>LR990303.1:7962922-8358698 GCA_905147355.2 Apotomis turbidana | reverse complement strand
CTTGTCATAACGTGTTCGTCATAAAATCGTTAGACATAACTGAAAATTATTAATTTTAATAGTTACGAGAGTAAAATCCACGAGCTTAAGTTAGATTAGATTAGGTAAGGTTTGTACTGTTATTACAATCCTAAAAATTAATTGATTCAGAGAAAAGCATAAAATTTTGACTACGAAAGTACACAATGACAATTATGAATAAGAAAAGCAATAAAAGCCAGAAGGCGACTTCTTTTGCTCGGCGGATTGTATCAACCTGACTGTATACCCACAGAGTCTGTAAATGTCTTATGTTTACAATGTTTCAGCGTCCCTTACCCAATCCGAGATGAACGCTTGCGCACAGGCAACCGCGCTGGACAGGGCTTGCTCGGTCCGTCTAGAGCAAGTGTTTGTAGACGCGGACCACAACACATGCAGGGTTGGTTTACAAACATACAAGTTGAGCCCATATTTACAAAGACTACCCATACAGGAAGAAAAAGAAAACAATTCAAGGAAGAGCGAGATTAGCAGTAAGTACTATCTTATGGTTGTTATTGTGGGCGTAAAGAAAACTAACTGTAACTAGATTACTTTAGATTTAATTTGTTAAACACACAAGACACAGTATTCAGTATGTTTAGACAGGTATCGTCAGAACGAGAGAGAACGATAAAAAAAAAGATACAGCGACATTATAGGTGCGTTTAGGTAGCTAGCTTATTATAGTATTAATTTACAAAGATGCCTATATAATCTAACACTGGCCCTTAAACTAATACGGTATAAACAGAAACAATAAAAAATTGGACAAGTGCGAGTTCGACTCGCGCATGAAGGGTTCCGTACATATACATATATATAATATAATCTATAACAAGTTTGTTGTATGGGAGCCCCCCTTAAATATTTATTTTATTTTATTTTTAGTATTTGTTGTTATAGCGGCAATAGAAATACATCATCTTTGAAAATTTCAACTGTCTAGCTATCACCGTTCTTGAGATACAGCCTGGTGACAGACGGACGGACGGACGGACAGCGAAGTCTCAGTAATAGGGTCCCGTTTTTACCCTTTGGGTACGGAACCCTAAAAATGAATCCCATCACCATTATACAATACAACAGCGGAATAGACTTTTTGCAAGTGAACAGCAACTGTATACTTCCACTTATTTTGTATAGTTTAGTTTACATTTTAATAAATGACTTTATTCAGTCAATAAATTGCATGAATTTACACAAAACCTATAAGTTTCACTACATATGCCTTTAACATTAGAAATTCACAAAATCTTAGTTACATAGAAATGAAATAGCATTTTACCTACTTAATTTACTTTAATATTATCATGCACTTAACATATTACAATAACATCAGTTGCTTTACAAACTTGTTGTTTGATTCTACTTAAAGATTTTGTTAATATGTCAGCTAACACATCATCAGTACACAGATATTTAATGACAATAGTATTATTATTAACATGTTGTCTAATTTATTTATTTTATTTATTTAATAATTATATTTAAATTGTAATAAAGTGATGTCTTACATCTAGATATGTTTTGTCCTAGCATGATGCAAAGTTTTTACACAATTTTTGGGCTGACTGATTATCATTGTAAATTGTTAAAACAATATCCCTTTTAATAATATCTTTTAAGAAACTACGTATAAACAAACCCTCGTTACATGAATCGGACAAGGCGATATATTCGGCTTCAGTGCTCGACAGCGCTACAGATTTTTGTTTGCGATTTTCCACTGACTCACCAATTTTATACACATAGCCCGTGTAGGACTTGTGATCCGGTTCACTAATGTTTGACCAAAAAACGTTTGACAAATGATCATTTGACCAAACAACGTTTCAACAAATATTCATTAGACAAACGAGACATTTGACAAAAGTATCATATTACAAAAAGTCACTTAGCAAATGATTATTTTACAAACACTACACTTGACAAATGTGTTAAATAACAAAATATCATTTAACAAAATGTTATTTTATAAAAAGTACTTCTTTTTCAAACATTATGATTTAGTCTTTAATCTGTAGTTGGGTAATTTATTCCGCTACTATCTTAGAATCTATCCACTATGCTCTACAATCTGTATCTACTAATAGAGCAAATTGTATATTTTCCTCAAGTTAGCTCTACGAGTTTTACGGATAGAGCATTTTTTTTTTGTTCTGGCGCTTCGCCGACTGCTGCCGCGGTACGCTCGCTCGGCTCGCGCGCTGTTGTGGTCGCAGTTCTAACATAACCTAAGCCATTAATGAATCTATCCACTATGCTCTACGATCTAAAATAGTAAAAATAGTAGAGCAAATTGGAGAAAAAAGTTAGATTTGCTCTAAAAAAAAACAAAAAAAAACAAACGAAACACTTGTCAAATAATACATTGTACCAGACGTTTTTAGACCAAGAGTAGTTTTGTTTAATAACTCAGTTGCTAAATGATCATTTTGTCAAATGATTATTTGTAAAATGTAAATTTAACATCTGATCATTTGGTGAAGTGAGTCATTTCTAAAATTACTTGTTGTAAAATGATCAATTGGCGAAACGTTTTTTTGTAGTGTAATTTTGTAAAATGACTTTTGGTCAAAAGATAGGACACCCTTGCGATCCACATGGTCTCCTCCCTCCCATCCGAATCCGTGTAGGCAGTGACGTCCAGGTTGCTCTTTTTAAAAGTAAAGCAAACATCCAACGTACCTTTCAAGTAGCGTAGGACTCTCATGGCTGCCTTCCAGTGGATTTCTGTAAATAACTCATTAAATTGGCTTAAGTAACTAGTTGCATAGGCAATATCTGGCCTAGTACAAACGGCTATATACATACATAAGAGAACCAATAAGACCTCTATAGTCATAGCGGTCGTCTTTTTCTTGACCCTTTGGTAGCCATAGTGGCCAACGGGGACAAGTTGTTCACAGCGGGACGAGGTAGCGTTCAAGTGAAACTACGAAATGGTGTTACCAAGACAATTAGTGATGTTTACTATGTACCTAATTTAACCGCTAACTTATAATCTGTTAGTTCAATGTTAAAAAAGGGTTTTGAGGTGGTGTTCGACTCCTGTGCTTGTCAGATACTAGACAACGGGGTAGTTGCGGCTAGTGCTATTTTAAGAAATGGCGCTATACCTAAAAATATACGGACGCCCGATAGCGAACAATATAAAATCGACCAATATCGTCATGTGTTGTATAATTCCATTAAACGTTTATTATAATGTTATTAAGTAGGTGTGGATATACTGTAATCGAACCTCAAACTAATACCATATATAGACGCTGGACGGCGTAATACTGTTATGGATAGAATATACGGGCGGCTGATATACAAGTACGAGAGTTGTACACTATACCTGTGATTTCTGATTTGTTTTTTTTAAGGCACTAAAAGGAAGGCTCAGACTGGAAAACCAAAGACAGAACGCAAGAAACAAAAATCATATCAGAATACAAACAATTTACTTCCGGATCCAGCAAACGAAAAATCTGACAGTCCCACTAACATCTCCAATAGATCAGACTTATTCGAGTCTTTGCTAGATGCATTTAAATTAGCTAGAGTGTGGCCTGGAGCAACTCGCGTTGTAAATACAATTAATACTGAAAAACCTACACTAGAAACAATTGAGCCTTCTTCTATCTCAGACCACATTACTCTTCTTGATCCTGGAAATACTAAGAAAGACCCCACGTCCGAGCTTCCGCCAGAAACACTTGAACCGTCTGCCTCCCACCCTGAAAATACAATGAAAGACCTCACTTCTGGCTTAAGTGCTGCTGATCGGAGTCCAGACCAACTGTCACCGTGTTTTGACTACGATTCTGACTTTTCTGGACTTGAAAAGACCTATGTACCATCATCTGATGAGTCTACGTCAGAATCAGACCATGATATGGAAATAGACAACGAATGTTTAGATGAACCACATGAGGTCAGTAGAAAATTCATATGCAATATCAACGACTGTATAGTTGAGATTTTTTAAGCTGTCCGTTTAGCACTTAAAAGCTTATCTTGTGAACAATGGCTGTGGTTCTTCTAAGTCACAAGGTTGAAATTGATATAGCTTAACTCATTAAGAAACTCATTTTGTTATTGAAATCGGTACGTACACTTTTTGCAATCTTTATGACTTTACCTGACTACGGCTTTCAATGTCCAAGTGTCATTATAGAAAGTGTTATGCCGTTGCAATTTCAACCTTGTGAATTAGAGAAGATGGTAGCTATTTGTATGAGTTTTATTATTACTTACTTAATTTTTTGCTGGTCGGAGGATTTGCGGTGGGCTTATACAAAAGAACCACAGCCATTGTTCAAAAGATAAGCTTTTAAGTGCTAATAGGACAGCTTAAAAAACCTCGATTATATCAAATTTTATCGAGATTGGCATTGGCACCAGCTATTAACGATAACTACGCCTAAAATGTATTGTTTGATAAATCCTGTGTGATCTGAAATGTACGTTTATTATTTGATTTTAGGTTTTTTTTAGCCACTGCGGAGATACAAACGCAACAGAAATAGACAATGCTTCACATAGAAAGTCCAGTTCGGAGGACGATACAGAAGAGGAAACCAAGATTGATAAAGAAAACATAGCAGCAGAAGATATTTTGGAGGATAAACAAGGAAAAGTTAAACATATTAGAGAGAGGGATTTTTGTTTTTACTGCGAAACCTTTATTTTAAATTTTGCGCGACACATGATCCGCAACCATCCCGCTGAACCTGAAGTACAATTAGCATTGTCTTATCCCAAAAATAGCCAACAACGCAAGAAACATTTTTGTGATTTAAGGAAAAAAGGTAATTATGTAAGTAATTCACAAACTTCTTTCAAACCTGTGAAGAAGTGTATGTCTTCTGATAAGACAGATTATTTACCTTGCTCAAAATGTCTAGGTTTTTACTCAAAAAAACAATTATGGCGACACGTAAAAAAATGCGATAATAATACTATTCCTACAAACAATGCACAATCTCAAGCACAAAATTTTCTTGTACGAAATGTTAAAGTAGACAACAATTTAAAGGAAACCGTATTTCCTCGTATGAGACCAGACAAAGTATCATTAGTAGCAAAAAAGGATAAATTAATTTGCATGTTCGGAGCGCAGTATCTAAAAACACACCGTGACAAGCATTTTGCAACTGTGGTCACACGTAAGATGAGAGAGTTGGCGAAATTGCTCATGGAAGCGACGAAACTAAAACCGAATATAAGTAACTTTGAACAACTTTTAAAACCACAATATTATGACACTTTAGTACACGCGACGAAAGTCGTAGCCCGGTTCAATGAAGTGACGCAACAATTTGGTGCACCAACATACGCGATGAATATTGCAACATCCATCAAGCAATGTTGCAGTATTGCTTTAATGCCAAGTTGCAAATTGGAAGCCACCATTGACACGGCTACAGTGCAAGCCGATTTAAAAACGCTCTCGAAATTGATAGAAGAAAATTGGAAATTTGATATTTCCAGCCAAGCTGCGGATGACCTCAATGTTAATAAGAAATGGAATAAAACCACTATTGTTCCACTTGCAACTGACTTGAAACTGTTCAAAGATTATCTTAGTGACATTTCAAGGCAGTCATCTGATACCTTAACTAGAGAAATAAGTAACACTAATGCTTTTAATAATTTGGTAGACTCTATATACTGTCGCGTGCTCCTTCTCAATAGACGCAGGCCTGGGGAATTACAACGTGTAAAATTAAGCGATTACAATGATCACGGGAACGAAAGCAATAAATACGAAGAATTTGATAAAGTTCTTTCTTCAACAGAAAAGATATTGGTAGATAAATTAAAAAGAATTGCAATCTGGGGTAAAAGATCTAAACCAGTACCAGTTCTGTTCACGACTGAAATTCAAGATGACATTAAAAAAATAATATCAGTGAGGGATATTCATGTCCGAAGTGAAAATAATTTACTGTTCGTGAAGGCAGGAGGCACAACTGTTTGCGGCTACAAAGTATTAGAAAAGTACGCAAAAGCATGCGGAGCCAAAAATTATGAGGCTTTAACATCTACGCGTCTTCGCAAACATCTGGCAACAATGACTCAATTATTTGCTATGACTGATACGGAGCTCGAACAATTAGCTACGTTCATGGGTCACACGTTAAGCGAACATAAAAACAATTATAGGCCACCTAGTGACGTTTACCAGACGGCAAAAATCTCTAAACTGTTACTGTTAATGGAAGATGGAAAAGCAGATATGTATCAGGGTAAAGCTTTGGACGAAATAGACTTAGACATGGATGAAGAGATTAAAGGAATCGAGATAGAAAATCAAGAAGCTATTGATTTCGAGTTAGAAGAAGAAGGTTCATTGCAAAATGAGGAAGAAGGTTCATCGCAAAATTTTGGAGAAGGTTCATCGCAAAATAAGAGAGAAGGTTCAACGCAAATTAATAAACAACCTCCTTTGAACGAATTAACGAACAAGTCTTCGACAAAAAAAAAGAGAACACTTGTTCCATGGACAGCTGAACAGAAAAATGTCGTGATCAAACATTTCAAAGAACATATTAAACATAAAAGACCCCCAAAACGCGCAGAATGTGACGAATTAAAAAATAAATACCCTGCACTTCTTAATAATAAAGACTGGCTTAAAATTAAGGTATACATACAAAATATTTATTCAAAACGATGATTGATATTTTAAACTAAAAAACCATATTCTTAAAGAACTTAAAATACCTATGACTTAAACTGTTTAAAACACAAAACAGATAACAATCTCAATAAATTTCCCTTTCTGTTCAAAATGTTACTTTATCTTTAATAAAAACTGCATTATTTTTTTATAGATCTCATAAATAACCAGGTGTCGAGCCCGGTCAAAATCTCTCTAAACAATGTTACATTACGACATGAGATTACTAACAGATTTTATCAGGTTCGGTTCCCGGTTATGTATGAGATTTATAAAAAGAAATACGTTTGTATTAAATCTAAAATCGACACCATATGGTTCCTAAGAACAGATTTCCCTATCGCTTATAGTTTCTGACTTATCCCTACTGACCTATTTCGATTGATCACCCTGTATACTTACATTGAAACACTTTTTTAGTACCCTGGTATAATGTACACGAATGTGTGACACTTGGATTTTTGATTACATGTGTGTATTTATACTCAAAATTTTCTTAGATGTCCGAACCTGCTCAAATAGCTACCTTCTGTTCTAAGCTATAATGTTCAAGTTGTGATGGCTTGACATTAAAACAGTAGCGATCTGTGCCACCTGCTTCGTCGCCCGTCTACCTGAGTGACCTCCGACCGCGACTTGTGCTTGTTATTGTAATTTCAACCTTGTAGCAATAAAAAATGATATTAATTTGTTATTTGCTTAATTTTCTTCTAAAGTGAGCTCCTCTACACAAAGATACAGAAGACATGTTAACAAGATAAGCTCTCCGGTGGAATTCGGACATCTAAGAAAAAAAAAACTATAACACAAAGAAAATAAGTGGTATAGTATTCTTTATCTAAGCTGAGCTAATCCACTTAAGAACTGAATACCATTGAACAAACCACAACTGGTAAACCGCAAATTAAGATAACGAGCTCGTAGTAAAAGCAGATTGTAACCACCTTGGAAGGTTAATATAGATTATCGACTCTATTTCCTTGGACATTAGACTACAAAATGCACTAACAGAATAATGGTGATCATAACTTTTTGGAACTTTACAACCGTCCGAACCTGCTCAAAAACGTATTCTCTTTGAAAAGGACTATGATCTCTCGTCAACAAACATTTTAAACCTATTCAACAAGGAATAAGGCTGAAAATTCAATATCCACGCAATGTAGTTCCAACCTTTTTTTGTAAGTAACTGGTTGGCGCCAGGTTCGCGTTTATGAGAACAAAAGCAGATAGGATTGTATTAGACACAATGCTATTGTGAATGCAGGTAAGAGGATTAGCTCAGCTTGGAATACTTTAACTATAACATATTAGTTGTGCCAAGTAAAAAACAACAATTTAATACACGACTCTTTCTTTTTAAGTAGTTTTATTTACTTAATAAATTTCTTTGGCTTTTTCTATTGTTACATAACGATAGGAAAAGCAAAATTTATTTATTGGTTTTAAATCAAGACCTCCGTAAATTGATATCAGTGGCCCATTTCACGAAGCTACCAGGTACATTTAACACGCAGGAGTTTCTTTATGACTATCTATGCGTTAGAAAGAAATTTCCGTGTAATTTGTAGCTTCGTGATAATCGTGATTATGTGCAACTGGCATCCATAGGTATATTGTTAGCTATTTGGATGTCCGGATAAATTGTGCTGTCCGCAGGTCCGCACACCTAACTTTAATAAGGGCTTTAGTTTAAGTTTTTTTTACTGTTTATTTTTGTTTCTTGCTTATATCTGTATATTTTTAACTTGGTTAAATACTTGTCAGTGACATAGATTTTTGTGATGTTGACTACTTAATATTTTATATAATTACTAACTACAGGCTGTATTATTATGTTTTGTTTTTTAGTATGTTGCCAACAATTTGAGTAGCTTTTATTATTGGGGTGCGGCCTCTGAACGTTTTAACCGACGCATATTCGTGCAATGAGATGAATGATGTGTACAAGTAAAATATAATTTCTAAGAGTTTGAGAGTTAGTTTTATAATAAATATCACTTATTTTCATGTTATCGCTCAATTATTTATTGCATTAAAGCGCGGTGGTTGAAAACTTAGGGGTCTCCCACTCGTAACGAGTACAGTGGCGAGACAGCCCTTGGCCGAGTGATGTAATGTACCGAGCACTTGGCCGAGGGAACTGTCTCACCACCGTACTCGTTAAGTGTATGAGACCCATTAGCGTCGGCACCTTAATAATAAACTACCGAAATTAATTTAGTGCCTTTAGTGAGAAAGGGCTAAACTCAAGTTTTCTCTTATTTTTTTATAACCTTATCATTAGAATCATCGTGTCAGCCTAATAGTCATTTTGAATTAGGTATACCCTTTCTCACCATAGAGGCACGGAATTTACCTTACCCATTAAAATTGTGATTAAAATTCTTTTTCGAAAAAATGTTTTCAATTAAAAACAGTGACCAAGTCCGTCCGTCCCAAGGTTTCGTGTAACGAAGCTACTTAGTAAAATACGTGTTTTAAAAGTACCTTGTTTTTTAAGTTGACATTACTCAATATTTTAAGTAATATATATATATATATATATGTTACATAATAAGTTTGTTTTTATGTAATAATGAAAGCTATATTAACGTGCTTAGTGTTTTGTTACCAAAGATTGATATTTTTTTTATTTTGAGTCACTTAAGTATCTTAGTAAACTTATTGCAAAACAACCCACATTAAAAGTACCAGAGAAAATCTTTCTACACGCATTCTAACAACCAGAGTCAGAGATTTCAGATTCCGATTGTAAATTGTATAGTTTGTCGTTTCATTTTGTGTCCATTCTATATTTAAGCAACAAACAAAAAATTATTTTGTCTATTGTATTTGGTTTATAGCTCATTATCGTCAGTCTTAAAAAAAATGCTACTGCGTACAGATTTCATGCGTCGGATTATCAACTCTAGGGCCCTAGCCAAAAGTTTAAATTGCTTTAATTGAAATGTAACTATGGATTTATAATTGGGAATCGAACAAAATGCGAAAGCAAACTAATTTCAATTAAAGCAATTTTAACTCTTGGCAAGAGCCTCAGAGTTGATAATCCCATGCATGAAATCTTTATTTCCACAACTTTTTTTATGACGGTCGGTAAGGAGAGCCATAAACCCGAATACAATAGACTAAAGAAGCGGGCGGTTAAGTGGATCGGACACTAAATGAAACAACAAACTGTCAATGTCACTACTACTTTTTTTAATTTTCCTTACTACTTCCATGTAGACAGAAGTAATGTTGCATACGTCTGTCGAGGTTTTAAAAAACGATATCAAAAAACTATACGACACTATTTTGATAGATATGAAGTCCAAGCAACGTATGCTATCGGAAAAAAATATAATGAATGCCTTTGGAAAACTTAATGATCCTAATTCATGGATGTCGAATATGAAGCGACATGAATAGTAGGTATACAGGCTAGCGTACGTCCGTATAGAATTTAAAAGCTGCGCGACGACGACGATACTGTTCATACCGCACGACATTGACCTCCGTATGGTTACGAACCCAGAGCATTACTTTAGAATTCACAGACGTCGAATATGAAGCGGCATTAATAGTAAGTATTAAGCTAGCTGACGTCCGTATATAATTTAAGAGCTGCGCGGCCTGCGCGACTCATACATATACCAATCTGAGTAAATTAAACTCATGCAATTTAGATGGGAAATCACACATATCTCAAATCAATAAGAATTTATCGAGTTAGTGCTACGCGTTAAGGTCTCTGCCCACTACACCGTATCATACCATGACCGTACTATGAACGTATCAGGCACGGAATATACCCCGATACGGACTACTATGCCCATTAGACCGTGTCAACGGCGTTCCACACCTGTACATAACGGGTTTGGTGATGATAGCATCCGCGTATCATCCCCGTAGCATCCGCGTATCTGCTCCGTCGCAGCCGCGTTTTATTCGCGTGTCATATCCGTGTAACCGTTCTGTCTGTGTATTTGTGGTAGTTCATCTGTGTTCTCGCGTGAAGTAGACGCGTTAGAGTGAGGAACAGTTTTACTAAGACTTCTTTCGTGTCTATACGATGACTAAAAGAAAATTGTCGACGAGAGAATTGGCAATGATAGCTATTATTTTGGATGAGGAAGAAAGAGAAGATAATAAAAACCCACAATCAAGACGTTACTGGGTTCACGATGCTTTGAAGAAAAGAAAAGTCGAAGGAGAATACTGGACATTATTTAAGCACCTAACGCGACGCGTTACGACCTAACGCGACGCGTTACGACCTAACGCGACGCGTTACGACGAGTTTAGAACGGTCATCATACCGGTTGTAACCCGTATGCTCACCGTGTCGCCGCCGGCATGCACCGGTCCGACAACGTCGCGTGCCGTGCAAGGAGCGTCTCCGGACCGGCAAAATATTCCTTCCGACAATTCTTGACGCTCCGTGCATGGCACGCTACGGTGATGGTCGGTGACGGAACGGTCTAGTGGGTATAGTCGCATACTTTTCCATACAAATAATATTTTTTTGCCTGATACGTTCATAGTACGGTCATGGTATGATACGGTGTAGTGGGCAGAGACCTTAATCTATACTTTCTGAAACATGGTCAGAACACATTACAAGAAATGCATACATGGGTATAGTCTATCCGGAACCGTAAGAGTAAAAACCCATAAAATGTATATGTACGCAGTCAGAATAGCGTAAGTGATTTCTTACATATACAAAAAGCTAACGTAATAGAATGTACTTAAGTTTAATATCAAATGACATTACAAAAATTGAAAATGGAATGTAAGAAATTGGAGGCTAGGGTTGCAATAATCGGGTAAGTATTGCCAACTAGTATTCCGTTAGAATGTGTAAACGTTTTCAGAAAATAATTATTTTAAAGAATCTCTTTTGAAGTGTGACGTTATAAAAGATTAGTTTTATTGAGTTCAAAACGTTTCATTTCCGCGGAATTACTTGCGACACCACTTTTTATGGGCTCACAAAATCGAAAATCACATGTATGTAGTAAACCGAATATAAGTAATAAGCAGGTATTTTATTCGATTATCTTCATAAGAACATCACTAATTTATAATTTTTCTAGAAATGGAATGACTTTTATGTATATTAATTCGCGAAATAACTAAACCTTTTTGGAGTAGTAGGGCCTCGTGCAGGGTCCGTCCGGATTGTTACTACCGTCTTGCCTGCTAACCCACCGCCAAACAGCAATGTACGCATTGTTGTGTTCCGGTGTGGGGGTAAGATAGCCGGTGAAATTACTAGCATAGAGGCATTCTATCTTCGTCCTCCGGGTAGGCAAGCACTTGTGACTCCTCTGGTGTTGCAGGTGTTTATGGGCGACGGTAATCGCTTTCCATCAGGCGATACGTTTGCTCGTTTGCCCCCTAAAAACCTAATTTGAAGACCTATATTTTTTTATTTCAATTAATTTGAAGACCTATATTTTTTTATTTGCATAATATACGATTATGTTTTTCGGTGTAATTTATCATTAAATTATTTATGTTGTTATATTGAAATATTCAACTCACAGTTTTGACAACCCTTTGCATGTCTATTGTTTGAGACATGTTTGAGACACATAAAAAGGATTTAAGCTTAAATAGAACTGTATTAAGGTCTAAATTCACTTCTTAGTATTACGACTTATCACCTTTTGATATAAATAATAAGTTTTATTGCTTTTTACTCTTACGGTTCCGGATAGACTATAACATTTATCAAGTGCTGACTTTAGTATGGAATTATATACTAGGGGTATTCTACAGAAGTACAGCTGCTTTAGTTTTACAAAAAGGTGCGTATACGCACTATTTATCACATTAACAATCAAGAATCAGTAAAAACTATATTTAAAGTAAAAAGTTTCATAACTCTCATAAGTATTACATTTTAGAACCATCTACTTTTCTCAAAAGCAATGTTGAATAATTAACAAAAAAAAAACTACTGAAAAAAATAATGAAAGAGACCAATATAAATATAAAATTATCCTAACTCAAGAAAAATGCAGAATATACGAAAGGAGTACTTTCATAAGTGCCACAAAAGTTAATAATTTACCGACCGAAAAGAGTGTTATATAGCCTTGGTGAATATTTCGCATTTTAGCTGTAAGTTTGTTTTTCAAATATAACTATTGGATGCCCGAAAACCGTTGAATTAATTCGCTTTTTCACCTTAATTACAGTTATACCATAAAACTATTCTTCTTCTTCTTCTCACAGCCTGCGTCCTCAGGGCCAGGGCCTCGCTAGCCGAGCGCGCTCTGCCAGATCAGCCGCTTTCGCTTTGTTTAGTGCCATGCGAATTAAACATCAAACAACGGAAATACGCAGTATACAGAATATATGCGAACAACGTGTGTGTGATGTGAATACTAGAAAAAAGTTATTTTTTCCTTTACGAGCACTTAAACTTCACGCCAGCGCCGCCGCTGCCAAATCTTAGGTCGGCGCGCACGTCTAAATAACAATGCATATATTATAAATACTTTTTCGGTTAACTCGTATTGCTTCTGCATTGTGGTTTTAGCAGTAGGTGCTTCCCTTTCAACCTTGTCGGATAGTAGCGTAACTAGAGGGGCCACGATTGTAAGTTTATTTGCCAGCATGTTTTCTTTCGTGGACTCGTAAATTGCTTTTATAGGCACTAGCGTAACTGCACTGAGAGAATTTGTGAGGTTTATCGCCGGTATGTTTTCTTAAATGAACGGCTAAATTACCTTTCTTGGCACTAGCGTAACTGCAGTGACAGCATTTGTAAGGTTTATCGCCGGTGTGGTTATATAAGTGGACCACTAAAAGACTTTTATTGGCAGTAGCGTAACTGCAGTGAGTACATTTGTAAGGTTTCTCGCCGGTATGGTTTCTTACGTGTTTAATTAAATTACTTTTTTGTACACTAGCGAAACTGCAGTGATGGCATTTGTAAGGTTTATCGCCAGTGTGTTTTTTTAAGTGGACCTCTAACACACTTTTATAGGCAGTAGCGTAACTGCAGTGCGTGCATTTGTAATGTTTGTCGCCGGTGTGTTTTCTTTCGTGGTAAATTAAATTACCTTTCATGGTACTAGCGTAACTGCAGTGAGAGCATTTGTAAGGTTTATCGCCGGTATGTTTTCTTAAATGAATCGCTAAATTACCTTTCTTGGCACTAGCGTAACTGCAGTGATAGCATTTGTAAGCTTTATCGCCGGTGCGGTTATATAGGTGGACCACTAAAAGACTTTTATTGGCAGTACCGTAACTGCAGTGAGAGCATTTGTAAGGTTTCTCGCCGGTGTGTTTTCTTACGTGGTTGATTAAATTACTTTTTTGTGCATTAGCGTAACTACAGTGAAAGCATTTGTAAGGTTTCTCGCCAGTGTGTTTTCTTAGATGGTCCACTAAATTATCTTGTATGGCACTAGCGTAACTGCAGTGAGTGCATTTGTAAATTTTTTCACCGGTGTGTCTTCTTTCGTGGTAAATTAAACTACTTTTTCTTGCGCTGGCGAAACTGCAGTCAGTACATTTGTAAGGTTTCTCGCCGGTGTGTTTTCTTTCGTGGTCTAGTAAATGACTTTTTTTGGCACTAGCGTAACTGCAGTGAGTGCACTTGTAAGGTTTCTCGCCGGTGTGTCTTCTTTCGTGGTAAATTAAACTACTTTTTTGTGCACTAGCGTAATTGCAGTGAGTACATTTGTAAGGTTTCTCGCCGGTGTGATTTCTTTCGTGGCAAATTAAATTCCTTTTTTTTGCACTAGTGTAACTGCAGTGACTACATTTGAAACGGATGCTCTCCTTTGTAATGTTTGCTGTGCTCAAGTGTTTATCAACAGGTATTTCACCAACATCTGCATCTTTGTCCGAATATACTTGACGCGATAGTGAAGCTTTCTGCTCTCCAGCTGTTTCCACCTCTTCGTTATTCAAGTTGCCTCCAACAAATAATCGGCTAGTTTTTCTTCTCGGTCGTATTCTTTGGTAGTCCTGTCGAAAGCGCTCTACAAGGATAATATACACATTAAATTATATAGGTTATTAATAAGTTATCGAATGTGTAATGAATAAGATTTCCGCTAAGCCGCCTTCATTTGGCTGACATTGCGTGTCGTGACGCAACAGAAACGTCATCGGACTATGTTACACAAATAAACCTAATAATATTGACAAAAATATGGAGATAGCTACTAAATCTAAACTTGTTTATGTAAAAAGAGGGGTCCCCAGGGCTCGATTTTAGGGCCTATTCTGTTTATTGTATTTATAAATGACACGTGTAAAATCGTACCCGAATGCCGTTTAACTTTGTTTGCAGACGACACTAGCGCAATAACATCTGCAAACATTTATGTGAGCTTGAAGATAGGTCAACATATGCGCTACAAGCGTTTCAATACTGGTTCAACATTAATAATCTGATACTAATTACTTAAAAAAAACCGGCCAAGAGCATGTCGGGCCACGCTCAGTGTAGGGTTCCGTAGTTGCCCGTCCTTCACAATAGACAAAAAAATTCGAGAAAGATTTCAAGCTCTATAAAAAGGTCGTAAACGCCAAGAAATAATAATTACTTATTACCTTTTGGAAGTTATCGATTATACGCACCAGATTGAGCGCAATGTTTTAATATAGAATGGCACTTAACCAATATGTGTAACGTTCGAAGTGTAGGGACACCGCGCGGCACTTACGTCATTTTAAAGAAAATAATGAAATTTTGTGATAAGTCGGCTGTCGCAGCATCCGTTCGTATTCTTTCCGTTCCGATCCGTTGCGGCCCGTTTGGTGGAAATAGTACTTAAATTAAGCTCAAGAAGCTACCAAGAGCTATGTTATGGGTAATAGACGATGTTATACATACCAACGTATATAGATAAATATATTCTTATATACATAGAACAACTATGACCCAAGCCAAACATTCAAGTTCATCACACAACTATTTTCCCTGGCCGGGATTCGAACCCGGGACTGCAGGCTCAGTAGGCAGGTGCTTACAAACTGCGCCAACCGTGTCGTCATAACATACAACATCTTCTAAACGGGCCATGTTTTGCTGCAATTTGTGGCCGGGATACTGTTGCCGTCCCTCTCTAACGCCCTATGCTAGAGCAAGATGCAAATAATGGCCGGGCCACAAATTGCAGCAAAACATGGCCCGTTTAGGAGGTCCTTTATATTATAACACGTATTATTATAACACAGAACTTACTTCTAATCTCGCTCTTCGTTGAATTGTTTTCTTTTTCTTCCTGTATGGGTAGTCTTTGTGTATATGGGCTCAACTTGTATGTTTGTGAACCAACCCTGCATGTGTTGTGGTCCGCGTCTACAAACACTTGCTCTAGGCGGACCGAGCAAGCCCTGTCCAGCGCGGTTGCCTGTGCGCAAGTGTTCATCTCGGATTGGGTAAGGGACGCTGAAACAATGTAAAAATAAGACTTATCTACAGACTGTGGGTATACAGTCAGGTTGATACACTCGGCCGAGCCGAAGAAGTCGCCTTCTGGCTTTTATTGCTCTTGGAATGGCCTCTGGGGTCCATATTGGCTTACATAAAATTCTTATTCATAACTGTCATTAGATAAATTCATAATTTTCGTAGTCATCATTTATACTTTTCTCTGAATCAAATAACTTTTCAAATTTGTTATAATACAAACCTAACCTAACCTCTAACTTAAGCTAATGGATTTACTCTCAAAACTAGTAGGTAAAGTTAATAATTTAGAGTTATGTCTAACGATTTTGTAACGAACACGTTATGACAATCAATCGTTATGTGAAAAAATGCGCACCGGGCCTCTGGAAATATTAGGGACACCAGAATGAACCCACATCGACCAAATTTGGTGCATCTTATCAGAGCTGGCAGCACGATCTCGTGTAGCGCCGATATAAAGCACATATCCTTCTCCAACTCGCTAACTATTCTGAAATGGACGCATGTTTCGTCCCGGCAAAGTAAAGCGACATCCTAGCCCTGATAAAGTCGGGACAAATTAGATGGTCTTATTGTGAACATTAACTATTCAGAGAGAGCAGTGTTGTGTGGGAACAGTATGAATGTGTGTTCAGGTGAACGCATCCTAAATGCGATCAGCACTCGTGCGTGCAGTCTCCGTGGCGCCACCTACGGTCCCGCCGGGAGATCAGCGCTGGCTCTCAAGCGAGCATCATGCCGAGGTGGGACCGCATGTGTCTGTCAGGATGGCGTGAGAGATGTCTGAATAGTCACAAAATTTGCACCAAATAACTGTACCTAAACTGTTCCTATACGAAAAAAAAAGTACCTCAAGCAATTAAATATTAAATAGATATAGTGACAAAGACACGCCGTTCTGACGTCAGCTTCACGCGCATAGTCGTGAATCGCCCCAACGTGTGGGAACTATGTTCTGGAACATATATCAATAAACTGTACCTCATCATAAAACTGCCAATAACTATCACATATTATAATGTCATATGCAATCCAAATGGAACATTGGTCGAAAACGGAAATCTGTAGGTTAGGTTAGGTTTGTTTTATGACCCCGTATAGCGGAGCGTCAATAGTAGATTGTTAACCAAGGGTAGAAAGTTACCCATTGCACCCGAGATATTTCGAGGGTGAAATGGGTAATTTCACCCGAGTTGAACACTCTACTTTTCATTTTGACTGCGAGGAAAATAAAATACTTACTACACGCACATGTCATGAGTGAGTTAAATTAATGTCCATGTGATTTTTAACCAATAATCACTATTCAATAAAAGACATGGTATTTATATTTAATCTCGTGTTCCCGCTTTTTCTATTGCAATCTTTCATTCTAATAAATTATTTTTAATAGACAAAAAAGTTAAAATATACGTACCGCCAACATTAAAAAAAAAAACAAATCCAATGGTTTCAATTTTGTTATAAATGTACGATTCTATCAATAAATGAGGGACAGAATTATATGTGTTATAAATATAATAATACATATATATTTATATTTAATAATTGGATATAAATAAATTAAGCTTGCTTATATCTAACCATTGGAGATTTTTTTTTAATGGCTACTTACCACGGCCGACTAGATTGTACCTAATTGAGTTGGTCACGACGTGCATCTAGATGGCAATTGTCTTTGACTCCGCGGCAATTTAAAAAAAAATACTTTCCACCCTAGGGATGGAAAAGCTATTTTCCACCCGGCTATATACTCATGAAAATGACACTTTCCGAACAGGAGAGATGAAAAATACATACCCAATCTAACCTAGTTTTAGAAGAACTGCGACCAAATAGAACAAGGATCCAAAACCGAAAACTAAAATAGGTTAGGTTAGGTTTGTGTTCTGGCCCCGTATAGCGGAGCGTCAAAATAGAAACATAATCTTACCTACAGTTTTAGATGAACTGCGACCAAATAAAACAAGGATCCAAAACCGAAAACTATAGGTTTGGTTAGGTTTGTGTTGTGACCCTAATAGCGTCAGAATGCTTGCTTCAAAATACAAATCCTAACCTAATTTACAGTTTTAGAAGAAATGATATAAGGGAACATTGGACCAAAGCCGAAAACTTTAGGTTAGGTTTGTATCAAAGACTATATACCCCCCTAGACCGCTATTCTCATACAAGAAAACGTAACTCTGAAAAAGCTCAAAATTCGGTATAAAAACTAGATGGCGCTGCTTCGTAGCCTGGAAGTGACAAAAATTGTATTTTTCACCAATATTTTAAAGTGATTTTTGATTTTTGAAGATCAAACGCGTTACTGCTTCATTTTAATACGATAATATAACTTAAATACACAATTTTTAAGGATTATATTTTTTAGTCTTCAACAACGTGGTTTGATCGTATTAAAATAGATGGCACTACCTCTGGATAGCTCAAGGTTGCTTGCGGGCTCGCCAATTTTTGCTACACAAAATAGCTAGATGGCGTTGGTGATCTGGTGTAATGTGGACAAAATAAATTACGCCCGAATTGACAAGCGACATTTCCCACTAACAAACAGTAACGTAATATTTGTTAGATAAGTTTTGTACAGTCAAGGAATTTCATTTCCTACCCATTTCGTTAAAATGTCGTTAGACATTCGCAATGCATTAAGGCCGAAAATTATATTTCAATAATAGTATTGAAATGTCAATATTATTATTTGTCACTTAATTTTACAAAAAACCTCCTCGCGAAAGGTTATCATTTGCTTTTAATTTCTAATTAGGAACATATGTCAGTGTCAATCGAGAAAATCGTAAAATAATTTTCAGCAACGTTATTAATTTGAAAAATAAAATGCTTGCCGCTAACCGTGAACTATTAAAAGATAATGATAATGACTCAAAACAATGAAGAGCTCAAAGAGTGGAGTTACACCAGGAAGGAATACGGATTTATGAGATCACACGTCGGTTAAATGCTAGCAGGGACACAGTTTGACGTTGGGTACGGCAATATAATGCTGAAGGAAACCTTATTGATCTACTGCAAAGCAAAGTAACCATTGCATCGTCCGCTTGCCATGGCCCAAGACCAACGCCGACGACAAAATGGCTTTACGCCAACGGGACGATTTGCGGAAATGTTTGACATTTACCCTAGAACAATTAGGAATTGCCTACATGCAGGCGGCCTGCGAAAATATATTCGTTAGTTTTGTTTTTGTTAAAAGTAATATAAATAAAACGTTTACAAAATTGTGGTTTTATTGAATGATCACTGTCGTTAGTTCTGTTAGTTTTTGTATAGATAAATTTCGGGTGCCTGTCGTATCGCATAACGTTTTTTGTCCTAAAAATGTTTGGCATACTGTTGAATGGCATACTACTCGTTTGTCCTAATAATTTCTGCGCATACTCTCTTAAAGTCCTAAATCAAGTTTGTCCTAATATTGATAACTCTAAAATCTAATTACCTAAAGCATAATATTCCTAACATGAATTGCCCTAAGAATTATTTTGCCTATTATCAAATTGGCTAAAATTACAGCACCTAAAATAAACTATGGTAGGCGTGAAGTCAGAAACGTTACGTATTCTACCTTCAGGCAGGTCAGATTTTGGTTAGGATAGGTACGACGATAATTAGATAATCCTTCACATTTATTTGTGAACTTTGTAAGGGTACCTAAAGAGGGAAGAAATAAAACTCATTGATTTCATTTTACTTTTTACTTAAAAATAATAATTAAAATCAATCTACGAAAACACAACTTCCATTATTCGGTATAATTGGAATACGTGGTGTAAGTACACTTTGTTCCTTGGCTTCTCCCGTTAAAATGGTTAAAATCGTGCCCTTTACGATGTGCCTATTTCCCGAATTAGGTGCATAATTGACAGACAATTCGGGCATTGTCGTGTATCCGAGTCTAAGATCCGAGTAATACAAAAACTTTATGCTCTAATACTGTACTCGGCGGTAAATAATTATTGCCCATCGGTCTTTAGAAAGAGACAATTCAACAATTGGCTGTTTACGACGATTTCGTAACACTGGTGACCGTCCATCAATCATCGTTTAAAATTAAGAGGAACGAACGTATTTCACGTTTATAATATTATTAGGATTATTTATATAATGTTGATTATACTATCTTTGCATACTCAGTTATTACTTTATTTTTATTCACTTACCAAGCGGGGGTACATAGTCCAAGCTTGTACTATTTTCAGATGATGTGCGTATCGAAACGTGATACCTACCTGAAGGGCTACTCCGATGTTGGAAATTTTACTGTCGTATAGTGCTATTCCATTCACTAAAATATTCTTTGACAGATGATCGAGAAGGATGGCGCTATTCGACAGTCAAATTTTGAACATCGGGGTAGCCCTTCTGGCATCACTGGTTTGACATGTCTTGCCAGATGGGTGTGTGATGTCGTCAAATCAAATGTCATTGTTTCAAATTTGTAAAATTGTATGTATTTTATTCTTGAAATTACGCGAGAAATCGAATTTTGCGGTTACATGTTTCCATATCAGAATTTATTGTTTTTTTACAAAGAATAGTTTGGTATGCGTTTCGTGAAGGTCTATCGTAGGCCCAGACAAAAATATTATTATATTGATTAGTTTACGTCAAAACGATGACATGTAGGGAATTGTTGCAACTACAATGATTTGCTCTCCATACAAATTTTAATCCCGTTTTTCGTCCCTAAAAGGGATAAAACTTGATATAAATGATAGCCTATGTCCTATTCTGATATATAAGGTACATAACTGGAAAATTTCATCATAATACGTCCAGTAGTTTTTGAGATTAAGTGAAACGTACATACATACATCCATCCAAACTTTCACGTTTATAATATTATTAGGATTAGGATTAGGATGTAAGTAATTTTTATGTTTAAATAAAACATACACAAATAGTGAAATGAGACGAAACGGAACGTAGTAAACAAACATCGCACCTAACGTCATCTATTCACTTTTTACTGTATCACTTGGAAGTTGGAATGTCGTTGAACGCTTGACGACTGTGTAACTTCACGCTTGCGCGTACCGTACGGTAGGGATTGAAAAATGACGACTTTTGAATGAATTGAGACCCTTAGCGGCATCTAGCGACGTAGAACGATAGTAACTAACGGAGTACGGTGCGTAGTATGAAGAATAGCGGTCTAGGGGTATATAGTCGTTGGTTTGTATTAACAAACACAAATGATGAGAGATGAGATGAAACAATGTTTAGTATGGCGCTTAAGTATTTTATCAAACAATATTATGGCACTTAATACTATGGAAAATAATACTTATGGCATTCGTATCACTATGACATATAATATTCGGGAATACAAGCGTATGTCAAATGACTTTTCGAGTAAACGAAACATTCGGGCAAACGCAATTCGGGTAAGTGAAATTCGAGCAAATCAATATTATTTAATAAATTTATATTGCATATAAATTTCGATCAAACAATAGACAACCATCCTATAGAAATATATATTTATCTAAGTATAAATCTTTTTAAATTGTTTTAAGTTAGTTGCACCGCCCACAATTTATCTGCTTAGCCCAATGGTTGACTGGTAGAGAATGCCCTATGGCATTAAGTACACCTTTTGTACGATAAGTTATTTTTATTGTGCAATAAAGATTAAATAAATAAAAAGTATTCGTGCTCTCAAGTCCCGAGGTATGTGTGTGACTCACGTGATATCGGGGCCTCGTCGCTCGCCGCGTCGCGCGCCGTCTCCGGCTCGCCTGAAGCAATAACACTACTGTTGAACAGCTGATAAACATTAAGTACCTGCTAGACAACATTGTGTGTAAAAATATAACCAATCTCCTTACGTGTGATATATTGTCTACACGTCGTCATTGGCGAAATACCTCTTGTTAACATCAGCAAGAAGTGAAAGCCAAGAAGGAAAAAAAAAACATTGTGTGTAGAAGTCGGAACTCACCTAACGAGGTGTCACTCGGTCCATCATCGTCCGCTAACTCTGATTTCACGTCAGGTTCTTCACCTATAGCAAAGTTAAACGTTAATAACTTACCATGAAGGAAGACATTATTTCATTACTCTGAGCATACCAGCCCACCCAGCACAAATACGTTTCACGACTCGATCGCCCGTCACCCTCTCACAGTGCTGCGAAGAAAGAGATAGGTAATATTTCTTCGCGCAAGAAAGTGACGCACAGTTGTGTTAAGAATACAAAAATAAACTCGGTACTCACATAACGCAACACCCTCGCCCTCACCGCCAGCGCCGGACTTCTCATCTGGGAGCACTTCACCTGAAATAAAAACACAACTCTTAAATACTCTAATGATGATATAACTACAGCTACAACTATTTACCTCATACACATTACTTATGATATTGAATAGTCCTAGTATGTATGTAAACACTTTATTGTACACAACAGCTGGTTATAAATACATTGATAACAAATGAAATATGTACAGAGGCGAACTTATCCCTATTAGGGATCTCTTCCAGTTAACCTTTGAGCAATTGAAGGAATGGGTATTTGAAGAAAATAGGCAAACTACACTGCGTACAAACAAGATATCAGTCTATATTATACTTAATAAAACTATGAGTACATAAACTAAGTAAGTAATAATACACATATATATTTTACACATATAAATGCGTCAATAAATATAGTATTCAATGAATTCACACGTCATCGGACAGCCACAATTTCTTCAAGTTAATCTTAAGTGATGCAACAGATGGAGACTTCCTAAGGGACAAAGGCAACCCATTCCACAACTTCACTGCGCTTACCGTGAAAGACTTGCTATAGGTACGCGTCTTATTAGACGGTACAGCCAGAGTGAGATTGGCGCTAGACCGCAAGCGGTGACCACTGCCATCAGCCATATACGAAAATCTTTCAGTAAGGTAAGGAGGAGAAGAAGGATTAAACAGGACATTAAAGAGCAATGAAAGGACATGCACGTCTCTACGCCGACGAATCGGTAGCCAACCCAGCTGCGCTCGAAAGGAAGAGACGTGGTCATATTTTCGCAATCCAAATATATACCTGATACACACATTTTGTAGGCGCTCAAGCTTGTCAAGTAGTTCCTCCTTAAGATCCAGTAGAGCAATATCACCATAGTCTGGTAGAGGGAGCAAGAGAGATCTGGCAAGAGTGATCTTGGTGGAAATTGGCAGAAAGTTCTGCAGGCGCCTTAAAGAGTGGAGAGATGCAAAGAGCTTCTGGCTAACTTGCGCTATGTGCGGTACCCACGAAAGCGTCTGGTCCATGGTGATACCCAAATTTCTAACTGTAGAGGAAAGGGGGATAGGAATCCCACCAAGAAGAATATTAGGTACCACCATTTCAGATAGTTTATTTACAAAGTGAGGACTACCAATAACAATTGCTTGCGACTTTTTTGCGTTTATGTTTAACCCGAAGTTATTTGCCCAGCTGTAAATAGACTTCAAATCCGCATTGATCATATTAATAAGCGACGGCATATCCTCGATACTAGCCGCTGCATAGATCTGCAGGTCATCTGCATAAAGATGGAACGAGGATCTTAAGCACTCGGTGATCCCACCAATAAATATTGAGAAGAGAAGTGGAGAGAGGACGCCCCCCTGAGGGACACCAGCGGAAATTTCATGCCATTCCGACAGTTTGTCGTCGACCCTAACCCGCTGGCGTCGACCAAAGAGGTAGTCGTGAAACCAAGATATGGATGAGTGAGACACAGTAAGTGTACGAAGGATACCGAGGAGGATGTCAAAATCTATGGTATTGAAAGCACTACTAAAATCGAGAAGGACAAGTACGGTGAGTTTTTTGTGTTCTATATTAAGACGGATGTCATCGGTGACCTTAACCAGAGCAGTAACTGTGCTATGCCCAGGGCGGAATCCGGATTGAAATGGGTTAAACAATGAATACCTATTAAGATGTGAAAGGAGTCGGCGATTTACAAAATGTTCAATAATTTTAGACAGAACTGGGAGTATAGAAATGGGGCGCTATTGTGAAAAATCAGTAGGATTAGGTTTTTTGGGAAGGGGAATTACATGGGCACGTTTCCAACATGAAGGAAATGTGCCCGAGGAAAATGAGAAATTTATTATACTAGAAAGGATAGGAGCAATGGATTCCGCGACGAGCATAAGCATGTCTATACTAAGGCTATCTTCACCAATGGCCTTCGTCTTAATAGATTTCAGATAGGCAAGTGTCTCTTGCGGAGAAATGTTACCAAGCTCAAAGGGAGGTGAATCGGGGTGTGACGTATTAGCAAGAAGAGATAATGTAGATTGTTTAATAGAAGGATGGAGAGTAACCGGAGAAGTACTGACATGAATATTGATGGCGTCAAGATCAAGAACGCAAGAGGAACTTTGTTGAGCTTTGCCCACACCCAATGACCTGAGAAATTTCCACAGCTTAGTTGGGGGACAATCCTCGATGCAGTTGTGGATATGGCGGCGTCTGGCATCTCTACAGATCTTATTACAGCGGTTTCGTAAAGAGATATATGCCTGTTGGTAGTCACTGTTTTGCCGAGCTTTGACGCGTGCTCGGTCCCTTTTAGCCATAAGCGATTTAATATCCGGTGTAAGCCACGGAGCAGGGTAATGCTTCACACGCGTCGGTTTCAGAGGAGCATGTTTGTCATAAATCGCAAGCAATATGCCATTAAAAGCCTGCACCTTGAGGTCGACATCATCCAGGAGCTCAATGCTATGCCAATCTGCACTTGCAACATCCTTATAAAGCGCCTGCATATCTACATCATGTAGATTTCTGCGCATAATTACTTTATGCTTCCTTTTCGGGGGACGAATATTAAATGAAGCATAAATAAGGTCATGATTGGAGAAACCTGCAGTTTTAAATTGACCATGAAACGAGACCAAGTCTGGAGAAGAAGTTAAAATAAGATCTAAAAGCGAGGGGGGGCCGTTATGCGGAAAATGGGTGGGACTAAGAGATAAAACACTAAGGTTAAGAGAAGTTGCTAGTGACTGCAGTTTCGAGGTACGAAGATCATTTTTGAGAAGACAAGTGTTGAAGTCGCGCATGATAATACTATGGTCAAACTGTGGGCTTAAATCAGAAATTGTGCTGTACAGGGTATCAAAGTAATTAATATTCGAGGATGGGCTGTAAAAGACGCCAAGAAGGATTTTGGAATGATGCAAAGTAACATCTAAGAAAAGATACTCGGGAGAGTTATTTGAGTAAACTGTCGGTGACTGAGCAACTACTTGACAAGCAATATTACTCTTGATGTAAATGGCAACACCGCCGCCACGAACGGTTTCTGTCCCGCCATCTTTTGTGCCTGTCCTGTCATTGCGAATTAGACCGTAGCCGGGTAAAGGGTACAGAGTCAATGGCAGCGTTGGTTTAAGCCAAGACTGAAATAAGAATAGCGTGTATATTTTTATTGGAGCTAGTTCAGAGTAATGTGCCGGTATACTCTGTGCATTAATGTGGACGACATTGAAACGTTTAATGGATGAGCCAAACGTTAGTTGCAATCGGTCCTAGTTTATGTTAGCTTGTGTGTTTATGTTGACACTGACCTGACAAGTTATCTATTGTCCCATCTTCATCAGCTATCTCCGACTTCACCACTGTAGGAGGTACTGCTTCTATAACAACAGACAACAATTTATTTTTAATTTATTTTTTTATAGCCTTTTCTCAGATACATATTATTAGGTATAGTTCATTTATACAAATATTTTAATTCATTGTGTATCTGTGTGCCCTTTGGCAAAGGCCTCCTCCAACACTTTCAAAAAAAAAAAAACAACAGACAACAAAACCAACATTAAATATCTTCTATATCTATGTTAGTAACAGAACTCTTGAAAATACTTTGGGTTGAGTAAATGTAATTTCATGTCATAAATAAGAGTAAAAATAACCTATGATTTTAATAGCTCTGGCCAGCCGCTCCTGCAGCTCCCGCTGGCTGCGGTGCACTTGCCGCTTGAAGAGGCTGGCGTCTCGCAGGCGCACCACACACTCCTCACAGATGCCACACTCATCACTGGGTACATCTAACTGCAAGTTAAACACAATTTTCAGTTATTTAAAAAGTTTGTTTAGTGCAATACAAATAGGTTTATAGGCAATGGGATTATGACCAGTTGCCACCCATTATAAAATCAAGCTGGACTGCAAATGTATGCAATTGTCAACCAAATTTTTTTTAAGCTTAACAATCTATAAATTACTAATAAAGCAACTAGACTTAAAATAATTTTGAAGATGTTAAGGACATCATGAAGAGAGATATAAGGGTATGTGAATAAGACAAAATAAATAGTATAGCTACAAATTATAAAGGTCAGTTGTATACTAAAATTGGAACGTAAATTTTGAGGAACATGTAGGCATAACAACTCTTGATTAACGTCGTATTGCCAAGTCAAAGAAATCTTAATTTACCTGTATATTGAAGCATTCTTTCAACATATCTGAATATATCTCTGTGTTGTTTAGATGGGTGTACGGCGTCTTAAGATAGCGCTGCTGCGGGCCCAGGAGGCAGCAGGGACAAGCCTCCAGCGCGTCCAGTGCATCGTTAGCCGCGGCGTCAATCATTGTACCAATAAGTTTAAATTAAAAACAGGACGCCAGAATGAGAAACATACACGCGCGTCCCTCGGCGACGTCATAAACGTATAAAATAGACCCTTTAGGGATTATATTCTCTTTATTATTATTTTAAGCCGAGAATGGCAGTATATTCTATTTCGAAGTAAGTGATTATATATTCCTTTTGACGGCGATTGACAGTGACAATGACAACTTGACAAGTAGCCAACTGAACTGAACTGAACCACAAACAACTAACACTAAGTGAATTAAACAAGGATGGCATCTTATCTCGACAATAATGTTCAGCCGGCATAAAAGTTAGCTTAATTTATTGTGAGTATTATATTCCTTGGTTCAGTTTCAGTTCAGTTAGTTTCTCATTGTCATTGTCACTGTCAAACGCCGCCAAAAAGAATATAATCGCTTCGAAAGAGATTAAAGAGAATAATATTATATAATCCTTTACTCTTTGATATAATCACTAAACGGTATATTTTATACGTATATGACGTCACCGAGAGACGCGCGTGTATGTTTCTCATTCTGGCGTCTTGTTTTTAATTTTAACTAATTTCTACAATGATTGACGCCGCGGTTAACGATGCACTGGACGCGTTGGCGGCTTGTCCCTGCTGCCTCCTGGGCCCGCAGCAGCGCTGTCTGAAGACGCCGTACACCCATCTAAACAACACCGAGATATATTCAGATATGCTGAAAGAATGCTTCAATATACAGGTAAATTAAGATTTCCTGACTTGGCAATACGATGTTAATCAAGAGTTGTAATTCAAATTTTAGTATACAACTGGCCTTTACAATTTGTAGTTGTACTACTTATAATGTCTTATTCACATACCCTTATATCTCCCTTCATTATGTCCTTAACATCTTCCAAATACTTTTAAGTCCAGTTGCTTTATTAGTAATTTATAGGTTGTTAAGCTTAAGAAAAAAATTGGTGACCTTTGCATACAATTGCAATCCAGCTTGATTTTATAATGGGTGGCAACTCTGGTCACAATATCATTGTTCTCATTCGTTAGTGACCAAGAGTCATATTGGCTCAGGCCACTGGAATTAGCTGAACCTTTTCATTGTTTTGTAGTCTATACAATTGCTATTATACATGTTTCATAACCAAAAATGTACAAAAACAATGAATAGATGTCTTATTATTATTTGTTTCTCATTTTTGTAGTCACGGGCTCATAAGTCCCGGTCTTTTGGAAGGCTTGCGTGGGGATATGGATCCAACACGTAGAGGCCCCTTGGAGAAATTTGCTGTGGCTGTAGCCCTGCTGGAACCCGTTCCTGATCATATCAATAAGATGATACATCCATGAACAGGTCCCAGCAGGTGGTTGAACTATTGCATTGATATGAAAAAGAAACCGGGCTATTAAAATGATGTTTGGGTGGACTATTTATTTGGGCTATTGCAGTAGAAATAGTGTTGTGAATTTAAGCTTCGAGGCTTGAACTATAAGACTCGAGTCGCGACTTATGAGTGTAGACGCCTCTAACCTTAAAGCCTCGAGCGTATAAGCCTCAAATTAAAAAGTTCACGTTACGAGCATAGAAACCTCGAGTCTTTAGGCCTCAAGCTTTAAAGCCTACTAAGCTTCGAAGGTTTAAGTCCATAAGGTTTGGAGCATTCACAGTCTTAAACGCTTTGGACAAATTTGAATCTTTGACTTATATAATTATTTGATCACTTTTTATATTGTTTTTTTTTGAAGTTCTTACTTCTAAGGTAAGTAAATATAGGAGACTTTTTAACCAACTTCAAAAAAAGGAGGGGGTTCTCAATTAGTTTTTTTTTTTTTAATGTTTGGTACCTCAGAACTCCGTCATTTATCAATCTATTTGGAAAATTATTTTTAGGTTCATGAATAGACATCTCAAGGTTGGTAAATAAAATTTTGGTAAAGATCTGATGACGAGATCCATGAGGAATCGAAGGAATTCCTGAAATTTTATAGGCACTCATAATGTTTTTCATATACTTTCTAATTTTTTTTAAGTATTTGCATATGGTATCATCATCTTCTAATGCTGAATTCATGATGGAAGGTACAACTCCTTAACGGTTAGGAGTTAGGAAATAATTCAAACGAGATTCATGCCTTCAAGACCTCCCCGATCATCCTGCCATAAGTATTTTACATGAATGACTAAAAAGAAAAAAAAATAACAAAAAAAGAACCGACTTCATTAAAACTAAAAATAACCCGTTCAAGTACAGATTACATTTGACTCACCCTTTGAAGTCGGTGCCAAACCTCACGTAAACTATAATATATAAATATAATAACTGAGTGGACTATAAAGAGTATGTGTATAGTATTACCACATCTTCAATAAGAACATATACGCAGGAGTATTAATCTAATACTAACCTGTTGTTAAGCAACTTACCCGATACAGAAAGGTTTATAATATTATTTTAACGCTTGACTCAGGAAGTCGCCTTCAAAGTTCGGGGGGCTTGAGCCTTCAATGGCACAGAGTTCTTAAAGCTTGAGCTCTCTTTTAAGCTTGAGTCTTAAAGACTTACTATTAAGAGCTCATCAAAAGCTTGAGTCGTTAAGGTTCTGAACCGTTATTGAGCTCAAACCTTCAACGCTCGAGTCTTCAAAGCTTGAACCTTCAAGGTTTGCGAGTCTATAAGGTTCGAAAGTCTTCAAGACTAGTCTTCTAACAACACTAAGTAGAAAAACTTCACCCGCCGTAACCATCAATGTGACTGTTACCTCTGGCGGGTGGTGACTAGCCCCTCACTAGGTGGGCCCTGTAATGCCATCGTGCAGACGGCCGGAAGCAACACGAGCGTGAGGGCTCAGGGGTGTCGAGAGGTGTGCTGCGCTTTCTCCGAAGTTACTCGCGGCGTGATGCCCTTTAACACTTCCACCCCTGGAGCATATAGCTCTAACGCTCCTCTCTGGACGGCCAATGAAGGCAAGCCAGAGCTGAGAGTCCTACGGGTCCTCTTGGGTTTCCACTCCGGCCGATGAAGGCACCGGGAGACGAGGACCCTGACCGACTCTCTGGAGATCTCGTGTCCGTGGGGTCGTCACTCCCCAACAGCTCGCCACAAGCTGCCCTGCGGGCTTATTATTATTATTATTATTGTAAACCTATTTGTATTGCACTAAACAAACTTTTTAAATAACTGAATATTGTGTTTACCAAGCAGTTAGATATACCCAGTGATGACTGTGGCATCTGTGAGGAGTGTGTGGTGCGCCTGCGAGACGCGAGCAACTTCAAGCGGCAAGTGCAGCGCAGCCAGCGGGAGCTGCAGGAGCGGCTGGCGAGAGCTCTTCAAATCATAGGTAAATTTTACTTTATATTAAGTTCATATAGACATCCTAAACGTATTTTCAAAAGTTCTGTTACTATTATTAAGATATTTAATGTTGGTTTTGTTGTCTGTTGTTATAGAAGAAGTACCTCCTACAGTGGTGAAGTCGGAGATAGCTGATGAGGATGTGACAAATGATAACTTGTCAGGTCAGTGTCAACATAAACACACTGGTAACTTAAACAAGGACTTATGATATTGAATCACAAGTAATGTGTATGAGGAAAACAGTTGTAGCTTGTATTTAAGAGTTGTGTTTTTATTTCAGGTGAAGTTGTCCCAGACGAGATGTCCGGCGCTGGCGGTGAGGGCGAGGGTGCTGCGTTATGTGAGTACCGAGTTTCTTTTTGTATTCGTATCACAACTGTGCGACACATTCTTGTGCGAGAAATATTACCTATCTCTTTCTTTGCTGCACTGTCAGAGAGAACGGGCTATGCCATGTCGCATGACAAGAGTCGTGAAACGTAGTTGTGCTGGGTGGGCTGGTATACTCAAAGTAATGAATTAATGTCTTCCTTCATGATCACTTAATGTTATCAGCTGTTCAACAGTAGTGTTATTGCTTCAGGCGAGCCGGAGACGGCGCGCGACGCGGCGAGCGACGAAGACCCGATATCACGTGAGTCACACACTTACCTCGGGACTTAACCCCTCGTATGCGGCAACCAATTCAGAATTTGACACTCTGGTGCGGCCGCGTTACGTCACTGTATGCTGCCCGCTTTAAATTTTAGAACGTATCCGTGCTTAGGCAGTTCATGAACTGGCACGGATACGTGTCTAAGCATACGAGGGGTTAAAAGCAGGAATACTTTTTGTACAAGAGTAGAGGTGAATAGACAGTTCAATCCAAGGAATACTTGTATAATACTCACAAGGGTTCAATCTCACAACATTTAAAAAATCTAGACACGCGGCAGCGTGTCCAGCCAAGTTCACCGCAGGAACTGGCGAGCAGCAGCCGTGTGTTATATTACACGAACCGTTTGGAGCCACTTTTGACCCCCCAATAACTCCAAATCTATTTAACATAAAAAAATGAAATTTGGCTTATGTATTAAGATCCTTTAGAACAAGTAGAACCCCAAATTTCATTAATATAGGTTAAATAGTTATTGAGATATTAAAGTCCAAAAAACGGTATTTTTATCACTGACTGACTGACTGACTGACTGACTGACTGACTGACTGACTGACTAGTAATCAAAAACCTAACCCACTTCCAGGTGACCTAGAAAGGTGAAATTTGGCATCCAGCTTAGTAATTGTGTGTGTATGCATATAAAAATCAAAAACAGTGTTTTTTTTTATGTTTTTTTATTATTATTATTATTGATGGTTGTTGCCTCAGAACTCTGTCATTTATAAACCGATTTGGAAAATTCTTTTTTTGTTTGAAAGATATACTAGAATAGCATATACACTCACACGCACACACTTACACATACATGCACATAAAAATCCAATACGTACTAACCGTTTTGGAAAATTCTTTGTTTGTTCAAAACTTTCAAAAGATGTACTAGAATAGCACACAGAACTAATTAACAAATAATAATTAAGTAATTTACACATCATAATAATTTCTGTACAAAAAGTAATGATATCCCATCAAAAACATAAATGTAAAATGAGAGCCAAGTTCAATATCGCGTGCACTTCGCCGACAAAAGAATCGAGATCTGCAAGGGCGCCAAGTTCCTTGCCCTAAAATTTTTAGATACAAGGACATGCGACATACTCAATGCATTTATTTTACTTGGGGTGTAATTCAATATCAAGACTTGACTTGGCTAGTTTTAAAATATAAATTTATATTATAAATCAAAATCAATCAAATCATTAACCTATTTTCGTAAAGGTAAGTACGCAAGTTAGTGTACGTCTTGTTATTTATACTGTTAGCTTGATAATGAACTATGACTATGTTACTTTTATAAAATTTAGTTAGTTTGTGAAAACTAGCCAAGTCAAATCTTGATATTGAATTACTCCCCAAGTAAAATAAATGCATTGAGTATGTCGCATGTCCTTGTTTCGTTTCGTTTCGTTTCGTTTCGGTGACTACACCCAGCCAGCAGTTCTGCTGCAAGGACGCGGAGGCGTTGAGCATGCAAGAGAGGGAAAGACAAAGAAGCTCAGCGAAATGACTCAGAAGCGCATACTGGCACAATACCGAAAGTCGTTCAGGGTAGTATAGAAACCTTAACATTCCCTGGCCGGAGCTTTCGGTTCTGAGACAGGGCACGTATCCGGGTCCTCTCGTGTTCCCCTCCGTCTTTTGCCGCTCCGGTAAGATCAACTGGCCCTCCTATCCGAGGCACCGGGGAGCCAGAAGTTTACAGGTTGGGAGTGTAGGTTATTTTGCAGTCAGGATGAGGACCGACGGGAGAGATCCGACAAGAATACTAGCATCGAGCCAGAAAGGAAATAGACAGATAATTGTGTAAATATATACAGGGAAGGATAGTGGACTGCGTCTCGTCGTCCAAAGTTTCCAGTTATCACGTAGGATAAGTTCTTGTGTTGTAGGTTGATGTCGCTGAGCCGTCGCTATTTGTATGTAATTATCCTCCAGTTTTGATTCCGTGTCTGTTTCTATCTATTTTAGATTTTTCATCCACACTACTAGTGGCCGTGTCGGGTCCATGTTCTGGGGATAATATTTCTTCGTTCTGGCTGATTACTCTAGTGAATTAAATTTGCTTGTGCTTTCCTTCAACGGTATAATCCAGATTAAAGTTAGGGTTCAGATAATATTGCGTGTGTGTGGACGTCTTTGTAGGTGACTTCTTGAAGTTTCTTTAGTGATAATTGGTCGCGAGCCAAATCATGTTCTATGGCGGGGTCTTATTTGATGCCTGTATGAGTTCTCGTTGGATTCGTCCCATATTGGGTTCTGATTAGACACATTCTTCTTCACCTTGTGACATCGTGGTTATGGCCGTTTCATGACGGTTCACTTCCTTTTGTATTTCTTTACCATAGCTGTTATAGTGAGGTAGCGTGATAGCATGCGTTTTTAGCTTATTTTAGGTTGTGCGTCAATTAATCGGTAGCTGCGCATTACATCGGTCGTGGTTTGGTCAGCACTGGATTGTTGAATCAATGATGCTTCAGTGTCAGGACTGTTGAAGTGGACGGAGCTCCGCGAAGTCGTAGAAGACACGACGATTTGGCATTGTGGTATTCGTAGATATATGGGGTGTCCTATATTGTAGTGGTCGCTGATGTTCCATATGCACATAGATATTTACCGTAGAGCAACTCACGGCGGCAAATATAATCATATTTACTGCACCCTGAAAACCGTTTATAAACTGGTTCCGAATGTGTTATCAATTTGTTCCGTGAACGGAGGAGTATTGTAACCGGGAGACATTAAGTCTGAAACACAGCCTTTAATCTCTAATTGGATTTGACTGTTACGTTTCTCCTCGGACAAGATGATTAGCGAGCAATCCTCGAACCTCCATCGATGGTCGAGGTTGGTATCAACTGCACGATTTTCAACTGGTTCGCTATCACCCTTGTAGGTACAGACAATTGCCTCCCTTGGGAATTGGTAAATTTTCCGTGATAAATGAAGACAGTCGAGTTTAATATTATGAATGAGCCGGCGATGCACTTATGTTTATGTTAGTCCCTTTTTTTGACAATGGCTAATTGTTGCTAGCTGGCGGTGTCTGCACGTGTTCGGGACAAAGTGACCTGGCCTTTAAAAGCCTTGAAAAAAAGGGACCTCTTTGTTCTAGGAAGTTATTGTTTGCAAGCTATTGCATTTCTTCATTACGTAGCCTCTAACGAAATTATTACTGTTGAACGGTTAATATGTTTGTAAGTTTCCCAAACTATGCCATTTAAGTCCTACGGCAAAAATTAAAGATGTGTATCATACACTACTCTTGGTTAATATTCGATTTAAAGCAGGACTTTTAGTATAGTTTTGGTATTACATCATGTAATGAGCATAATTATAGTGTAACATACGAAAAAAAAACACTAAAACAAAAATATAAACGAATAATTATTTAGCTGGCCGTTCAGCTCTTCGTCCCTTACAGAGAGCTTTCTTACTTAAACAAAATTACCAGGCATTAATTACACCTTCGAACCGAAGTAGGTTATATCAGCAAGAAGCACTTCGGAATCTTTCGATTATGGTCGTAAAATATAAAAGGATAAAACACTGTACAGTAATCATGAGTATATACCATCCGTTTGTAAGCTAACCAGTGACATTGTAAACTGACGGATAGGTTAGGTTAGCTTATTATTTCACTAGATGAATTATAAACTGTCCACAATCACCTACTAAACCTAATATAATTTAATTACGGTTTCAAATATAAGTTATATGGGAAAGTAGTACAAATGCTGAAGTAAAGTCAAGTACCTAAGTAATGAAAATTACAGTGAATACAACCTAAAACTACATTAATACTAACGATTCCAATAAATAAATGACAGTTATTGTATATATTTTACAACAACTCCCGATGTTGTTGCGGATACCGTTCATTTGCAAGTTAAAATACCTAAAGATATAATTGTTCTGACGAATACCATGAGACGGCTGGGTCGTACTATATTACGCTGGTCCACAGGTAGAGGTTGATGAAGTGTGGCCCGATTTCCAAGAAAAGGTGCATAATTGACTTTAGTTAAAGAGTGTTACTATACGGGCCGTGCTTGGCCCTATGTCCATCCAAACTTGGTATACTCGATTTCATATACCATGGCCCGATGCACTTGAGACGGTAATTAGGCGTTAACAATAGGATTAGTGATAACAAAAGATACCTGGCCGGACCCTTTTGCGGCGTGGTATTTTACATGCAACCTAATGATCTTGATCGTTTAACCTAGTAATCTTTATTAATGTAAACAATATTTCATGTTAGTTGTCATCTGACTACATTTGTGATTACACGTATACTTAAATAATTATGTTTCGACCTTGGGAAACACCCACAAGTAACCCGTCCAGTGGTGATGTTAGTTTGCAGCAACGTAAGAAACGATTTTTAAGCAAGGACGCCCAAGATGTGGTGATAAGTGTTTATAAGACATTGCTAAATCGAATGGGTAAAAAAAATTTGATTAAAGAAACGTCTATATTCACCAGTGTGCCGGAAAGGACAGTTAAAAGGATTGTCTCATCACTCTCATCAGGACCAAGATACCTCCCTCGAAAACGAGTAAAAGCTTCTTTTAAAAAAATTGATAATTTTACAGAAGAGGTTGTGAGGAGAACTGTCTACGACTTTTATAGAAAAAATGAAGTTCCAACGCTCACAGAGATTCATCAAGCATTATTAGCAAGCGAAGTGGGATTTCCGTATTCAGAAACAACACTATGGAGACTTTTACGAAAACTTGGTTTTAAATATGGAAAGTTAAACGAAAGGAGAATCATTATGGAAACATCACGGCTTAAAAAATTAAGAGAAGAATTTATTACCGATATACGATTGAAGAGGTCTACTGGAAAAAGTATTGTATATTTGGACGAGACTTGGTTTGATACCCACGACACACTGAAAAAAGGATACAGGGACGACTCTCAAAATTGTGCTACAAATACTCCATGTTCAAGAGGCAAACGTTTAATTATACTGCACGCCGGTACTGAAAATGGTTGGATTCAAAGGGCTCTTCTTGTTTCGAGCAAACATCTGAAAAATTCAAGTGCAGACTATCACGAAGATATGTGTTCGGAGTTGTTCGAGAAATGGTTCGTGGAGCAGCTTTTACCCAATATCCCTGCCAATAGCGTTATCGTTATGGATAATGCGTCATATCATAGCCGTCAAGAGGAAAAGATTCCCAACACCAATTCAAGAAAACCTGACATAATAGCATTTTTAAGAAAGCGTCATATTACTATACCTGAGAAAATAACTGTTAAGAAATTGCTGGAAATTGTACAAAGTCAAAAGTTTGAAAAGAAATACTTCATCGACAAAATAGCGGCTGAGGCTGGGCATGAAATATTGAGACTTCCCCCCTATTATTGTGTGTTGAACCCAATCGAGCTTATGTGGAGTTATTTCAAGAAACAAATTCGTAAGACGAACATTACACCAACAGTAGGTGATTCTGTAATTCAAAATTTAAGAACTGTGGTAGACATGACGAACCCTACGCTTTGGAAAAATGCTTGTGAGCATGTCATCAAAGTGGAGAACGAGTTTTTAGCCCACCCTGTGTATCCGGTCATCATAAACACCTGCGAAACCTCAAGTTTGGAAGAATATACGTCAGAAAGCGAATAATTCTTATATTTTATGTAATTAATGTATATGTTTTAACGTAATTAAATTAAGTTAGTCTTAAAGTTACCTGAAAGTTGATTGTTATTACTTTATTGACACAATTAAAATAATAATAATATGTATATAGATATAAATAAATGTTTCATTGACACAATTTTTGTTTTACAAAAGTTTGCTATTATTATTAAATAAAAAATATATATCAATATGTATTAAGATATAAATAGATATTTTATTGTCACAGTTGTATGTTTATTGTTATTAAAGTAAGTTAGTCTTAAGTTACCTGAAAATTGATTGTTATTATTTTATTGCCACAAATTTTGTTTTACAAATGTTAGCTATTATTATTAAATTAAAAATATATATTAATATGTATTAAGATATAAATAGATGTTTTATTGTCACAGTTGTATGTTTAATATTATTAAAGTAAGTTAGTCTTAAGTTACCTGAAAATTGATTGTTATTATTTTATTGACACAATTTTTATTTTAACAAATGTTGTTTTAAAGTATTAAATATAAAGCTATTACTATTCAATTACTATAAAGATGCCGTACCATTATAATTAAACAATACCGTAAACAACTAATATTTCGTATTTTTATTTTCAAGTACCAAAATGTTTTAGTCCCGCTTTAGTTGCATGCAGATTGTACCGACGCGTGCCATTTTGAAGTGCTCCTAATTAGATAACAAAAGGCAAACATTATGAGCCCTATTGTTAAGTTTCAAGTCCATCGGGCCATGGTATATGAAATCGAGTATACTGGTTTTCGCTTAAACTCTTAAACCGTATCCTTTGGGCTCGCCTAGCTTTCCTTGTGGCGAGTCGGCATAGACAAGGAATATAATAATACTGCAATTGGCATTAGAAAATGGAACGGTCTCACCAAATTAAGCTGATGTGGTGTGGCCGGCACGGCGGAGGGGTACTGCAGACTCAGAATGGCACACACTTGATCAACACTCACAGATAGGCCGAGTAATATAGACGCACCAAACACTAGGCTATCCACTTAGTAACCAAATATTTGAAAGAAAGACAGAAGGAGAGATATAACGCGGTGAATTCGTTTACGCGCGGTAAAAAATTAACAGGCGACCATGCAAACATCTGGTCGAGCCTTGTTTTTGTCTCGTGACTCTATTGTTTTGGCTGGGTTTTAACGATGCCAATACAGATCGGTAGAGACTAGAGGCTAAGAAAACGCGTCCGCTCCGTATGGCGTCCCAAACGGTTCTCATTGAGTATGTCGCATGTCCTTGTATCTAAAAATTTTAGGGCAAGGAACTTGGCGCCCTTGCAGATCTCAATTCTTTTGTCGGCGAAGTGCACGCGATATTGAACTTGGCTCTCATTTTACATTTATGTTTTTGATGGGATAAATACATTTATTCGTGACATGACCATAAAACAATAACATAAAGAGTGACAAAAATAATAGAATATAAAACAATAGGCAACTAAGTATAATATTACTCGCTCGAGAGCCAGCGCTGATCTCCCGGCGGGACCATAGGTGGCGCCACGGAGACTGCACGCACCTGAACACACGTTCATACTGTTCCCACACAACACTGCTGTGTCTGAAAAGTTTATATTCACCGTTATACCATCTAATTTGTCCCGATTTTATCGGGGCTAGGATGTCGCTTTACTTTGCCGGGACGAAACATGCGTCCATTTCAGAATAGTTAGCGAGTTGGAGAAGGATATGTGCTTTATATCGGCGCTACACGAGATCGTGCTGCCAGCTCTGATAAGATGCACCAAATTTGGTCGATGTGGGTTCATTCTGGTGTCCCTAATATTTCCAGAGGCCCGGTGCGCATTTTTTCACATAACGATTGATTGTCATAACGTGTTCGTCATAAAACCGTTAGACATTACTCTAAATTATTACCTTCACTAGTTTTGAGAGTAAAATCCAGTAGCTTAAGTTAGAGATTAGGTTTGTAATATAACAATCCTGAAAAGTTATTTGATTCAGAGAAAAGTATAAATGACGACTACGAAAATTATGAATTTATGACTAATGACACTTCTTCTCAGCATATATGCATTCACTGCTGGACATATGCCTCTTGCTTGGGTTTCCAAGCTGATCTTGATGCGGCGATCCTACTCCAGGTCGGCCCTGCCGTCTTTTTATTGTCGTCCGACCATCTGGCTTGCGGTCTTCCAACGCTTCTGCCACCCGTTCGCGGCCTCCAGTGTATATATGACCAGCCCATTGCCACTTCAATTGCGCAACTCTTTTGCCGATGTCGGTAACTTTCGTGCGTTGGCGAATGTCTTCGTTTCGTATTCTCGCAGAGAGATTCCGAGCATTGAGCGCTCCATAGCTCGCTGTGCCACTTTTAGACGGTGGATTCTTCCAGCGGTTAGCGTCCACGTTTCGCATGCGTATGTCATTACTGGGAGTACACACCGGTTGTAGACTCTCGTTTTCAGTGTTTGTGGGATTTGTGAGCTGAAGACGTCTTTGAGCTTACCGAATGCAACCCATCCAAGCTGGATGCGTCTGCTAATTTCAGAGTCTAATGGATCTTTCTTTAATGTTATTTTCTGACCCAGGTGTATGTAGTCGTTCACTTCGTCAATCGTTTTGCCGTTCAATTTTATGTTTGCGCTGACGGAGGTGCTCATCCATTTCGTCTTCTCCATATTCATTTTCAGGCCAACCCGCATCGATGCCTGACTTAGACCGTTGAGCATTCTTCCAATATCTTCAGGTGTTTCTGCAAGTAGAACGATGTCGTCTGCGAAGCGTAGGTGATTGAGATGTTCTCCATCGATATTTATACCTGTGCCGTCCCAGTTGGGTGTCTTAAAGACGTTTTCGAGTGCGTTTGTAAATAGCTTCGGGGAAATGACATCCCCTTGGCGTACTCCTCTTTTAAGTGGTATATTTGCGGTGGAGCCTTGAATTTGCACTGTCATCGTCGCTGATCGGTAGAGATTTTTTAGCAGCCATTCAGAATTACAGTTATGAATAAGAATTTTATGTAAGCCAATATGGACCCTAGAGGCCATTCCAAAAGCAATAAAAGCCAGAAGGCGACTTCTTTTGCTCTGCCGATTATATCAACCTGACTGTATATACCCACAGAGTCTGTAAATAAATGTTTTATTACTTTGTATGTTCTTATGTTTACATTGTTTCAGCATCCTTTACCCAATCCGAGATGAACGCTTGCGCACAGGCAACCGCGCTGGACAGGGCTTGCTCGGTCCGTCTAGAGCAAATGTTTGTAGACGCGGACAACAACACATGCAGGGTTGGTTTACAAACATACAAGTTGAGCCCATATTCACAAAGACTGCCCATACAGGAAGACAAAGAAAACAAGTCAAGGAAGAGTGAGATTATAACTAAGTTCTATGTTATAATAATATATTCGTGTTATAATAGGTATATGTTCTATACTATGTTATGACAATGCGGTTGGCGCAGTTTGTAAGCACCCGCCTACTGAGCCGGCGGTCCCGGGTTCGAATCCCGGCCAGGGCAAATAGTTGTGTGATAACTCAAAAACGGCTCGTCTTTTCATGAATTTTTTCATAAATTTTTGACCCGTGGCTGAAAAGTTAGAGGGGGAGGGACGCTATTTTTTGGACTTCCGAAGCGAATATTTACAAAACTGATGACTTTATCGAAAAATAATATTTGGAGACCCCTGTTATGGTTATGGTTATGGGCTCCGCTTTCCGCACTTAGCCCGTGTATGTTCGGGCCATTGTGCGTACAGATTTGCCGGCTAATAGTCTAGCCAGCCTAACTCCGTCCAGAAGCGCAGGATTCTCCTGGTGTCTCCACAGGCTTCACGAAGTGACCTCGGTGCTTTGAGGATTTCAGCCCGTTGCTTAGCTACGGCAGCGCATTCCAGGATCACGTGGGTAGCTGTTTCTTCGGCCGACAGGCATCCCCTACACAGGGGGCTATCGGTCATTCCTAGAACATATAAATGCTTGTTAAGTGTGCAGTGTCCAGTGATAGTGCCTACTACTACTCGCAGGGCGGGCCTGCTTAGCGATAACAGGCGCTTTGTCAGGCGTGTGTCTGGGTATGGGACTGTTTCCCGGGACTGCCTGCATGTACTGGTTTCTGCCCATTGATCGGCGTGTTGTGATCGTGTTCTGTGACGAAGCCATGTACGCAGCTGATTAAACGCCAAGGGGAGCATGGGATCTGGGCCAATTGCCAAGTCATCCGATCCTCTCCTAGCCAGCTGGTCGGCTGCATCGTTACCTAGAGAGCCACTGTGCCCTTTAATCCATTGCAACGTGATCCGATTATTCATGCCGATCGTTTGCAATGCTGAGTGACACTCTAGTATGAGCCCGGATTTGATTGTTTTATTCTCCAGAGCTCGTAAAACTGCAGCGCTGTCGGAAACAAATATAATACCAAGGAAGATAAAAGGTAAGGAAGTATGATGTTCATATGAACTCTGCCTCCAGCAATGGAGCCGGTCACAAGCCCGGGTAAAAGAGGAGTGCAACGGACACATTGACATATCAGACCTCAGTTCTGGTATAGCAATGTGTCTACAAAACCCCCAGGGTCAGAGGTGGGAGGACGTGCCGAAGGCCCTCACAGCCGGCTGTGGGCAGCGGGGGGTTGGTGCGGATTGGGCTCGCAAGCGGACGAGGGGAGGGGGAGTAGGACCTGAGGTGTATCCGGAGAATGGAGAAGCGTGGAGGTCGGGGATCCCCGGGATGTCACTAGTGACTGTCTTCGGGGTGAAGCGGACGATGCGTGGACCCGGACTTCGGAGTGACGATGAAGGGAGGCGAACAGTAAGGCTCGGAGAGGAGCCGGACTGGGAAGCTGAACGAACTTGTCACACAAAGCAACTCAGGGGCTGCTACCTCATGCTTGCGGGCTTACTCGGCACAATCGCTGTCGTGAACGACTGTGCGCAGGGGAGGTGGCGTTCACTGCGTACGTCAAATGTAGCTGGGGGGTAGTACGGGAGCACTGCTGCCACTCTAATAGTTTTCTTCCCATTACAGTCTATAAATATGAATTCCAAACAAGTAAACAGTATGTCAGTGAACACTGAAGCAGGCAGAAGGGCCAAGGGCGCAACGCCAGTGGCAGCGCAAGGACCGGGAGGGAACCCGAGCACCTCAGGTGGAGGAGGACCCCCGTCAGGAGCAAGAAGAGAGGCAACAGGCACCCCGGATGTCCACGAGCAAATGGGAGGCCTGTCACTGAGGGAGGAGGAGTTGCTCGCGTCGCCGCCGTCGAAGGAGACTGCGGGACCACACGCACCAGCAGACGAAGGGACCGGTACCTTCCACAAGTACCAGTCGAAGGCGGAGAAGAGGAGGGCCAAGCTAGAAAGGAGAAGGGCCAAGATCGCGTTTGGTGGGGGAGAGGCTGGCGGATCCGGGGGAAACCCCCCCGACAGCCTGGCCCCCAACAAGCGGGGTCTTAAGATAAAAAGGCAGAGCACGGATGAGGGACAGTCAGAGCGTCCTCCAGCGAAGCGCCAGAACCAAGGCAAGGCGGCGGTGGAGGGACCACGGAGCGTTGCAAGGGCGCACCGGGATCTCGCCGTCGCTGTGTGCCGAGAGGATGGCGCTTTGGTGGATGAAGCTCTGGCAAAGCTCATCCGGAACAGGGTCAATGACCTCATAGAGACGGAGGTGCGGAGATTCCTGTCAGGGGAGACCGGGTTAGGAGCCCCTCAGTTTGCAACTTCGGGACTGGTGGCAGAAGGATTCTTCCTTGTGACACCAGTGTCGGAGGAGTCAAGGGAGTGGCTCCTAACCCGGGACATTGGCATCGTAGGTGGTCATAAGTTGGTGACCAGGAGACTGCAGCAGACGAGGGTACAGGTCTGGGTCCCCGGGGACACGAACACAAATAAGGAGATGTTTGTGGGGTTCCTGAGGGCGCAGAACCTGGATAAGCCCGAGTTGAAGTTGGACGAGTGGACCCTTATATCCTGGGATAGGCAACAGGCAGGGATCCAGGTCTGCCTGTCGGTGCCGACGGCGGTGGAGGAAACCTGGGGGAACGAGGGGACCAGGAGCCTCTACTTCCAGTGCACCAAAATCCGGGCCAGGATTATAAGGGCCCAATCGTCCGGAAACGAGGAGAGAAAGGAGAAGCAGATGGCGGAGGAAATAACTCCGCCATTAAGAAAGTTAATACCCGAACAGGCGGGAGCAGGATCTGTCGACATCCAGACGGTAGAGGAGGGTACGGATGCCGACAGTGATGCACCCACCGAGTAAGGGGAAGACTGCAACACAGACACACAATAACAATGAACACTACACACAACACACAAAATACACAAACAACAAAAACACAAACACAAATAAGCATATGCCAAGTAAACCTACAGCACTGCAAAGATGCAATGTCCGAGTTAGGACAGTATGTTGTAAGGAATAAAGTTGAAATAGCCCTGCTGCAAGAACCCTACGCATGGAGAAACAAAGTGACAGGCCTGGGACATCTGGGGGGGGCTCTCCACTACGAAAGGAATGGTGAGCTACCTCCGAGAGCATGCATTTTTGTAAGTAACAATGTAGAGAACATGGGTTGTGTTATGACCTTATGTTACAGAGACCTTGTAGTGGTGGAAACATGCTTCATCGCTCAGGACGGGGAGAGGAGGAGAGTGGCGCTGGCGTCCTGCTACCTACCGGGAGAGGGCAATGCACCGACGGAGGAGCTCGAAGAGGCGGTACAGATGTATCAAGGTAAGAGAGTACCCCTACTTATAGGTTGCGATGCCAACGCGCACAACGAAGTGTGGGGAAGCACCGACACCAATGGCAGGGGAGAATCACTACTAGAGTTCATAGTAAGTAAAGACCTGGACATACTGAACGAGGGGGACACCGCCACGTTCGTAACAAGGGTAAGGAAGGAGGTATTAGATATAACAATAGCCATGGGAGGAATTACCGAAAGGATAAAAGGATGGAGAGTCGACAGGGAGGACAGTATGTCGGACCACCGGAGAATACTCTATAGTATAGATTACCAAATGGAGAAGATGAGGATAAGAAACCCACGAAAAACAGACTGGGCCATATATGAAGAAGAATTGAAAGCCAACGCGCCAAAACCAAGGAGATGTAAGGACATCGAGGAGTTGGAAGAGGCTGCATTAGGACTCGAGCGAAGCATTATGGAGGCATTCCACACGGCATGCCCTGAGAAAACAGTTCAGACTGGTAGAGGACAACCATGGTGGAACAAGGAGCTCCAAAAGCAAAGGAAGAAAACACGCAGGGCGATGAGACAAGCCATAAAAAGGAATGACACTCAGAGCTGGGACATGTACAGAGCAACTCGGAATGCTTATGGCAGGCTGAGGGAGAAATGTGGCCGGGAAGGCTGGAGACGATACACAGAGGAGATAAATAACTACTCGGAGGGGGCAAGGGTGGTGAAACTATTAGCAGGCGATAAGGCATGCCAGCTGGGAAGTCTGAAGGCAGGCGATGGTTTGATCACGGACCCGGGAGAGGTTTTGGAGGCGATGCTGACGGCGCACTTCCCAGACTGTGAAGACGCCAGGGGAGAGGAAGAGGAGCTGTCAGGCTATGATGAACCGGACTGGAAGACAGCCGAGGAAGTAGTAGTGGAGGAGAGACTGACCTGGGCAGTCAAATCCTTCGCTCCTTTTAAGGCCGCGGGCCCAGACGGCGTAATTCCAGGACTACTCCAGAGGGGTTACGAACTGATAAAAGAGCATCTGACGGAAATATTCAAAGGCAGTATTGCCCTAGGGCATATTCCGAAAGCATGGAGAAAAGTTCGTGCCGTCTTTCTACCAAAACCAGGGAAAAAGACGTACCAAGAGGCGAAGTCATTCAGAAGTATAAGCCTATCATCCTTCGTACTGAAAACACTGGAGAAGGTGATAGACGGTTTCGTAAGAACACAAATAGGAAATAGTGGGAAGCCGCTACATGGAAACCAACACGCATATATGGCGGGAAAATCCACGGAAACGGCTCTACACAATCTGACAGTAAGAATCGAGAGATCACTGGAAGCAAAACACTACGCACTGGGATGCTTCTTCGACGTGGAGGGAGCTTTTGACAAGGCAACCTTTGAAGCGGTGGAAGAAAGTCTAAAGAGAGATGGCATAAATCCTACCATCGGGACCTGGATAAGTAAAATGCTAAGAGGAAGGGCTGTAATGGCGAAACTCGGAGGAGAAGTGAGACAAATAAGACCGAAAAGGGGCTTTCCGCAAGGAGGATGTTTATCACCATTGATGTGGTGCTTACTTCTAGACTCCCTAATCGAGAGGACAAATAAAGGAGGCCTATACGTGCAAGCGTACTCGGACGATGGAGTCATACTGGTGCGAGGAGTGGCACTAGATGTGGTCAGAGACATAATGAGAAGAGGAGTGATGGAAATATTAGTATGGTGTAGGGATAGAGGACTGGATCTAAACCCTGATAAAACAAAACTGATGTTATTTACCAATAAGAGGAAAATAGAGAAAATGAAGCCTATCAGCATTCAAGGCAAAGAACTGGAGGTAGTCAAGGAGCTCAAATATCTGGGAGTGACGTTAGACAGTACTCTCAGATTCAAGACACACATAAGAGAACAGTCTGCAAAGGCCATAAGAACGCTCTACCAGTGTAAGAGGGCGGTCGGAAGAAAATGGGGCCTGAAACCAGCTATGATACACTGGATTTACAAGGCGGTGGTACTACCGAGAGTACTATACGGTGCCATAGTATGGTGGCATAAGGCCAACATCAAAGAATACCACAAAGAACTATCAAAAGTACAAAGACTGGCATGTCTTATGATCACGGGGGCAATGAGAACAACGCCCACGCAGGCGATGGAGATCATGCTCGGTCTCAAGTCACTTAAAATAGAAGCGGAAAAGAAGGCCATGGAACAATGGTACAGAATGAAAGCATGCAAGGAATGGAGAGGAAGCGTGGTGGACAAGGGACACGCACTTATTCAGAGGGAAGCAGGCTCGAAGATGGGGATGCTTACCCAAAACAACGACCTCATAAAGAGACAGGAGATGTTCGATAAGAAATATAGGATACACATAGGAGAAAGGGACAACTGGAAAATAGAGGTGGAACACCCCGTGACTATCTGCTTTACGGATGGTTCTCGGCGGGAATCCACGAAACTAGCAGGAGCCGGCATAGTGATACCAAAGCTGGATAAGAAGGTACACATACCTCTGGGGAGGTACGCTAGCGTATTTCAGGCAGAGGTATGCGGCATAATGAGATGTGCACAAATAATAGATGAATGTTCACAGGAAGTGGGATCTGTCGTTATATACACAGACAGCCAGGCGGCACTAAAAGCGTTAGACAAACAGATGGTAAGCTCGTCCTTGGTAAAGGAATGCAGAGAAGCCCTGAACAAACTTGGAGAACACACGAGGACTACGGTAGCATGGGTACCGGGACATCAGGGTGTGACAGGAAATGAAAGGGCAGATGAGATGGCAAGGCTAGGAGCAGAAAGGGAGCTCATAGGACCCGAACCTGCCCTGCCAATATCGGCAGAAGTCACGAAAGGAGTTATAGCTAGGCTAATGGAGGAAGAGGCCAACAGACAATGGCAAGAGACGACGGACTGTCGACAATCGAAGATGATCCTAGGAGGAATCAACAGAAAAAGGACCAGGTATCTACTGGAACTAGGTAAGAAAACTCTCAGATTATTAACAGGCATAATCACGGGACACAACAGCCTTAACAGGCACCTACATATTATGGGAGTAGTAAGTGATCCATACTGCGTGCACTGTGGCCAGGAGGAGACGAGTAAGCATGTTATAGCAGAGTGTGGAATGTATGCGATAGTACGCTATAGCATCTTCAGAAAAGATAAACTAGAAGAGGAAGAGCTGAGGGACATTAACCTTAAAGATGTCCTTTCCTTCTGCAGGAGAACAAGAAGATTCGAGGAAGAAGGCTGTATGGGAGCGCCGCCGGGACAGTAACCGTTGGCTCCAATTGGGAATTGGGCTGAATGAACGCAGCCAAGCGATCGACAGCCCGCCTGTTTCCGGCCGGGCGTCCCTACACCAAATCAATCAAATCAAATCAATGATGTTCATAATAAGGAGCGTACGCCGATAAAGATTTTATCGTCGGGGAACTAGATGCCTCCGTATGTATCAAAATGAATTTTAAAACGGCGTTTCAGTAGCGACATAAACTAAATAGAACGGTGTTCATAATTAACAACTTTTGCAGAGTTTTGTAAGTATCGTAATGTTATACCTTGTTGACAATAGATGGCGTTTCCACGTTGTGCTTTTACAATTTTTGATATGTTGAGAAGTTTTTTCACTGAGGGTAATTTTTCGCTTTTAAGGCTTTTATGGTTGATTAAGTATTTATTATGGATGAAATATTTCAAGTCAAGCCTTTGAAGTAAGCCTGGCCATGTACTGGCCATAGTGCTATAGGTAAGTGTGATATACTGTCAAATGATGTTTTGTCTCTTTCAGTTTGAATGTAACGTCATGAAAATTTCATTAGTTTTTGATTGATGCTTATTGTAATATAGCATAGTTTTGCTATTTTCGATTTACGTTCCGCTTAAGGGAGGTTTATTATCAAAATTTATGACTGGTTAATAAATAGTTTTCAAATGACAATCCTAAACCTTCATTGTAAGAACATTATTTTATTCTGACAAGGTTATAGCATCAAAAGATTGCTTAGTTTAAACAGTTTAAGAAAAGGCTTAAATAGCGTGCTGCCATGCTACTACATTAAATTCATATAGGTTCTATATTTTTTAGGTAATGAATGACATGTTATGCCAAAGCAAATACTAATTTTAGAAAGTATTGAAGTTTTGCATCTAAAGCGCTGAATTTTATGATTAAATTATGGGTGCAATGCGAATTTGAATTTTCAGTTGAAATCATCTGTAATGCAATGAACCAGAATTAAAATCTCACTGGTATGGTAGTGGAGGCATAACGCCAAAAGAAAGACGGAAGCGAAAGCTTTTAGAAATATATGCTGAAGAAAAAAATAGGTTTAAAGAAGACTCTATTCGTAGAGAAAACTCTATTCTTGGCGTGCTTGTTGTGTTGATTAAAGATTCCTAGTTTCTTTCAGTACGGAACACATGAGGGGGCATTTAACGGTACAGAAGATTGAAATTGACAAGTCGTATTATGGCTACCTATATAAGTATGGCTTACGTCAAATTAAAGCAGAAATAATCGCGATTCAGCGATTTTTGTATATGATGAAGTGAGATATTTTGACCAAAGACCAATTGGAATAAAATGGGCTTAACTAGTATTTATAATTACTTCTTCATATTGAACATTATAGTGTGCCGTATGTTGTTAAAGTGTGTTAAAATTTTGGTGTGCTTTCGTTGATCATTGTTCATAATAAAGATATACAATAAAAATAACTAGCAGAATGTATCATTTACTATTTAAGCCAGTATTAGTACTCGTAGTATTAATATACTCGGGTACTTATGTAATACCTACTTAAAATAGTTTAATGCAAAGGGTAATAATTATAAATAAAGGTATACCTAATCTCTCGTACAAATTAGTCGTGTCAAACTCATTGCATAGTAGTCATTACTGCGCAATGACTTTGCCATCTCTCTTTTTCCGTGTATCAGGTAAACTTTTGATAACCTACTTATTTCAATGTAATAAGACTATAAATGGCCACGAATTTCTGAACGGGTTGTCGTATAGGTAGTTCTGGCTAATGTATGATATAGATATGATATCATTGGAGCGCTAGGAAAGTACGGACGTACGTTTATGACTTATGACGTTGGCTGTACCTATTCAATAACGATCGCGGCTAGCATAACTTTGACACGCGACTCTTTCTCGCGCGAGATATACTACCTGTCTCTATCTGTACAGTACTATGAGATAGTGACGGATGATGCTATCTCGCGCGACATGAGTCGCGTGTCAAAGTTAATGCTAGACGTGCAGTTTGCTTGATTATTCGTGATTAAGAAATCAACACGAGTACTTTCAGCGCCATCTAGTTAAGAACTATACAGATACCACGCTGTCTCTTTTTGGTATAACGCTTAGCGACAATGACATCTATTATGTGTTTTAATAAAACATTGCGCATCTACGTCTTATAATCAGCGCCATCTAGAAATAAGACGGTATTTGAGCTTTCTTCTGGAGTACGTTTTTTTGTATGAGGTTGTCAATCCATATGTATAATCCTTGATAATACGTATCTTTTGGTCTTTGATACCTCGCGTAGCAACTGCCTTGGCAGCCTGTGTGATGGCAAGACATTCACATTGGAAGATGGAGCTATATTTTCCTAAGGCTATTGATATGTTTACGTTTATTTCAGGTGAGTATATTCCAGCTCCTGTACCTGTTTGTGTCTTTGACCCATCCGTATATATGCGTATTTCATTTATATCGCATCGATCGTAAGGTTCTTCAATTAGCTCGATTTCGTAGCTCTTATTGAAGTAATGCTGTTTGGGTATCTTGTCGTTGGGAGCAGCTATCATTGGCTCGTGTCTGATAGCCTCCTCAAGTATTTCGGCATGACCCCCGTGTGTTACACCCCAGAGGTTAAGTGACTTCAGTCTGATAGCTGCTGACGCCGCCTCTTGCTGAATGAACAGTTCAAGGGGCGGCAGTCCTAGCAGTATCTCCATTGCCGCTGTGGGTGTTGTTCTCATGCAGCCCGTCGTTGCTACACAAGCAAGTCTTTGAAATTGCTGCAGTTTATGTTTGGCTGTTGTCAGTTTGGTTCTGGGCCACCAAACCACAGCGCCGTAGGTGATAATAGGTCTTATCACCGCAGTGTAAAGCCACATTGTGATCCTGGGGTGTAAGCCCCAGGTTCTACCAATTAGTCTTTTACACTGCCAGAATACGACGCAGGCTTTGTTCAATTTGTTTTCTAAGTGTTTGTTCCATAGTAATTTGTCATCCAGGATGACGCCCAGATACTTTACCTCTTTGCTGAGAGTCAGAGTTGTGTTTTGGAGTTTTGGCAAGTGACTGATTTTTACGTTTCGCTTCTTAGTGAACAAGACTAGTTCTGTTTTGGCTGCGTTGACTGACAAACCTTGGTCAGAACACCATAGTTCGACGATTTTGAGTGCCTCTTGCATAAGGTCACAGAGGGTTGCCTCAAATTTTCCTCTTACGAGGATTGCTACATCGTCTGCATAGCCTACAGTATAGAAGCCCGCCTCGTTGAGCTTCCGGATTAATCCGTCCACTACGAGGTTCCACAGGAGTGGTGATATAACTCCACCCTGTGGGCAGCCTCTTGACACGATAGCTCGAGTTGTGCCGTTCACTGTTACCTGTACAGCCCTTTGTCTCAGCATGTTATCAATCCAACCTGCTACGGTCTGATCGGCTCCATGTCTGAGCAGGGCTTGGCTAATGCTGTTGAATTGCATCTTGTCAAAAGCTCCTTCGATGTCGATGAAGGCCACAAGCGCTGAGGATTGTGTTGATAATGCGTGTTCTATGGGTGAAACAACGCTGTGTAGTGCTGATTCGGTTGATTTGCCTGAACTGTAGGCGTGTTGTTGGGGGTGAAGAGGATATAGCGCTAAGGTCCCATCTCTGAGGTCGCGATCACAGAGGCGTTCCAGGGTTTTTAATAGGAACGATGTGAGGCTTCGGCCTGTATGACTTTGGCTGCGTATAATCACTCTTACCTGGTTTGGGTATAAATACCACCTTAACTTCTCTCCATTTCTTGGGAATATATCGGTGTCTTAGGCAGGCCTGGTATATTTGGACTAGGTGTGGCGCGATGGTGTTCTTGCACCACTGCATAAGTCCCGGAAATATACCATCTAATCCTGCCGCTTTGAACGCAGAGAAGCTGTTTATTGCCCATTACACCCTTTCCAGTGTTACAATTCTTTGGGCAGTGTGTGCGGCTTCAACAGGTGGTTGATCAAATTCCTGTTGACCTGCCTGGTCCCATGCACAGTTCTCCGTAATGGAGCAGCCTGGGAAGTGTGTATCAAGATCAAGTAACAACTCGGACATTTCACTATCAGTGTTAGTACTTATACTACTGTTGTCTGGTTTTCTCAGAGAGCCTAGGTTACGGTTTGGTTCGCTGGATAAGATGGTTTTAACCCTGGCTGCCTGAGCGTTTGATTCTATGTTAGTGCAGAAGGTTCTCCAGCACTCGCGTTTCCTTTCACGAATTCGCTTTTTGTACAGAGATTGGGTTTGCTTGTAGGCATTCCAATCCGAGACCTTCCTTGTGTTGCTTGCTCTGTTAAACAGCTTGCGTAGTTTGCGCCGCATTTTCTCGAGATCCAGCCCCCACCAGCTATTGCGGTTAGAGACCTTTGTCGGGGGCGTTATTTCTGGACAGGTTCTTGTAAAGTTCATTAACGTGTCTCTCTATGTCAATAGGTCCATCATAGTCTTTGAATGTCACTTGTGGAGCTAGATTAGCGGACATCAATTGACTGAATCTGGCGCGGTCTGTCCGTCGGGGGTTGCGCCATAATTCCTGTTTTTTAGAGTCCACGTTTAGTTTGTATCTTACCCATCTATGGTCGGAGCACGACAAGTCCTTCGACACGCGCCAGTCGGAGATTATCTCCGATATCCGTTCCGTAGTGAGTGTGATGTCTATAATAGTTTGAAATCTGGAGGTAACAAAAGTAGGCTCTGACCCCCTGTTTATAAGATTGGTTGAGAATAGAAAGGTTACAAAATCCTCACCTCGTTTGTTAATCGATTCGCTGCCCCACAGTGCGTGGTGCGCGTTGGCATCCGCCGAGATGATCAGCTCGAGCCTTTTTTCCTCGCAGTGTCTGATGAGTTTTGCCAGCTCAACCGTCGGTACGTCTGCGTCGCCCGGCAGGTAGGCCGACGCAATAATGACCTCCGGGATGCTAGGGCAGTTGTTTTGGAGTCTGACCGTGGTCAGGTCTCTGGAACAGAACTCATTCATCAAAATTGCATTGATAGATGTTGGTACATAAATGCAGGTGCGTGGGTTAGTTACGGTGGTGTCAAGTAATATCTTACCTCTGATGTTGTTAAGACCGCAGATCCTGTCCTTCCTTATCCACGGCTCCTGGATAAGGGCGACGGTCTTGTTGTTGACCTCCAGCACTCCTCGCAAGGTAGCCGCCGCGGCTTGTTTGTGCTGGAGGTTGGTTTAGATGACGTTAATAAGGTGAGGAGGAGCGAAGAGGACTGCTCACTTCCTCATCCGTTTCTAACGGGATGTCCTGGTCCATCAGCTGCGCGACATCCTCCGCTAGGTCATCGAAACCGACATCCACCGCGGAGTTAGTCAGCGGGCAAGCTGAGGTGCCATCCTGCCTCTGCGTTTCGGCAGAGTAGTGTTGGCTGACCATTAGCCCGCCGGCGTGACTCTGTCTTTCGACAGAGACAGCGTGGCTAGCTGTGGACATAGCTGCGTCTGCTCCCTGGTCGTGTCCAGCGCTAACACTCTGCTTTGCAGCAGAGGAGTCACTGGTGACTGTGGGTGCTATCGCAGTCTCAGCAGGGTCTGGCGGCACATCTTGCAGCTTCCCCGTGCTGCCGAAGAAACGGATATAGGCGTTCCCTAGCTTGTAGCATAGGCGTCGCCCCCTCGCTAAGATCCCTGGGATCTGGTCGGCCGAAATACCCAGCACCAAAAAGGTACCCGGAGGATTTCCTTCATGGCGCTCGATATGGTAAAGCGACCATTGGCTGACCTGATACAGCTTGTTCTGTCCTGTCAAGATGCGATGGATCATCTTGACGTCATCAGAACAGTTCGGTAACAGGACAGCGGACTTTACCCGTTTGGGAATGTCCGTCTGGCGCTTCACCACCAACACAGTGTCGGGAATTGGTGACACAAGAGTGGCTACGGTGTCTGTGAGCCATTCCACGTCCTTAACGTCTTCACACTGGAGCTTGAGTACTCCCTCGCTGAAAAAAGGTTTTCCGCGGAAGGAGGGCCAGTATGGGACAGCGTTGTGACAACCCGGATCATCCGCAATGCCTTCAATGCAGGTTTCCAGGGTTTTCTTGATGCTCTCCACTTGGTCAGCAGTCAAGTTAGTAAAAGGCTCAGCCATCACCGCGACAAAGAGGTCGTTTAACACGACTTTGTCAGCGTAAGTGACGGCAGTGCTCACTAGACTTGTGGAGGCCTTGGCTTTCTTGTTGGCGCCGATAATGGGCGATTGTGTGTCGTCAGGCCGAGGGCGTTTGGAAGTTGGGGCGTTACCCTGGCCTACTGGTTCTTTAGGCGCAGGATTCGCCTTCCTGCCTCTGCCTCCGCGTTTCTTTTTATGGGGCGCGTCGGATTTCTCCTTTGCACCCGCCTGGCTGGGCTGGGTTGCCGTTTCAGCGCGCTGCTTAGGGCCACCTTTGCTTTCGCTGGGGCGGCTCTTGGGCTTCGCGCTTACTCTGGTATCGGGGACTGTTGCCAGTCCTTCGGCTGCCTCCTGCCTTGCGGCCGGTGGCTGCCTCCTACCCAATCTAGGGCGCGTTGAGCTGCACGCTTGGCTGTGCGTTTTTTGTTACGCAGGCCTGAGGACGTGCGCTTGCGTTGGACCACCTCCCACTGCTGCTCGCCCGGTACTGACGGACCGGGGGCGCTGACGGTTGGTGTTGCGTTAGGTGACTGGGCGCTCCCTTGGGAGCTGCGGTGCGGCCTGTCGTTGTACAATTTGTGGTTGGGTTTTACCGTTACTCTGGTTGTCCATTGTTGTGCACGATTTGTTCTTCATTCTCCATGGCGTCCCACCCTCCTGGGAGCCCGCAGATGGGGATGCTCATTCAAGCACCAGGACCTACCACGGAGAGTATAGGGCCCAGGTCCGCGATGCAGCGAGCCTAAACGATGCGAAGAATACTACAGTTGCCGGGCCGAGATTTTGACCCGTACTCGCCGTAGCATCCGCGCTCCGCCGGCTGCGCACCTCATGATCCTGTAACCCTCGCCAGCTACCTTTAAGAGGTGCCTTTGCCGGCTACCTCAGGGTGGCTAGTCCCTGAGGCTGTCGTTTCGGCTGGAAATCCGGACCGAAGAGGGCGTGTTGCCCCCACAGGTAACAACAACCCGACCTGTGGTAAGCTCAACCCCCCAGGACTCCATCATCCCCCCTACGATGCTCGACTACGCACGGCACAAAGCGTAGGTGGGCTCTGCACTCCCCACTTGGGGGAGGCCGGTCTGACACGCCCACAGGTCATGACCTACCAGTCCTTTATGCTGCGATTGCTGCAAGGTCGCTGGTGAAGCCTCTTCGGATAAAACTCCGGTGGTTGGGTGGTTTTGGGCAGGGGAAGGGGGGCATAAAAGGGGGGGACTGCCAGAGCGACTCTGGTTCGGGGTTAAACATAGCCTTTGCCACATCGGCGTATGGTCTACGGACGGCAGGGTGAAGGGTAGCGGCCTCTTGGTATGAGATATTTCGTTCAGACATTGTTTTTTTTATTGCCTTCTGTCGACAAAATTCGGGGCGACGCTGATCCGTCGCAAAATGCCTACCCGTGCAGAAAAGACAGGAGACATGCTCTGGAGCAACGTTGCAGCCTTCGCCAGGGTGTTTCTGGGCGCACTTGAAGCAACGGGCGTCTGATCGGCATTGTGTCTGGATGTGGCCAAATCTGAGGCACTTTCTGCATTGAATGGTGGGGAGAACGTATACCTCAACCATTAAAGATGTGTAATAAGCGTAAACTCGCTCTGGTAACGTCTGGCCTTCAAATGTGACCACAACTGCCTGAGTTGGAACCCAAGAGGGGGGGCCACTCTCTTTATGTACCTTACGTTGAAGGCGGCGGGCTTTTAATATTCTTCCTGTACCTTCTTTCAACTCTGTAGCAGACACAAACTCGTCCATGGTCCACTCTGTAGGTACACCGCGTACCAAACCCATACGGGAAACCTGATATGAGGGGATTAGAGCAGTGAATTTATTCCGTTTAAGACAGGGGTTCACAAGGACGTTGTTTGCTGCTGCTGCAGAGCTGAATTCAACCGACACGCGGTTTCTGCCTATCGACCTAATTCCGTCTTTTCTAATACCGTTGACATGCTCTTTGTTAAAAACCAACCCAACCTTTATCCGTTGAAGGGAAACACCAGAGTTTGCGTTGTCAAGCTCGCGGGAGATGTGAACGATAAAGGGACCATTGTCAGTACAACCATATCTGCGGGCCTCGTCTAAGTCCGGGTGTTTGTACAATAAGGGTTTGTGCGAATCAGCTAATTCATTATGTGTGTCGGCAGCTTGCATCACACGTTTTTCCTTGGGTTCTAGGAACTTGTCGGACGGCGATATCTCCACGGAATTAATATTTCGCTTTCTCTTTTCTGAGCTAGTAGGTGCGTCGACCAAGGGGATATCGCCTCCCGGATCGGGAGGTTTTTCTTTTTCATTGCCCTCCATCGAGGGCCCTTGCCTAATCTACCTAAATAGACTTAAAAACTACTTACCTATGTGAAAAGCGGATTATATATATACAATAAAGTATGTTAGTTCACTGACACCACACAAATAAACTAATAGGGAGTTGTTGTAAACAGGATAACCTAAAAATCAACCTCTCTCACTAAGCGTGCTTCAGTCAATCCATTTTACTATTTATTATGACTTAAAAGTTCATATAGAGAACCCAAAGTCTTTTCAAGAGTTCTGTTACTACTATCAAGAGAGTTTACCCGAATCCGTGATTAGTGCACCCTCAGTGAACTCTTTCAAAAATAGACTAGACAAACATTTACAAACACAGAACACAAGTGAATAGTGATATGCACGCATCAGCTGTAAGCTGCCTGTGTATTAAATAAATAAATAAATATATAAGATATTTAATGTTGGTTTTGTTATTTGTTATTTGGAGAAGACAGGCTCTGAATCGCACTCAGTGGCGAGCTATAGGGGAGGCCTATGCTGGACAGCAAGACAATATTTGAAATGAAATGAAATAAAATTAAAGATTGTTAAATGAAAGATTGTTAAATAAAGGCTATTATTATTATTATTCACTTATTTAATCATGTTTCTTAGGATAGGTATTTTTTACAATAAATTTATATAAAAAGTAAAATATAAAAAATACATTACAAATATAAACACATTATAAAAAGGGTACTAATTAAACAAGCTTCTTTTTAATAGCATTATTCGCTTCAGAAAATATAAGTTACCTTCTAAATTACTAAGTCAGCCACAACCAACGCGCGTCTGAATAATAATATCTCAGCCACTAGTTATCTTCTTTGTAAGCCACTGTAATTGTAACTTAGCATGGTGATTATTTTTTAGCATCTAAATTTGAGGCATGCATTCAAATAGCAAACTTCTAAAATATTATTATATGACACCAAAATAGTAACTATATTAGCTTCTAATTTTATAACTTAGTATGTTTAAAATGTAAGTCATCCTACATTAATCGATCGTAAAATTTACCTAAAATTGTCATCAAATAGTATATTAAAGCCACTATTATTACATATGAACTATAGAGGAGAAATCTCATTTTAGGTTAGGGTCGCAGTTCAACCTAACACTCCTCCTCGCTTCGCTCGTCGTCGTACCTAACCTAAGCCAAGTCGGATCTGCCTTAGAACTAGATTGTTGTGGGTTACGTACCGTTTTTTTTTTTTTTTTTAAGTAGGTACTAGCGGCGCCGCGCGGTGTTACCCGCTCATCACACGGGGACACTATTTATTTTTCGAGATAAAAGGGGCATGTATTTAAATCGATATCTGTATATTCCCTTTTTTCGATCAAATATTTGAAAGTTTCACCAAAAATACTGACTTGCACACTAATTATGCACACTAAATAATGCGAATTCAATATACTATTTAAAGGTATTTGCAAAACTGTCTTACTGAATATTAAAAAAAAAACTAACCTAACCTAACCCGGCCGAGTCGGACCTTAGTGTGCAGTGCGAGGATAATTAGTTTTCGAAAACTTTAATTAATTACACATGCACCTATCGCAATATGAACGAACGAATGACAATAAACAAACATGGCGGGTCGTTCGGTACAAGAATCGAATGGCGCTCTCTGATTGGTGCAAATGGCCGTGGCTGTCATGGCGCGCACTCGCGCCAAATCGTTCCTACAGTGGCTATTTTCATGATAAAAGAATATGAAGTATTATTTTAGATGTTAAGTTATAATATATGATGCTGTCTATTGAAGCTCGAATATATAATTTTTGAGGAGCTTGTATTGAAGCTGTAAAACGAAAAATGATGATGAGTTACAAATTTCGTGGCTGAGTTAGTAAATTAGATGGCAATGTATAAATCAGGAGGACAAGTAATAATAATTGTTGATTATGACTTGATGCTTTCTTTAACATTTTTAGTTGGCGTTGTAAAGAAGATGAATTAGTTTATTAGAGGCTATCTCATATTCCCGATGCTTAGTTATTAAAAGAGAAGTTCGACCAAGTGGCCAAAAAATAAAATTGCGGCCGGATTTATTATTTCTCTTATAAAAAAACCTAACCTAGGGTGCCGCCGCCAACGGGGCAGGGCCCAGGCTACCGGTGGTTAGGGCTGCAGAGAAAGGAACCTCCTGACAATGCGCGCCGTGTCCAGGAGTACCGCTTTCTGTATCTGACCCTTGATCCAGCCATCTAGCGAGAGTCCCTTAAGATGTTTGTCGAGACTCTTTGCTATGAGACCGTTCGCCGAAACGACTATCGGGACAATGATCGTCGAGTCAACATCCCACATGGCGGTCACCTCGTGAGCCAAGTCAAGGTACTTGCTGAGTTTGTCCTTCTCGGCCTTCACGAGGTTCTCGTCATGGGGGATGGTGATGTCGACGAGCACTGCCTGGCGCTTAGATCGATCTACCAACACGATATCAGGCTTATTATTATTATTATTTGTTGTTATAGAAGAAGCACCTCCTACAGTGGTGAAGTTGGAGATAGCTGATGAGGATGAGGCGAGTGATAACTTGTCAGGTCAGTGTCAACATAATGAAATAATGAAATGACTGTCCAATGTTATACCTAAGAATAATGCTTTATTCACCATTTCTAAACGTTCACCATTTAGTAATATAGTAGAATCTACCGCCGTAACATTTGGTAAAGCAAATCTAACACATTTAGTTTTCTTGGCATTTAATAGAAGATTATTATTAGTAAACCAGTTAAGTACTTTATCTAGGGGTACGTATTACAATGCCGAAGTTCAAAATACCGAATTTCATAAGAACTATGGATGGAAGGCCGAAAATTAAAATGTCGAATGTTTATTTGACCGAAAGTTTAAAATCCCGAAAGAACGTTTGACCGAAAGGATGAAATCCCGAAGACGGCTAGAATTCCTACAGTTCAAATGCTGAACGATTAAAATAGTACAACAAAAGGAGCGTTTTTTAGGGATATAAAAAAAAAACTAACCTAACCCGGCCGAGTCGGATCTGCTCTGAAAGGTGATTGATTCACCTCAACCTATTCACAAACTTTAAATGATTCACCTTTCAGAGCAGATCCGACTCGGCCGGGTTAGGTTAGGTTAGTTTTTTTTTTATATCCCTAAAAAACGCTCCTTTTGTTGTAGTTATGGTCATATTCTTAAAAGAAAAAGAAATATTTTTTCATTGGCATTTTACTGACAATGGTTGACTTTCGGGATTATAAAATATCGAGATTCAAAACTTTCAGGATTATAAAATTTCGAGATTATAACTTTCGGTATTTTAAAATTTCGAGATTTTGAACTTTCGATCTTTTCAAAATAGGTCTTTTGAGCATCGGTATATCGAATATCGGCTTTTTGTACTTTCGGTATTTTGATTTTCGGTATTTTGACCATCGGTATTTCAACTGTAGGTATTATGAACTTTCGGGATTGTAATGTACCCTTTATCTAGTGTGCAATTAATTTCCGCATAGTCGGTTGATTTCCGGTTAACCTTGAAAATTAATGATGTATATCGTCAGCAAATAGTACTATATTACAAAGATTATCTACTATAGATGGTAAGTCATTTATAAAAACCAAAAATAGAAATGGACCTAAAATAGAGCCCTGAGGCACTCCTAGTTTAACTATAGCTCCATTGGACTGGGTTCCATTTACATCCACTGTTTGCATTCTATCACTGAGACAAAGAGCATATAATCACTACGTTTTAAGAGTCAGCACTTTCATACAAGCCGCTAATCGGAATTATGAAAGCCTTTTGTACCAACCTAACAACTTAAAACAGTAGTACCAACATAGTAAAATCCAATTCTACTACGAGTATGTTGGTACCAATGTTGTTAGGGCTTGACAAAAACGAATCATACTTTTTTATCGATATCGATAAATATTCGATATTCGTAGTAGCGTAGGTTCGAAAGCAGTTTTTTTTGTAATGCAAAAAACGACCAACATTATTAATTGATTAAAATACAAGTCACTTTGACAAATAAATATGCTGGTCGCTTCCTGCATAACTTTGGTCAATTTGAGTGCTGGTTTTACGAAAATAAATATACGCCATAAAAATTGTTTATTTATTTGACATAACCTAGGTATATGAACAGTTTATCATTGGTTTTTGTTTTCAAGCAACATATTAGTAAACATAAAGTCGGTTGAACTAGGACCCGTAAAAAAAACGCTTTATGAGATTTTCACATTTTCATTTAATTTTCTAATCGGTAAATACGCCCAGTCCTCATTGCCTGTTAACTTCACGCATAAACGGCACCTAAAAATAAAACAACAAATGTTATCGATAATTTGTTCACATCACTGTTATTGTTTGCTTAAAGTATGATTAGATTTTTGAGAAAATACATTATTTTACGTATTTACCTGATATCTACTAGAATCTGAATAAAACAGCTAACAAATACTTAATTTTGGGCAGTCAGCGGCAACTTTCTAAGCTCCCAGCCATCTCTGTTGCTCCGATCCTCTTCGATGGTGAGCACATTCCCCTCTCCAAGCAGGTCAAGAATCTCGGTTTAGTTTTAGACTCTAACCTGGCATGGAATGGTCAACTTTCGGAGGTAAAGTCGGAAGGTCACTGGTACGTTGCGCAACCTTTATAAAATGTAAAAACTTTCTTCCAGTAAGTACCAAAAAGTTACTTGTGCAGGCGTTGGTGTTACCTCTCATTGATTATGCTGATGTGTGCCTCACGAACATCACACAAGAGTCCCTCAACAAACTTGATCGTCTCCTTAATAATGGTATACGGTTTGTGGTGTCCTCCACAAAGGATTTGGAATTAAACACAGATATATATTTGAGTATTACACCGCAGGTTGGGATGCAACGTCCGTCCGGCGTGAAACCAGATAACGGAATGCTAGAGGGGCGCCTCACCCACCTACCCGCATACACGTTTATTTATATATATACAAATCTATAAATCCAAGATACCACATCTCTTCCTTTTTTAAATATTTATTCTAAACAGAATACAATCACTAATCAGAACAGGCTGAAATAGTTTGTCACAAATCACATATTATTATTCCTCACTAATTAACTTATTTTATTCATCAATTTCATTTCCTTATAATATTATACTTGTATTATTTTCTTTATTAAACCGATCCATCTCCACATTATTATCTCCTTTTTTTACCAGCGGTTCACTATAAGGCTTACTGAGGAGAAAGAACCACCGAAAGAAAACTCCCAGACTACCTTATTTATTATATTATATTATTACGTTTCATTTAAATACATCACAAAAACCCAACCTCGGGTACCACCGGCAGCAGGGCAAGGCCCAGTCTACCAGTGGTTAGGAATGCAGAGAGAAACCTTATTAGGTTTTTAATGTTTATATTAATAGCTGGCTGTATGTATTTGAACGAGTAGTTTTCTCTTATTCTGTGTCATAAAACTCATAACAAATTTAAGACACTTCACCATTAGACTTTTCTATAAAAGTACTAATAAAATTTGCTATGTTACATTCATCAATCTTTTAATCGTATCTTTTGCTCTACTGCATTTACATGCGCTCTGCGGGAGCATCCCGTCAAAACCTGCTATTATACATACATTAGTGCCAGCATTACGAAACTCAGGTCCAACAAAAGAATTATCGTGTGACGTCTTTCATCACTATTTAAACGGTTCTAAATACAATAATTGAAAGAGCCAACAGATCCATCAATCCGGTGTAATTATTTGTCAAATGTTTATTTTCCATATTCGACCCCTTCCATGGAAGATAGTCGACTTAATCGTAAAGTGGTGCCCACATTGTTAAATTTTATGTGTTACACGATAAAACAGAAAGTTTTTATGTAAAATATAACATTGATTTCCATAATAATTATGAAATTAAATTTTTTTTTTTGCAGATTTTTCTTGCATTATGTGTCCTCAATAGTGACTTGTGATGTTAAAGTTACTGAAGTTTATCAAAGTCATGAACTGGCACCCAAGTTACGATTCCATACAAAAATGAGGAGCAAGTCTCTAAGCTTTGTATTAAAAATTATTTATTGTCTACATTTATTTTTCTGTATAATTTGTAACATTTTTATTAAAGAAAATGTGTGAAAAGGCTTCTGTTTATAATTGCTTTAGTTTCAATAATTTTGTAGCATCCTCGCTTACTAGGCTGGATGGAATACTATTAAGTATTTCTCGATGTGGCCTTTCTTGTTGCATTTTTTACTAGTATGAGTACCTCATTTATCGATGAGGGAATCTTAACAGTATTTTGTTAATTTCGGTTTAATACTTTTTATAAGCGTTCCAGCAGTATGTGTACTTTTTGGTCAGTTTTAGGAGTCATTTCCAAACAGTTCTAAAGTAATATAAATTTGTTGGCAAAACGTGTAATATTTTCTGTATATAAGCATTTCATCAGAGTTTTTTTTTTGTTGAATTTAATCAAAACTCATATTGTAAAGTTTACTGATATCTTGTAGAATATTTCCGCTGAAATTGTAGCTATAAAACTCTATTACTTTCAGGTGAGTGTCCTTTTGTGAGTTATTGTTGAATACAATATCAAATATCTAAATTTGTTTTTCTGAGCAATTAATCACACATTTCAGTATCTCTTTACATTTTGGTTTTTAAATATTTTATATCAAGGTGGTTACTTATCCACCTATGCCACAATAACCAGTAATTTTTTATGACAATTTATTGTACTTATTTGTAATGTATCCACTTTATTGAATAAATTAATTTATTATCATAACCAGCAATGGCTATCTTCTTTGGATATTATCTCTGTAAAACGCTAAATTTGCAGATTATATAGTGCACTTTAAGAGCCCATAACCTCTAAAAATTCAAGTCAAAGGGGCATTGGTACTTTACTGTATTTATCTATACGGCACAACACGTAATAGGTACCACAAGTTTCAATATACAGCGTGGAACGTGGAATTGTTCAGACTGAGTACTTCATTTTTCACCAATGAACAATGTAAATATTTCTATCCATTTTTGAGATACAGTTTGTTAAACATTACATTAGTGTAACAATCTGCACATATCAGCCAGCCATAGCATCTTTTGAACATCGCTTAAGTTAAAGACAGGTGTCAATTTTAAATGTGAATAAGACCTTTGAATTAGTAGGTTTGACACTGATATTAAAATATTTTATTTTGATGTTTTTTTTTTCTTTTAATCCAGGTTTACATTTATAATAATGATTATGTCGATTGTAGATCACGCGCATGAGACTATCCTGTCAGCCCCTTCTTTAGAAATGTTCAACGCTGTATATCATCCCTGCTCAGACGAGCTGTTCACATTACAGTAGCTGTGAACGGAGTAACTAAAAATAGAAATAGTCTGGGACTGCTGTCATACAAATTTGAATGAATTCAAATGCCGAACATCACAAACATTAGTTTGTCGATTTCCAGTCTCACATCACAAAGGTTGTTATTCGTTGTTACTACATTTCGGAAAAATATTATATAGCTGTCATCGTCATTATGAAAACTGTCATAGTTGATTGTACTTATTCGTGGGGAACGTGACAGCTCATCTGACTTCAGACGCTCCCACTTTGATGATTGTTTTTCACTTCACTTTAAACAATAGATTTAACTATTATAGTGTTGAGATTAACATGTAATATGATTACTTTTGTTAAGTATTCTCTCGTTCAATGACATCCCTTTAAGTGTGTGTCTCAAAAGTAGTGCAGAGTGGAATTACAATTTAGTGCATTACCTATTTGGAAGATCAGGATCTCCTGTCACGGGCATTTACTTTACTTATTAGGAGAACCCAACCTTTGTAATTATTGTAATGTATACATTAACGGAAACAGTCATTTTCCATTTTTATTTTAAATAAGATCGTAAGAACAGGGGCGTAATTCGACCAATTTTAGAGAGATGATGGAAATCTCTCCATTTCATCGCCATCCGTCACTTTTGACGTGTCCCTACTTGACTACTGGCGATATCCCTATAACATCGCAACTCCGTCAATCCGGTCGCGCTTAATTTGCGTTTCCTTTGCATGTGACGGCATAAATAACAGGCGCATACTTTAACTTGACCGTGTAGTATAAAATTAGTTAAGTTAAGTTTTGTTCAAAACAGAAATTTATATGCATGAATAGCATTTTTGACAATCATTATCGCCTTCGTATTTCCAAAATTGAGATGAGATGTCACTTGAACCTCATCGTATTTTAATGACAGTTCAAAGGCGATATCACTTTTATCTAATAGAGTTTTTTCGTTTTTTTTTCGATCTCTCAAACGGCATTCTCGAATTACGTCCCAGGTGTCGCCTTTGCAATAACTCTTTTATGTCATTTGGTCGACTGTTAAGAAGAGTGGTTATTTATTTATTTTACTAAATAGGTATTGTCGGTTGTGGTGAAATCAAAGAGATTGCGGATTCATATTTTGGCGTACTGGCTACAGCTTGAACATTTTTGAATTTATAATTAACAAGTTGTTAGAGTCTGACAACTGAAATATTACCAAAATTTTTGGGATTTCAAAAATCTTAAGAGTTGGTCACACCTTGTGTAGGCGGAATCATAGTTTTGATGCTAGACAATATTTTTGTTTTTTTTGTGCACACGTAAGGGACCCTAAGGAAAGAGGTTAACGATACGTTAAAGTGCACTCAAAGTCAGCTCACATAATTTCTGCCACTATGTACAGTACAGTCACCGACAAAACTTTATGTTTAACACTTCTCACCATATATGCCATTGTAACCGGGCGAAACATTAAATATGTAAATGAGATCTAGCTCGATAATACCATAATATTAATCCAAAATATTAATCAAAGATTTACATAAGTACTATGCCCAGTTTCGACTCAATCGAAAACTGCATGCAAAGTGGGTCAAGTTCAACTCACTACATTTGTATGTTTCTTGTTTGCTTGTTTACAAACAAGACAGATACCGGAATAGGTAAATCCATACGAAACTACAAAGTTACATTTAATAATTCTGACTAAAGTTAATATTTACCTACACGTTTGACTAACCATGACCTATTCGCTTTAGTCAAAATCGATCTCTAAATATCTGGCACCCAGTAAAAATAATAGATTCTTTTAAATCGCCCAAAGGGTTCTGAGAGTTTGCACTTGTTTTCTGAACACATAATATTCAATTAACCACTCTGTTCTCACACACTTACATTCATCGTCTGTGAACTTCGTTCACTTGTTTGTAACATACACACACAATCATTATTTGTGAACTTTGTTCACTTTTTTTTTTTTTTTTTTACACATGCGTCTTTTGTGAACATCGTTCACTTGTTTTACACACACACGTCTTTTGTGAACTTCAAGTTCACTTATTTTACACACACATACGTCTTTTGTGAACATCGTTCACTTGTTTTACACACAGACGTATTTTGTGAACTACGTTCACTTGTTTTACACACAGACGTGTTTTGTGAACTGCAAGTTCACTTATTTTACACACACACACGTCTTTTGTGAACTTCAAGTTCACTTGTTTTACACATTATGCCAATTAAATATTCAACATGTTCACCGTATATGTTTTTCGTATTTCTAAATTTACTCATCATCCTCCTAGCCTTTGTCCCATTTTTTTGAGAATGAATTCTCAATCGGGGTCGGCTACCTAAATCCCAAGATGTGGCTTAGGCACTAGTTTTTTCTAAATTTACTACTGTAAAATAAATTTAATACCCGATTATCTACATGCATATGTATCTACATGCATTCATTTCAAGAATTATACGAAGTAAGTGAATATTACGCCCAAAGGTACAAGGATACCTATCGGACAAAATATAAAAGGTTACCAATAGGTAGTGATAGTGACTATGTGTATTGTAGAATCTGTACGTATAAGTATTTAATTTTTAAAAGTGCTTTATTTTTACACGCTTTTATTTCCGCCTGTCCCTTTTTATACAAACGTTAATTGCTCACCATGACCAATTAATGAACCGAAACACAATAGGTTTATCTTGTGCTGTTTAGGAGTTCTTATACACGTCTCCATCATCAGATCAGCTCCAAGTTACCACATTATTCTATTGTCACGTGCACTACATGTGCATACAAAGCCTCATTCCGATGCGACAATTAGAAGTAGGTTAAAATTTACTAATCTGGTTTGTTTACGTTGTTCTTTGTTTGTTACATTACAACCAACAGAATGAGTTACAAATAAACATAAAAACGTGTTCATAATTAGGAGTGTTGAGTTAGTAATATACTTAATATCTTATGAGCGACAAATATTAATATCACATATTATTCATTACTATTTGTCCCAATATGTCAGGGGATGCTTGTGAAATGTGAACGTGTTAAACATTTAATTAGCGTTTTGGCTATTGGCATGCTTTTTAGGTACAACACGCCTGACTTGGTCTTAGTAGTTCATCAGTCTCACCATTTAACTACATATGGTTTTGTGCCTTTGTTTGTTATTGTACACACCATAACTATTAGCAATTATATTCTTTCCTTTTCTCTTTTGTGCAAACAATCGGTTACCAATACGCATTAAGATTGCAATATGTTTGGGTTCTAAAGTTAAAACATGTCTAACCAATTAGGTACCTACATTTATTTTGGTACCTATTAAATTTACGTTATAACGAGAAAGATAGGTCTTATATTTATGCATCAACACAATTTCGAATACACATGTAGAGGGTAACAGCATCTAGATACCACACAGCGTTAGCACAATTAAATGTAAACACTGATTACGTTTTAGTATGGGCAAAATTAACCGAGGAAACTCAACTTACGCTTTCTCCTTTATTGAACCCTTTTTAACCGACTTCAAAAAAAGGAGGGGGTTCTCAGTTCGGGTGTATGTTTTTTTTTTTTTTTTTTTTTTTAATGTTTGTTACCTCATAACTCCGTCATTTATGAGTCGATTTGGAAAATTCTTTTTAGGTTCATGAATAGACATCTCAAGGTTGGTCCCATACAATTTTGGTGAAGATCGGATGACGAGATCCATGAGGAATCGAAGGAATTCCTGAAATTTTATAGGCACTCATAATATTTTTCATGTATTTTCTAAAACTATTTAAGTATTTGCATATGGTAGTCATCATCTTCTCATGCTGAACTGATGATGGAAGGTACAACTCCTTAACAGTTAGGAGTTAGGAGATATTTCAAACGAGATGCATGCCTTCAAGACCTCCCTGATCACCCCGCCATAAGTATTTTATATGAATCACTAAAAAGCAAAAAAAAAAAATTTTTAACAAAAAAAAGAACCGACTTCAGTAAAACTAAAAAGCCGAAAATAACCCGTTCAAGTACAGATTACATTTGACTCACCCTTTGAAATCGGTGCCAAACCTCACGTAAACTTTAATATATAAATATAATAACTGAGTGGTTTGGGATCGATTTCAAAGGGTGAGTCAAATGTAATCTGTACTTGAACGGGTTATTTTCGGCTTTTTAGTTTTACTGAAGTCGGTTCTTTTTTTTGTTAAAAATTTTAACAACTTAAAATCCAATCGTATTTGTGGTAGAAATAATGCCATTTTATCTATTTGTACAAAAGAAAATCAATTATTGTCAAAATAACCGATTACGTTGTATATTAGATACCTACCTTAAAATCTCAAATAAAGGTACTGGTTTGCTTTGATTAAAGTTAAAGATAAGTAAGTAATTATTACTTTTGCTACGCTTTTTATGTTTTCGTTTATACTTTTGCACTTTCACTTTGTTTTTTGTAGAACCCGACTTGATTGGTCACCGAATTGTTTGCAATTTTGTAGGTTATTTTCCTTCTTTGCACGAACTTTACTTACAGTTAATCCTTTTAATCCTCGTCGCCAATTTGTGGTGTCCTCCACAAAGGATTTGGAATTAAACACAGATATATATTTGAGTATACACCGCAGGTTGGGGTGCAACGTCCGTCCGGCGTGAAACCAGATAACGGAATGCTAGAGGGGCGCCTCACCCGCCTACCCGCATGCATACACGTTTATTTATATATATACAAATCTATAAATCCAAGATACCACACGGTTCATTTTCGGACTTCGAAAATACGATCATGTTTCATTATTTCGCCGTCAGCTTAACTGGCTTCCTATTCGTAGTCGCAGATCCCTCAGGATCCTTTGCTGTCTGTTTTCTATCCTGTTCGAACCTTCTACACCAGGATATCTCAAAAGTAAATTCATTTTTCAAACCCCGTCCAGGCTGTGAACTTCGTTCCTCTCGAACTCGCAAACTTTCCATTCCTTCGCACCATACTGGTTTCATGTCTAATTCTTTCACCGTTCAAGCATGCCGTCTCTGGAATTCACTCCCTCTCTCTATCAGACAAGCCCCAAGCAAGGTAGCTTTCAAGTGTATGCTGCGTAAGCATCTGCTGGAACAAGAGCTCGAATAGTTCATCCATCATCCTCATGAATCATGTTGTAGACTCGTATATATTTATATATATATTATATTATGTATATATCTGTATATATATTATATTATAGTGTGTAAATGTAGGTACTTATATGTATTTTTGTATAAACCGTAATATAATATTTTGTATTTACTTGTACTCTAGATCCTCTCTGTACCATCAGATTTCTGATTTGCACCCACTTCTTGTATCTCTGTTTGGCCCTATGGTTGACTGGTAGAGAATGCCATTTGGCATTAAGTCCGCCATTTGTACTGACTTTTGTTTTGTGCAATAAAGTTTAAATAAATAAATAAAATAAATACGATATATATAAATATATATAAAGTAAACCAAGTTTTACCTTTTATTTATTTTTATTTATTTCATAAGTAAGTACAAACAAAATTACATTTTATTATAACGGCATCGTTAAACCAATTTGGTTTGTCTCGATGCTACATTCCGCAATAATACATTATAAACTAATTCCTTAAACACATCTTAAAAGTAAGCAGAATTGCACTGAGCGTTATCAGCCAGCGCGCTGCAATAACCGGTCCGCGCGCCCACTGTACAGGACGCTCCATAAGCGATGCAATAATATTATAAAGATTGACTAACAAATTGTTCTAACATTTGTTTTTTGAGAACGTTGGCTATATTTGTTGGTGTTATTTTTTCCTTGCATTCAGTAGGGAGTTTGTTTATTAAATCTGGTATTATGTACTCTGATGTTCTACGTCCGTAATAGTTATGAAATTTAGGTTTCTGTAGTACGTGGTTAATTACTCGCCGTGTAATTTTTGGGTGTGATGTTAAATGCTGAATTTCTGTTCTGAAGTATTGTTCTTTCAAAATTTGGCATCTAAATTTAACATGTATTGTCAAGACTTTGCATATATTAAATAGTTCGTGATCATATTTTAAATCCTTTTTAATATTATAAGGTACAATTATCTTTAATATCCTGACTTGCAAGTTATATATTTTGTCCAGATAGGACTTGAAGGTACGACCGTAACTACTTAAACCATAAGAAATTATAATTTCTACGAGTGCATTATACATATCTAACCTAATTTTATACGGAATTCTGTTTCGTATGATATATAATTTGGCCATAACGGCACGAAGCCTGGTGCAGACAGCATCTATGTGATCGCCCCAGTTCAGGCGATTGTCAATTACAAAGCCCAAATATTTTTGCTTATTGACCTGTTCTAGAGGCGTGCATTTGCAGCTAGAACAGCTAGCTGGTCTGGAGTGTAAGCACTGGTGGTTGTGTCCAATGATGCTGACTGCCCCAACTGTTCTTGATTGGCTAGAATGTACATGTAGTAGCTTCGTCTTATCTGCGTTTAGAACAAGTCCTGCATCGTGAGACCATTTGCAAATTATATCAAAGTCATTTTGTAGCTTTTGCTCTGCTAGGCCTATGTCCTTATCTGAGGCAACGAGACAGGTGTCATCGGCACATTGGTACACACTACAATTTTGAACACAATTATTCATATTATTTACATAGGCCAGATAGTGGAGTGGACCGAGCACGGAACCCTGTGCTGTGCCTTCAGTCACAAGCATTTTATCGCTAAAGGTGTTATTTATTTTGACATGGTATGACCTGTTCCGAAGGTAGCTCGCGCACCACTCCAGTAGCTGTCCCCGGACACCTGTATCCTCTAGCCTATGTAACAGCGTGTCGTGACGTAATGTATCGAAAGCTTTGCTATAATCAATAAAGACTATTAGCACATGCTTTTTATTGTCAAGATGTTGGTTAATTTCATCTGTAAACCTAGACAGCAGCATAGATGTACTTTTTTTAGACTGGAACCCAAACTGATTGTCAGAGAGAATATTATTATCAGTATAAAAACTATGTATCTGACTACTGACATACTTTTCCATTATTTTATCTAAAATCGGCAACATTGTGATAGGTCTATAATTGGAACAGTTCTTTGCATCACCACCTTTGTGTATTGGCCGAACTAAGCCAATTTTAAGTTCGTCTGGAAATAAACCATGAGTTATGCTACTATTGATGAGGTGAGCTATTGCTGATGATATTTTGTCTGCTATGGGCTTAATATCTAGAACTCGAACGCTATCTATTCCCGGAGCTTTACTACTATGCGTTTTCATAATTATTTTGGCACACTACATTTGGGTATTATATTCTGCACCGTCTGCTTAAAATTATTTGCAAACATGTCCTGATCGGGTCAAGCGGAAATCTTGCTAAAATATGCCAGAATCTTTTTTTCTGACACTCCCAATGCCACAAACTTGACACTTTCTTGTATTATTTCCCTGGCATTATTCTTATAAAACACTGACACACTACTATAACATATGAATAATTTTGTAACAACAAACAAACAACAAGAAAATTTTATTCCACCATAGATTTTTACAACTTGCGCCAAATTGAGGGTTGTATGACATTTGTTATTGCGTCTTAATCAAATAGACGTTATGAGACTTGTTACGCGAAGGAATCGGTTGTCGTTTTAATTTAGTAAAATTATTTTTATATTTCAATGTTGGCACTAAAGGCTTTCATAATTCAGTTTTGTATGCAGTGTCGCTGGACTGCACTGAGAAATGAAGACATAAGGTTTAAAAAGCATTTGAAAACAGACCATAATGTTCTAATTTCAAAATGAGTGTTCCAGGATGAACGCAGTCGAATGCCTTAGAAAGGTCGCAGAAGATCCCATAAATCCCATAAACACATAAGCTTACATAAACTAGGACTATTCAATGTCATAAGTAATGTGTATGAGGTAAATAGTTGTAGCTTGTAGTTATAGCATCATTAGAGTATTTGAGAGTTGTGTTTTTATTTCAGGTGAAGTGGTTCCAGATGAGAAGTCCGGCGCTGGCGGCGAGGGCGAGGGTGCTGCGTTATGTGAGTACCGAGTTTATTTTTGTAATTGTAACACAACTGTGCGACACTTTCTCGCGCGAGAAATATTACCTATCTCATTCTTGGCTCCACTGTGAGAGAGTGACGGCGATGCCATGTCGCGCGGCAAGAGTCGTGAAACGTAGTTGTGCTAGTTGGAGTGGTATACTCAAAGTAACGAAATAATGACTTTGTGTTTAATAGGTGAAGAACCTGACGTCAAATCTGAGGTAGCGGACGACGATGGACCGAGTGACAACTTGTTAAGTGAGTTCCTTCTTCTATATCTGTACCACAGTACATATATAGGCTAAAGCAGTATGGAAACTACGAACCAACGGTCGAAACAGCGCACGCACACAGACGCAACCGTTTACGAGGCGGCTAAGCGTACTTCGCGGTGCTGTTATGAGCGCGTGGCGCGTCGCGACGGGCGGACTGTTTGTTTTTATTGCGTGTTGCGTGCGCTGTCCGCGAATTTTTAAAGATGCCACGAGTGTATTGCGTTGTATACGGTTGCTTGAACTCGGCTTCTTCAAGCCTTTTAGCTGTTGTTTTCAAAGAGTAAAGTGTGTAAAGTAGCTGCATCAATTGATCAATAAGTAGATGAAATCAGTTATGGTGCCGTGCCCACGCTTTCTGGTAATGTATTAATTAGAATGAGGATTTTTTACACGATAAAATTGAATACTTAATAAAGCTTTTCGAACGTGTCGTAGCAGGCGAAAGTATTTCTCAGTCAGCAATTTATAATAAGTACAAACTTGGCTTAATTGAATAAAGACGCTTTAAAATATTGAAGTCTTTTAATTACATAATTTTGTTTTTAAACTAGACAATTCATTCGATTAGGCTAGGTTTTTTACAATAAATGTATATAAAAAGTAAAATACAATAAAGCAATTACAAAATATAAATACATTATAAAAAACCTAGGGTAACGCCGGCAGCGGATGGCAACCCTAGCGTGTAGGTATTTATCTTCAAAAAAGGCCTTAGTTTCCATACTGCTTTAGCCTATATATATATACTGTGTCTTTACTTTTAGGTATTTAAAAGAATGTAAACAACCATTAAAAGGTTTGTTTATAAGATAACGTTTGGTTCCTGTAAATTTTTTTATATTATAAAATAATAGGGATCATTAAGTTTTCCAAAAGTAGTCATATTTTATATTTTTCCTATAGTATACGTTGTTGGGACCCTGAATGTACGAATAATTTATGTTTCAGTCGTATAGTTTTTTAGATATCATTTTTTAAATCCCCTAAATGACAGTTGGTAAAATACCGAAAGTAAACATTACCGTTCAAGTCAAACAATATTAAAAAAATAAAATAAAAAAAATAACAACTTTTGGTTGTCATTTCATTGTCAAACGAATTACTTAACGGTTTTGCTTGTTATTTACGTTTGCTTTTGTGTCTGCTGTTTTCTCGAGGTTTTAAAGACGACTTGTGCTTGATTTCTGGATTCCGACTTACCTGCATTTCACGACGACCCTGCGCTACGTATTGGACTACGACTGGTTCTTTTCTGACGACAAACGCACGTATTTTGGGAAACGATGTAAACAACCCTTGGCCAGCCTCAGCTTATTATTTACAATGAGTACATCAGTTGGTTTTGTGCTGGCAGATTCTACAAATTTGCCAGATGTGGATATGGCAGTTATTATAGAATATTTACAGACCAGTGACAAACACAAATTGCTGAGATAAGGGGTGTGAAAACATTGATGTAAGTTACTAAATAAGTAACTTATTTTAAAAATGCAAGTGTTATAACAGTATAATAACTAATTTTTTGTTTACATTTTAGGGCATCAAGAAATGGTTATGTCCAGCATGCAGTAGGTTATGTAGAAATAAACCGAGACTCGAGACCTCGAGAAAACAGCAGACACAAAAGCAAACGTAAATAACAAGCAAAACCGTTAATTCGTTTGACAATGACATGACAACCAAAAGTTGTTATTTTTTTTATTTTATTTTTTTAATATTGTTTGACTTGAACGGTAATGTTTACTTTCGGTATTTTACCAACTGTCATTAGGGGATTTAAAAAATGATATCTAAAAAACTATACGACTGAAACATAAATTATTCGTACATTCAGGGTCTAAACAACGTATACTATCGGAAAAATATAAAATATGACTACTTTTGGAAAACTTAATGATCCCTATTGACCTCACTGCAGTCTGTTTCATTAAAATAACATGTGTTATCGCTTAATTTTACTGAATATATCGATACCTTAGTTCACACTCGTACTAACTTTTCGGCAAAAGATGTTGCAATACTTGCAATTAGGACGTTAGTGCACAATCAGTTTGGTTTAGATTTCACTGGTAAAAAAAATGAAATTAGTACGTGTGTGAACTAAGGTATCGATATACAAATTGACGAATATATAAGTACATATTTTTATCACATTAAATAATTATTTTTTTCTCAGTAAATCGTCACTAAAAAGTACCCAAATTTGCAGAGGTTAAAACGCGAGGCTGCGTTATACTGGAATTAACACGACTAAAATAGAAAGTCACAGGTTTAAAGTAGCAACATCTACCTTACGTGATTTTTAACTTTGTCGACGACATTCGCCATTGTTTTCCGTCAATTTGACAGCCCCGGTTTGTTTCCATTTTTTTAAATACCTAAAAGTACAGACTATATACATAGTGTTGTGTAGCAGGTACTTAACGTTTATCAGCTGTTCAACAGTAGTGTTATTGCTTCAGGCGAGCCGGAGACGGCGCGCGACGCGGCGAGCGACGAGGACCCGATATCACGTGAGTCACACACATACCTCGGAACGAGAGCACGAATACTTTTTGTACAAAAGTAGAGTTGAATAGACAGTTCATTGCAAGGACCGTAAATACTCATGAGGGTTCAATCTCACAATATTAAAAAAGAAATAAACATATTTACTCATGACGTGACCTTAAAACAATTAAGTACATTAAGAGTGACAAAAATAATAAATATAAAACAATAGCCAACTATAATAATAGGTCTGTGCCACGATGCGGTCCCACCTCAGGGACCATAGGTGGCGCCACGGAGACTGCACGCACGAGTGCTGATCGCATTTAGGATGCGTTCACCTGAACACACATTCATACTGTTCCCACACAACACTGCTCTCTCTGGAAAGTTAATATTCACCATAAGACCATCTAATTTATCCCGTGCAGTACTTTATCAGGGCTAGGATGTTGCTTTACATTGCCGGGACGAAACATGCGTCCATGTCAGAATAGTTAGCGAGTTGGAGAAGGATAAATGCTTTATATGATGCACAAGATCGTGCTGCCAGCTCTGATAAGATGCACCAAATTTCGTCGATGTGGGTTCATTCTGGTGTCCCTAATATTTCCAGTGGCCCGGTGCGCATTTTTTCACATAACGATTGTTTGTCATAACTTGTTCGTCATAAAATCGTTAGACATAACTGAAAATTATTAACTTTACTAGTTATGAGAGTAAAATCCATTAGCTTAAGTTAGATTAGGTTAGTTTTGTATTATTATTACAATCCTAAAATTATTTGATTCAGAGAAAAGTATAAATTTTGACTACGAAAATTATGACTAATGACAATAGGCTAGTTGACCCAGTTTTGAAATATATTTGAAATGGTTAATAATGATCTTACTAGCTCTAAAAAAAAACTTATATTTTTGAGTGCTAGAAAGCTAAATTTTATCAATTGAAAATTCGAAATTTCATGAACAGTCAAAAACGCCGTCCGCCATTTTTGCCTTTTGCTAATCTGTGGTGTGACGTAGATATACCTGTAAATATTCGAAATTCGACCGTCGTATAGTGCCATTCCACTCACTCCAATATACTTTGACAGGAGATCGAGAGGGACGGCACTATTAGAAGTCGTCAAAGTAGACTTTCAGTTTTCTTTACAGGACCGATGACGTCACAATCATAAGCGAAAATGGCGGACAGCGTTTTAAGCATTTCAAAATACAGATTAAAAATCATATTTTTAAAATCCATTTTTTCAGCCATCTTTCACTTTTCTGAATTGAAAAATATTTATGATTCCTTTGCTAAATACTATACGGAATAAACATTCGTTTATGACAATTTGACATGAGTCAACTAGCCTATTATGAATAAGAATTTTATATAAGCATGGACCCCAGAGGCCATTCCAAAAGCAATAAAAGCCAGAAGGCGACTTCTTTTGCTCGGCCGATTGTATCAACCTGCCTTTAGTCAGTAAAAGTCTTATGGTTACATTGTTTCAGCGTCCCTTACCCAATCCAAGATGAACGCTTGCGCACAGGCAACCGCGCTGGACAGGGCTTGCTCGGTCCGTCTAGAGCAAGTGTTTGTAGACGGGGACCACAACACATGCAGGGTTGGTTCACAAACATACAAGTTGAGCCCATATTCACAAAGACTACCCATACAGGAAGAAAAAGAAAACAATTCAAGGAAGAGCGAGATTAGAAGTAAGTACTATGCTATAAGCAAGTTGATATAGGTACAGGCTTATTTTGGAGTCATGAGCAAAGTAACAGGGCTGATGAGGAGAACCACAATGAGCGACTTTCAGTATGGTACCAGCAAGGAAATCGCGAAAGAAAATCATCTTATTGAATAGTACATAGTTGTAGAGGCTGCAAAGTAAGTCATAGATGAACGAGTAAATTTCGAAGGACGATCTTCGGATCGGGATCTTCGGGAAAGCTTTAGATAATACGAGTTCATTTATTGCACTTTCAACCGGGACTCAATATAGTGGTTTTCACAACTAATGCGAGGAAATAAGTATATTGTATTTGTTACACCGGTCTTCAACGTCATTTTCAATGCCTTAGAAGCGTTTTCAGCAGGCTGAAAAGCCATTTCAGGCCGTTTCAGGAGTTGCTCTATCACATATAGATCATATCTAAAGATCAATAAGTTTCTGTCAAAAATGACATTTTAGTGGCAAGCTTTTATAGCCGACTGTACTTTTCTTTGGATATCCATCAAATGCTCACTGAGACGATTCTAAAGAGCCCAGGCTCGGTAGGATTGCTTTTTCTATTATAGAGTTCCTATGGCCACCTTCCGGCTCCATCATCAGATCAGCCCCATGGTACCATATTATTGTATCGTCATCAAAGTTAAGTAAGTATGCAAAATTTCAGCTCAAACGGTTAAAATTGAGTTGCAAGATTTCACCCGAACAAACATACTTTAAACATACCATGCAAGCTAAATAAAAGCTTGTAAAATTTAACCCAAGTTGCCGTCGTTTACAGGCGCCTGAAACACGTTTTTAGTCCGTTTCAGGGCAACCTCTATCAGATGACGCCATAACCTGAAAACCCGGTTTCAGGCGTTTTCAGGACCCCTTATGGGCCTCTGAAGCACAAATCATTATATGGCGAAATTTCCTGTAGGAGTGACAGAGATAGCACTAGTAGAAAGAAATAGCTATGCTCAGAACATTCGAGAAGTTTGCATCTCTTTTTTATCTAATGCCTTTATTAATTCAGTAAGATTAGCTGAAAATTTGGCAAAATGAAAGGACAACTTTTATCTATCAGGATATGTAGGTTATAGAGCCAAGTTTAATTTTATCTACTCTCCCCCCCTCTCAGGGGTGAGCTTCACCCCCCCGCGCCCTCGAATGTGTCCCGGAGCGCGGTATTTTCCACTTTAGAAGAAAACCGTGTACGATACATACAAAGTGTATAGGAACGAAATAATCCTGAATAAATTTACTATAAACCTTCATACATACAAAAGCGATAGCACTCATACAATCAGCGCAATCTGTTACCAAATACTAACGTTTTTAATTATTGATCTTTTTTTTCTGCTAAAAGGTTAGTTATCTCAAAAACTGCACACTTCTCGGCCAAAATATGTATGACAAAAGTAAAGAATGGACAATGTTCTTTCTAAAAATGTATAATTTATTTCTGTTACTCTTTAATTTACCGTTGCAATGCTATTTTTAAAATTTAAGTCATTTGGCCATTATGCGAAATATAAATATTCGTACTAGTTAAACGGTGTTACTTGCAATACCATAGACTTCTTATATGTTTTTCTGTAATCTACAAATATTGAACTATATCCTGTTTTTTTTTTAGACTTACTATTTAAGGAAATAAGGGGTGTGTGGGGAAATCGTCAAGTTTTGCTCGTTTTCGTAAATAACTGCAAAACCGTTTAATTTTGAATTATTAAATATATATATTTGAGATATTCATAATGTTCTCTTTCATTTGATATGTCACACGATATACTTTGCTATTTTTTTTTCTAATTTACCCCTCAAATCTGGCCCCCATGTTTCAAATTACTTGATTTACTTTACGTTACGTTACATTTCCATATTTGGGTCATCAATTTACATACGTGTACTAAATTTCAACTCAATCGGTCCAGTAGTTTCGGAGAAAATCCGCTATGATTATAGTAGGATCCCTCGTGTGTCTGTGTCAGTCCGTCCGTCGGTCATAGCCAATTTGCTCCGAAACTACTGGACCGATTGAGTTGAAATTTTGTACACGTATGTAAATTGATGACCCAAACATGGACGTGTAACGTAACGTAACGCAAATAAATAAATTTTGACATGAGGGCCAGTTTAGGGGGCAAAATAGAAAAAAAAATGGCATAGTATATCGTGTGACATATCAAATGAAAGGGTACATTATGAACATCTCAAATATATGTATTATATAATTCTAAATTAAACGGTTTTGAAGTTATTTACGAAAATGAGCAAAACTTGACGATTTCCCCACACACCCCTTATTTCCTAAAATATTGAGGCTAAAAAAAAAAAATACAGAATATAGTTCAATACTTGTAGATTACAGAAAAACATATAAGAAGTCTATGGTATTGCAAGTAACACCGTTTAACTAGTACGAATATTTATATTTCGCATAATGGCCAAATGACATAAATTTTAAAAATAGCATTGCAACGGTAAATGACAGAGAAACAGAAATAAACTATACATTTTTAGAAAGAACATTTTCCATTCTTTACTTTTGTCATACATATTTTGGCCGAGAAGTGTGCAGTTTTTGAGATAACTAACCTTTAAGCAGAAAAAAAAGATCAATAATTAAAAACGTTAGTATTTGGCAACAGATTGCGCCGATTCTAAAAGTGATATCGCTTTTGTATGTATAAAAGGTTTATAGTAAATTTATTCAGAATTATTTCGTTCCTATACACTTTATTTATTTATTATTTATTTAAACTTTATTGCACAAAAGAAAAACTTAACGTACAAAAGGCGGACTTAATGCCATGAGGCATTCTCTACCAGTCAACCTTAGGGCAAAGCAGAGAAATTGTAGGCGGTGCATCAGACTCATATTAGGTACATACATATATATAATATACATATATATAAATAGATACATACATAAATATATACGACGATGAAACAAACCAAGCAGATATACTATGAGACTTCAGTTCTGCCAGCAAAGAGACTTCGCACGGCCCTTTTAAATGCCAACTTACTCGGAGCCTGTTTGATTGTGAGAGGAAGACCGTTCCAGAGGCGAGCCACTTGCAAGGAGAAAGAATTAGACATGAAACCAGTACGGTGAAGAGGAATAGAAAGGGCAAGATTGCCGGAAGAGCGAAAATTACGGTTACGAGTGGATTCAACATAGCAGAAAAAGGTTTTCAGGTATTCAGGAGCTTGTGGATCATTGAGTATTGAAAAGAGAGTGCAGAGCATACGAATATTGCGTCGTTGACGGATGGGAAACCAGCCAAGCTGAGAGCGGTAAGAAGAAACGTGATCATATTTACGGAGACAGAAAATAAAGCGAATACAATTATTAAGAAGTCGATCCAACTTATCAAGAAGATCCTCATTTAAGTCCGGATAACAAACATCACCATAATCAATTATGGGTAGTAATAGTGCATTTACAAGCAATACCTTAGTTTTGATAGGCAAGAAATTTTTCAGTTTGTTGAGAGCATGAAGCGAGCCAATGACTTTCCGGCTAATTTCACCTACCTGCACCCTCCAGCTCAGTGTGCTATCTAAGTGAACACCTAAGTCCTTAACACTAGAACTAAAAGGAATAGGCGTTCCGTTGAAATTTACAGGAGTTACAGAATCCTGGTCAAGTTTAGCAAGCTGACGAGAGCTGCCAATGATAATAGCCTGACACTTTGAGGGGTTTACAAACAGACCAAATTTCTCAGACCATTGTTGGATGTGTAAGAGATCCAGGTTTAATTTGTTAATTGTGTCAGTAATATCAGACACTTTACATTGGTCGTAAAGTTGTAAATCGTCAGCATAAAGATGGTAAGAACAGCGAAGACCAGGGGTGATAAAGTTTACAAAAAGAGAAAATAATAAAGGAGAGAGAATTCCTCCTTGAGGTACACCAGTGGCAAGGTCGCACCAATCAGACAAAGCCCGATCTACACGGACTGCCTGCTGGCGCCCACAAAGATATGAAGCAAACCAGCCAAGAGCAGAAGAAGACACATTAAGATGGCTGAGCAAGGCAAGTAGGATCTCATGGTCAACAGTATTGAAAGCGTTAGAAAAGTCAATGAGAACAAGTACTGTGACCAATTGATCCTCCATGCCCCGCCTAACATCTTCAGTCACTTTGAGAAGTGCAGTACAAGTACTGTGGCTGGGACGAAAACCAGACTGAAAGGGGCTCAACAGTTTGTATGTATCGTACACGGTTTTCTTTTAAAGTGGAAAATACCGCGCTCCGGGACATATTTGAGGGCGCGGGGGGGGGTGACGCTCACCCCTGAGAGGGGGGGAGGGTAGATAAAATTAAACTTGGCTCTATAACCTACATATCCTGATAGATAAAAGTCCTTTCATTTTGCCAAATTTTCCATATATTGCAATCTAATTTTCTTGGATTATATTACTATTTTTTTTCTTTTCGTGTTATTTTTAATTGAAAATTTGTGTTAATGCCTATTTAGCTTATCTATCGCATTGGGGCTGCCTGTACCTAATGATAGATTTAAGTTATTGATTATAGAAAAAAAAAACTGAGAAATATTTTCTAAAGCCAGACTAGAAATATATGAGGATTGTCAAGAGGGCGCTATTTATAAGATTTGTATGGTAACAATTTTGCAACCAATCGTAACCGCACAAAAATATAGTTAGTTAAAACTTGACCAGAAATGAGGATTGTCAAGAGGACGCTATTTATAAGATTTATATAGCAACATTTTTGGAACCTATCGCAAGCTACTATAATGACATTAGTTTAAATACCTGTCAGTTCCACTATGTTAACCCCGTAATATCATTAAGTGGAATGCACTCTTTTCCTGACAATTTTTCGTGTAGTAAACAAGTGTAAACATTTTTTTTTTACGACTGTGAATCGTTTTCGGCATTTTCTTTGGATAATTTTAAATTTCTATCTTTTAAAGAAATCACCACGAATGTCATTCCCATTGTTGACAAACCATCATAAAATCACTGCCAGTGTAAGTACTCGTAATTGGTTACAGTGAAATTCCGCAACATGGCGCATCCTCACATATTTCTGGTCGAGCTTTAAAAAGTCTTATCTTACTATTAAGTGTATATATAGATCCGAACTGTTACCGTAATGTGCTACATGCTCTTGGCCGGTTTTTTGAGCAGTATCGTGAAAAAATAATTGATAGTTTCCAGGACAGATTCCAGGTCCCATAGTAAAAGTTGCTCAGTGTGGACTCATCACATTGCCCTTTCACTCCCGCTCATGACTCCTGAAGGGTGATTCATACATAGAGGGCGAGGAAAGTATGATTTGTGTTTAGTCTAGCTTATTTGCATGTTTAGGGGAGAAAGAAGCCCCTGTTACTTTTCCCCCCTTGGCGACGCCCTGGGATAGATAGTCTGAGTTTAATAGAAGCTTTTCTATACACTCATTGCGTTCATAATAAAAGACTACGATGCAAGTGCTAAAGAAAATTTAAGTTGCTGCATTTATCATTTCCACAAAATACTACCTATTTGAGTATTTATAGGCGCATTCCTTTTATATAAAAACCTGTAGTTTGTAGGTAACGTTACATTTAACCGGTTATTATACCTGTGCTAACTCGGGGCACGCTCTAGGGTTTAGACATCAATAAAAAAAATCGGTCAAGTGCGAGTCGGACTCGCGCACCGAGGGCTCCGTACAAACACTTTCCATCCTTAAGTGGTTAAGTTAAGTTTGCACCTGGTATGTATAGCGCTCCATACAAATGAGGTGCAAAGTTAACGCAACCTATCCCGTTTGTTGCATGGGAGCCCCCCTTAAATATTTATTTTATTTTATTTTTAGTATTTGTTGTTATAGCGGCAATAGAAATACATCATCTGTGAAAATTTCAACTAGCTATCACCGTTCTTGAGATACAGCGTGGTGACAGACGGACGGACAGCGAAGTCTCAGTAATAGGGTCCCGTTTTTACCCTTTGGGTACGGAACCCTATAAAGATGTCGATATATATTAACACATGTCGCATTGAAAGTTCTCGATTACTATGAAACGGTGCGATATCATAAAATCGGTCTGATGAAGTGGATATTTTCATCTCGACGACAATCTTTAATACCGACGAATATGGAAAAATATTGATTGTATACTTATTATTAAAATTATTTAAAATAAACAAATACCTAAATACACATTTTAACTTGTTTATTGTTTTCATTCTGATATGAAGAGAAAAATAATATATTTATGTTGAAAAACTTGGATGTTGACACTTGACAGTAACATCGATAATCGATATGTTTATTTTCACCTCACTAGCTCGGAAAGCCCAGTTTGTTTGTTGGATATCTATTGAGAAAATCGCTTTTTATCCACATGTGGAGAAAGAATTTTGACGTTTCAACGCAGCTAAAGTAAAATTTGACATGAGCTTATTTTTTGAAAAATCCCGTTTAAAATACCTACATGAAAGCTAATTAGACCTTAGTTTTAATAAATGGCAAATTGGTTGATTATTGCAGATATTTTTCAAAGATATAGTACAAACCCTTATTCTTTTTTCCTCGCTGTAGTGAGGTGAAAAGTTTTGTGTTATACACGGGCGAAAAGTTATTTTACGTCTCGTGTATTGAAACACTCGCTACGCTCAGGATTCTATTTTGAACCACTCGCTTCGCTCGTGGTCAATCATAGGATCCTTTCGCTAGCTCGTGTTTCAAATAAATACTCGCGGGTAAAATACAACTTTCCCCCCCTTGTATAACAAATAACTATTGTCGATGAAATATTATGCTACATTACTTTAGTATCAGTGCCCCGAGTTAGCTCAGGTATGATTATTACAGATTGAGGTTTTACTTAGCTGTATTTTATTGATTTTATACGAGTACACACAAATATACTTTGCACAATAAGTATACTGGTAAAGCCGCCTACACATTTGTCTGGTGTTGTGACGTGACACATCAGTACGGAATCGGTAAATGTATGAACATTTAACACAAACTAAAAACAATGTAAAAAAAATGTAAACGCAACCGTATTTTACGACGTGATTGGCGCAGTTTGTAGTGCAGCTGCCTACTGAGTTGGCGGTCCTGGGTTCGAATCCCGGCAAGGACTTGCGGAATAAACTCAAATGTTTGCTCTTGGATCATGGATCTTTATCTTTAAAATTTATATATGAATGATGTTTAACGTCGTCGTCTAGTTACCCATAGTACAAGAATTGCTTACTTTGGGACTAGGTTGGTTTGTGTAAGATTGTCCTTCAATATTTTTTGATTAAATATACGAAACCGATACCATTTCTAAACGAGTCACGACACAAAATGTCAACCAAATGAAGGCGGCTTAAGAGGCCTTATTCCTTTTGAAATGCTGATTGTTTTAGACATTTTTCTCTTTGATCAAACATGTTTTTTAACATATTATCGATGTTACTACTTAGAACGGGGCTATTGGGATTCATTGGTATATATTTCAAACCTACAGTTTGATAATTTTTGTTCCAAAAACTACTCGAAATTGTCAAAATTCATGCGGAAAATTCGTTTTTATTTTCAACTTATATTCGACTGGACACTATGAAAGCATGATTTCATACATTATTATATTCTACATTAAATAACTAAAAATTAAAGTTGTCCCTATCTCGCAAGTACTAATTTTTTTTTTTTTTTTAATAAATAAAATATTATTTAGCCTTTGTAAAAAACTCAGCCTCATTTTTTTTTTTGGAAATTAACTACTATTAGTTAAATCTTATATCCAAAATTCAAACAAATCGAACGATTAGTTTAGCTACAATAAAATAAAAATGATATTTCATTTTTTATTTTTTCAAACCAGGCGGATTCCAGGCTTGAAATTTAGTAAAATGTCATCTTGTAATAAGACAAATAAACGCCCATAAGAAAGCTATACATTTCAGCCGGGGGCAGTTTCACTATGGGATTCCGACCAGACTGTTAAAAGGAATATGGGCTCTTAACGGAAAATCTTATTCGATAACCTATTTGATGTAATATGTATACTGTCTTTGTAGAGCGGACTCGACAGGACTACCAAAGAAAACGACCGAGAAGAAACAAAAGCCGATTATTTGTTGGAGGCAACTTGAATAACGAAGAGGTGGAAACAGCTGGAGAGCAAAAAGCTTCACTATCGCGTCAAGTATATTCGGACAAAGATGCAGATGTTGGTGAAATACCTGTTGATACCGAGAAACCTTACAAATGCTCTCATTGCAGCTACGATACTGCCCATAAAGGTCATTTAGTGGTCCATCTAAAAATACACACCGGCGCGAAACCTTACAAATGTAGTCACTGCAGTTACGCTAGTGCCCGTAAAAATATTTTAGTGCACCATCTATCAAAACACACCGGTGAGAAACCGTACAAATGCACTCATTGCAATTACGCTACTGCCCATAAAGGTAATTTAGTGGTCCATCTAAAAATACACACCGGTGAGAAACCTTACAAATGTAGTGACTGCAGTTACGCTAGTGCCTACAAACATCATTTAGTGCTCCATCTATCAAAACACACCGGTGAGAAACCGTACAAATGCACTCATTGCAATTACGCTACTGTCCATAAAGGTCATTTAGTGCGCCATCTAAAAATACACACCGGCGAGAAACCTTACAAATGTAGTCACTGCAGTTACGCTACTGCCTATAAAAGTAATTTAGTGCTCCATCTATCAAAACACTCCGGCGAGAATCTGTACAAATGCACTCATTGCAGTTACGCTAGTACCCACAAACATCATTTAGTGCTCCATCTATCAAAACACACCGGTGAGAAACCGTACAAATGCACTCATTGCAATTACGCTACTGTCCATAACGGTCATTTAGTGCGCCATCTAAAAATACACACCGGCGAGAAACCTTACAAATGTAGTCACTGCAGTTACGCTACTGCCTATAAAAGTAATTTAGTGCGCCATCTATCAAAGCACACCGGCGAGAAACCGTACAAATGCACTCATTGAAGTTACGCTACTGCCTATAAAGGTCATTTAGTGCTCCATCTATCAAAACACACCGGCGAGAAACCGTACAAATGCATTAATTGCAGTTACGCTACTGCCAATAAAGGTAATTTAGTGGTCCATCTATCAAAACACACCGGTGAGAACCCTTACAAATGCACTCATTGCAGTTACGATACTGCCCATAAAGGTCATTTAGTGGCCCATCTAAAAATACACACCGGCGAGAAACCTTACAAATTCACTCATTGCAGTTACGATACTGCCCATAAAGGTCATTTAGTAGCCCATCTAAAAATACACACCGGCGAGAAACCTTACAAATGCGCCGTCTCTGCAGTTGCGCCAGTGTCGTTAAAAGTAATTTAATTCGCCACGAAAAAAAAACATACCGGCGAGAAACCTTATAAATGTGTTCACTGCAGTTACGCTAGTGTCCACAAAAGTCATTTACTAGAACATGAAAGAATATACACCGGGGGGAAACCTTACAAATTTAGTCACTGCAGTTACGCTAGTAATAATAATAATAATAATGCCACGCTCTATTGGGATCGATCTATCATCACGGACAGGACTATTGTAGCCAATAAGCCTGACATCGTTTTGGTAGATCGATCCAAGCGCCAGGCAGTGCTCGTCGACATCACGAGAACCTCGTGAAGGCCGAGAAGGACAAACTCAGCAAGTACCTTGACTTGGCTCACGAGGTGACCGCCATGTGGGATGTTGACTCGACGATCATGGTCCCGATAGTCGTTTCGGCGAACGGTCTTATAGCGAAGAGTCTCGACAAACATCTTAAGAGACTCTCGCTAGATGGCTGGATCAAGGGCCAGATACAAAAGGCGGTACTCCTGGAAACGGCGCGCATCGTCAGGAGGTTCCTCTCTCTGCAGCCCTAACCACCGGTAGCCTGGGCCATGCCCCGCTGCCGGCGGCACCCTAGGTTAGGTTTTTTTTTAAGAATGTGTTTATACGACGACGCGTTTGGCTCGGTTGGTAGACACCTGCCTACTGAGTCGGTGGTCCCGGGTTCGAATCTCGGCCGGGGCAAATATTTGTGCAAAATATTTGTTCTTGGGTCATGGATGTTATCTATATATGTATTTATATATTATGTATATCGTCGTCTAGTACCCATAGTACAAGCTTTGCTTAGTTTGGGACTAGGTCGATTTGTGTATGATTGTCCCTTAATATTTATTTATTTATTTATATTTGTAATGTATTTTTTATATTTTACTTTTTATATACATTTATTGTAAAAAAAACTAGCCTAAGTATAAAAATGAATAAAGGGAATAATAATAATAATAATAGTAGACATGTGCGCCGCGCCGGCGCGGGTTTTTGACACGCCGCCGCCGCCGTTCGTCGATCGGCGTGAAATCGGCGTGGCCTTCTTTTATTTGTATTTATGCGCATGCAAATAATGTAAACTGTTTAGTTAGTTAGTTGCGCTGGGCATTTTCCGCAAGTCGACATCCAACGTGCCTATTTTGCGTGAAAAGGGGGTAGCGCTACTCCAACCACCCCAACTCCTCCACGAACCTAAGCAAAGCCTTGATGTTGCTTATGGCTTCGTGTACGGTACTTGGAGATCCGAGGTATTTCATCCTGTATCCTTCTACCTGTTTGCAATCTAGTAGAATATGTTTGGTGGTTTCTTCTGCCTCCATGCATGCTCTGCATACTGGGCTGTCTGTTATACCTAAATTGAAGAGGTGTTTGTTCAGAGTATTATGTCCCGTTATTAATCCTACTATCTTGCGTAGTTGGTTCCTGTGGATTCTCAGTAAGATGGTGGTGAGTTTGTGGTTCCTATTCGGAAGTATTTCTTTTGTTTGTCTACACGTTCCCATGTCTTCCCAGTATTTTTGGTGTTGGTATAATGTATGTTGGTTCATTATGTTGTATATGTAAGATTGTGGTAGGGGTATTATCGGCTCTGGCCCGCATGGCGGTGTCTCTGATGTCTGATCCCTTACGGGCCAATTCATCCGCTGCGTCATTGCCTCTCGAGCCGCTGTGTCCCTTTATCCATTGTAATGTTACCGTATTTTTGTCATCGCACACGTCTGTGATGCTGCGATGACATTCGTATATTAAAGCAGAGGTACACATTTCACTGTTTAGTGCTTGTAGTACGGATTTGCTGTCTGAAAGTATTCGTATGTTTGTGTTCTGAACCTGGCGTCTTTTTATAGCGTTGCAGGCTTCTATTATTCCTACGCATTCAGCTTGGAATACCGTGTTGTGTACACCTAGGGGTTTAGAGATGTGCATACTCAAATCCTCCGAGAATACAACACATCCCGTTCCTTTCTCAGTTTTTGACCCGTCCGTAAAGATTCTCAGGTCCTCTAGGTTGAGCCCCTCATTCGGGTCTTCTGTTAGGAGTATGACGTATTCCTTCTTGCAGGTTAATGTCTTAGGTATCTTGTCAATTGGTGCTTCCATTGTAGGGAATTTTGTGATCATTTCACTGTAGATCTTTGTGTGTTGGGTATTACTATTCGTCCATAGGTTTAGGCTTTTTAGTCGTATCGCCGTAGCGGCTGCTTCTCTTTGTATGTGTATGTGCAGTGGCGTAAGACCTAGGATCATCTCTAGTGCTGCGGTGGGAGTGGTCCTCATGCAGCCTGTTGCGGCCGTGCATGCTAGTCTTTGTGTTTTCTGCAGGCCGGCAATCGCACACGCTAGTTGCGTTCGGGGCCACCATACCACTGCTCCGTAGCTGATCATAGGTACGATTACCGTTTTGTATAGCCACAGAGTGATGTGCGGGGCGAGTCCCCACCTTTTGCCTATCATTCTTCGACATTGCCAGAAGGCGACTGTGGCTTTGTTTAATCTGTTCTCAAGATGCTTGTTCCAGATCAGTTTGTCATCTAGGGTTATCCCTAAATATTTTACTTGTTTAGAGAGTGTAAGCTTTGTACCGAAGAGGCTTGGCATTTCGTATGACCCCAGTTTGCGTTTGTGTGTGAAGAGAATTGTGTCAGTTTTCTTGGGGTTTACCGATAGGTCATTCTCCTTGCACCATTTCTCTAGTATTTTGAGTGCTGTTTGTGTGAGTTCACACAGTGTGCTTGTTACCAGTCCACTGATGAGTATGACAAGGTCGTCCGCGTATCCTATGGTCGTGAAATGACTCTCGTTTAGTTTTGTTATCAGATCATTTACCACTAGGTTCCATAAGAGGGGTGAGAGGACACCTCCTTGCGGGCATCCTCTCACGACTAGCGCTTGCTGATCTTTGTTTTCTGCTAGTCTTATGATTCTTTGTTCTAGCATGTTCATTATCCATTCTATTAGCAATGGTTCTGTGTCATGTCTTTCTAGAGCTTGTTTGATGCTGCTAAAATTTGTTTTATCGAAAGCGCCTTCTATGTCAATGAAGGTTCCCAGGCATGAGCTTTTCCTTGTTAGTGCGATTTCGATATTGCTTACCACTGCGTGGAGTGCTGAGTCTGTTGATTTGCCTTGACTGTAAGCATGTTGGTTTGGGTGGATTTTTATGTTTTTGAGTGCAGTATCCTTTAGTTCTCTGTCACATAGTCTCTCTAGTATTTTCAGCATAAAAGAAGTTAGGCTGATCGGTCTAAATGACTTCGGGTCAGTGTAGTCGCTTTTTCCGGGTTTTGGTATGAATATTACCTTAACTTCTCTCCATTGCTTAGGTATATATCGGAGGGCAATACAGCTGCAGAGAAGTTTGGATATTAGTACGATAAGAGTTGGTCCTCCCCACTTTAATAAGGCTGGGTAGATTCCATCTAGTCCTGGTGATTTGAAATTGTCAAAACTGTTTGTTGCCCAGGTGGTTTTATTTAGTTCTGTTATGTTTTCCGCTATCTTCCATTCACTCACGGTGGGTTGATAATTCGTCCTTTGCTGTTCCAGTTTGTGCTTATCAATTACCTTGCATCCCGGGAAGTGAGTTTCCACCAGTAGACTTTCTGTCTCAGCAGGCGAACTGGTGTAGCTATCGTCCTGCCTCCTTAGGGTGCCTAGTAACTGATTTGGTTCTTTGGCAAGTATTTTCCTTGTTCTGTTCGCTTGTGTGCTGGTGGTTATGTTGTCACAGAAATTCCGCCATGAGGTAGATTTCCTGTATCGTAACCTTTTCTTGTATTCTGCTTTGACTGCTTTATACTCGTCCCAGTCTTCTGCAGATTTTGTATTCATCGCTCTATTCAGAAGTCTCCTCATCTTCGCTCTGAGGCGTTCCATCTCCGGTCCCCACCAGCTACCATGTGTTTCGTTGCCACGAGCTGGTGTTGACGGTGGACATGTTTCTTCGTAGCTTTGTATTATAAGTGTGGTGAGTGAGTTTACCTGATCCTCTAGCTCATCCACGTCTTGTGGCCTGTGTGTTAGTGTATAGTTCTTTAGTTTACCTACCAGAAGTTCCTTGTACGCCTTTATATCTGTGCGCCTCGGATTTCTTATGGGTTCTGGTGTCTGCACGTCTGCAGTAAGATCGTAGCGGATCCACCTGTGGTCGGAGCAGGACAACTCGTCCGACACGTGCCAGTTGGATATGTGCTGAACTGCTAGCCCTGTGCTTAGAGTTATGTCGATTATGGTCTTACATCTACTAGTAACAAAAGTAGGTTTGGATCCTTTGTTCAGGATATCCAGGTCAGTGGTTAGTAAGTATTCAACAATATCGTTACCTCTTTTGTTGTTGTTTTCCATTCCCCATAGGTTGTGGTGGCCGTTGCAGTCCGTTGATATGACCAGCTCGAGCCTCTCACGTTCGCAGTAGCGTATGAGGTTGTTCATCTCCGCTGGAGGTGGTTCGTCCTCAGCCGCCATGTAGGCGGAGGCAAGAACTATCTCCGGTAGACTCGAGTTTTGTGTTCTGAGGAGTTTTATGGCACACACGTCTCTGGAACAGAATTCAGTTAGTGATTGTGCTATTATGTTTTGAGATATGTAAATACATGTTCTAGGTTTGTTTTCGTTATTGTATATTAAGTTACCTCTGATGTTATTGAGGCCGTTTATACGTGTGTTTCTGATCCACGGCTCCTGGATCAGGGCTACTGATGTTGGGTTAGCCTCCAGCCATACGCGAAGTTGAGCCGTTGCAGTTTCGCTATGCTGGAGGTTCGCCTGGAGCACCTTACATAGGGAAGGAGCCATCGGGCGATACCCCTTCCGCTCCCTTCTCCACTAGGTCCAGGCGGCTGATACCCTTCGTGCATCCCTCATCATCGATGGAGTCCAGCAGTATGCGTTCTTCGATATCCGATGAGGGATCGTTGGGTGCATTTTCGGTATCCATAGCCGAGGTGGAGTCCGTGTTCTCCGCAGTGGCGGGTTCCTCCTCAGGCTTGGTTTCCTCTGTACTCATCTTCGCGGGTGGGGAGTCCTTGAAACGCCCGCCACTGTGCTGGAAACGAATGTAAACTGTCCCACATAGGTAGTTCAGTTTCCTGGACTTTTCCAGCACAGTAGGGACTACGTCCTCCGGAATTCCCACCAGCAGGAGTGTACATTCCCTCTTTTTCAGCGGGATAGCTTGCTGCAGCGTCCATCTCCTCACTTCGGCCCACGGGTTCTGGAAGTTGAGGACCCTGCCGACCTTGGTGAGGTTTTCCTCTAGCGAGGGTATCAGGATGCCGCACTTGGTTTTCCTGACCATCTCGTCCTCCCTCTTGCCTACGAGACGGTCTCCGTTTTCTAGGGTGGCTGACCCGATCCAACCCATCAGCCACTCCTTGGTCTTCGCATCCTGGCACCAAAGCTTCAGGTAGCCGTCCACGAAACTCGGCTTGCCTGAGAACGCCGGGGCCTCTGCGACTGTGTCCAGATCGGTTTCCAACGCTGCCTGGAAGATAGCATCTCCGATCTTCTTCTCCACCTCCGCAGCGTCCTGCTTCGAGAGCCTGCCCGTGCGATCGTTGGTGATCGCCACCGTCAGGTCCATCGTCGCTGCCGCCGCATAGGTTGGTGGTTTTTGTTTGTTCATCTCCAGGGCGTCCATTCTCGGTTTTTTGCGTTCGCCTCTGGGAGAGATGGTGTCGTCCAGGCGTCCCCTCTTCGTCGTTGTAGGTTGTGCCTGGGTCATTGTTCCTGAGGTAGATTTTGCCGCTTCTGATCCACTCGGGGCATCATCTACCTTTCTGTTGTTCGAAGCGTGGCTTTCCTCCCTCTCTTTCCTCTTTTGAAGCCGCCGCCTCTGCCCCTGCGAAAGCTTCTTCTTCGAGGGCTCGTTCGTGTTGGTCTGGGGGTTAGGTATCCCTCTTGGTTTGCACCTTATCTCCCAGCCAGGGTCCACGGCCTGCTTTGAGGGTTCAACCTTAGTCGTCCCGCTCTCCGCCGCCTTGTTTTCTTGTGATAGGCCATCTTTAGGAGGTTCCGTCGTCCCTGGTTTAGTCACCTTAGCTGGGGTTCCTTTCGGTACCTCGGCCACCAGTGACTTCCCCAGCTTCAACGGCTCCTCCACAGCTGGTCCACACGATTGGTGTGACACCTCCCTGGACGGTTCAACTTTCGTCGTCCCAGTCACAGGGGGCGTAGAATTTGAAATGATTTTTAATTTGCTTTCTTGCAAGTTAGGCTTCTCCATTTTGTTCCCACGAGTAGCTAGGGAATTGTGGTCCATCTACGCATTGCCCCGCTTGCGTAGATAAGGCTATAATACGACGGGTTTCGCCCAGTTCCCGAAGTTCCACCGTTAGCGACTGAGCACCCTCTCAGCCACGCATCCCTCAGCACGGTAGGTCACACCTTGGATTAGGTCCTCTCATTGTCCGGGTCCATCGAGATGGAAGAAGGGCTATCCGCAACCTGCCCACCCGCTCGGTCGCTCTGAGAGGAGAGCGTGTCGTCAGGGTAGAAGTCTCAGGCTGGCATCAAAGGATTGTTCCATTGGAACCGCCCAACGTCACACAGCCTGGTCCTTCCACCGAGACACCCGAGATGTAAACTGTTTTTTTATATATCACCTATTTTCTATATGAGTAATAATAAAAAAAAATCGTTGGCTTGCCCTACGAAATCATGATGGCGTAAGAAAATAAAATAAGCGCTATTTTATTGTAGCGTGCTACATGCCCACGCCTTTCTTCCTACCACTCACTCGAGTGTCATTCCTTAAACACTAGAAAAATGTTGATTAAGCGGCTTTAGTCAGTTCGTGTGCGCTGCAGATTACGGTTCTAGTTTCTAGTGTATGTGGTGTTTATTTCAAACTCATGGGCGAGTAACAAGGTGAAGACGGACCATCAGTTGTTCAAAAATTGAAAGTGAATTGTTTAAAAATAAAACTGTTGAATTGTAAAGCCAAACCAAGTTATTGCTGGAAGCATTTTGGAAATCTTATGTTGAAACAAGATGGGAAGAGATGGCTTTTGTCTATTAAGCAGGTGATTTGCATACGCTGCTTAGGAAATTCATGGACGGTAAGTACAAACCCGCTCCCGAGATCCCCCTCGCTTAAACTCATCATCTCCTTAATTAACTTCATAGAATAAGAAGTTAAGCTGTCTTGTGTCGGTTCGTCGTTATTCTTTCTTTAATTGGGTGGGGGGCTATGCCCCCCGAGCCTCCCGTCTCTTATACTCATCGCCTCCTCAGTTGACTTTATAGAATAAGAAGGAAGCTATCTGGTTTCCGTTCTTGCAATTTGTTTCTCGTTTTGTGCAGAGGAATCAAAAGACAAGCTGTCTGGTTGCGCTTGGGGATCTGTCCCCGGATTCACCGTCCGTCCACAATGCGTAAGAGAAGCCGATCTTCTGGGCAAACTGCGTCCAACACGACTTTGGATGACAAAGGATAAGAGCCGCCGAACATACCGCGGTGCGAGATCCATATATCGGATGTGCGGTTCCATGAAAGCTCAGTGCGCAAAGCACTTCTTTCCCTAGACATTCATAAGTCAAGGGGGCCCAATAGAATTTCGCCTATTGTGAATAGTCGAATAGGCCCGATGGAATCTCGCCTATTGACAATAGGCCCACTCAACTTATAAATGCTGGGCAAACTGCGTCCAACACGACTTTGGATGAAAAAGGATAAGAGCCGCCGAACATACCGCGGTGCGAGATCCATATATCGGATGTGCGGTTCCATGAAAGCTCAGTGCGCAAAGCACTTCTTTCCCTAGACATTCATAAGTCAAGGGGGCCCAATGGAATTTCGCCTATTGTGAATAGTCGAATGGGGTTGATGGAATCTCGCCTATTGACAATAGGGGAAAGAAGTGTGCTGAAGATGTGTGCTTCAGAGTTGGCACTGGTTTTAACGAGTCTCTTTCATCTCTCATGCTCCACTGGTGTTGTCCCGACTTCGTGGAAGTCAACTTTGGTGCACCCAATCCCTAAAATAGGGACACCGCTCTAATCCTTTTGAATACAAGCCGATAGCCATAACCTCCCTGTTTTCGAAGATAATGGAGTCCATTATCAACTGCCAGCTCCTTCGGTTTTATTGAAGAACTACAGGCCCATCTCACTGCTGATCCATGTTTATAAGCTGTTCCCCAGAGTCATTACAAATCGCCTCGCGCACAGGTTTGACGATTTTCAACCCCCCGAACAAGTCGGATTCCGAATACGTTTTAGCACCATAGACCACATTCATACGCTGCGGCAGGTTATACAGAAGACAGAGGAGTATAATCGGCCCCTATGCTTAGCGTTTGTGGACTTTGAAAAAGTCTTTGATTCGATAGAGACTTGGGCTGTCCTTCAATCTCTCCAGCGGTGCCCTATCGACTATCGATACATTGAAGTGCTGAACTGTTTGTACAGAAACGCCACCATATCAATCCGAATTCAAGACCAGAGCTCAGAGCCTATCTAACTGCAGCGAGGGACAGGGAGACGTAATTTCTCCAAAACTGTTTACTGCTGCACTGGAAGATGCCTTCAAGCTACTGGATTGAAACGGACTTGTCATCAACATCAACGGCGAGTATCTTCGATTTGCAAATGATATCGTGGTCATGGCGGAGTCGTTGGAGAGATTAAGCGCTATGCTCGAAGACTTCGGCAGAGTTTCCCAACAGGTAGGTCTGAAAATGAGCATGGACAAAACGAAAATCATGTCGAATGACCATGTTGCGCCTTACCCGACAGTGATTGGGTGGGAACTCTGCCCTCGAAGTTGTCGACGAGTATGTGTACCTGGGACAAATTGTCCAGCTAGGTAAGTCCAACTTTGAGAAGGAGTTTCATCGACGAATTCAACTCGGCTGGGCAGCGTTCGGCAAGCTACGTTATATCTTTTAGTCGAAAATTCCCCAGTGCCTGAAGACGAAAGTCTTCGAACAGTGCGTGGTGCCAGTGATGACTTACGGAACTGAGACATGTTCGTTCACAATGGGACTCATGAGGCGGCTAAGAGTCACGCAACGTGCAATGAAAAGGGCAATGCTCGGAGTTTCTTTACGCGATAGAATCAGAAATGAGGATATCCGCAGAAGAACCAAGGTAACCGACATAGTGCACAGGTGCCCGGTTGACGTGCCAATGGGCCGGAATGGGGGACGGTCGTTGGGCAGCAAAGTCCTAGAGTGGCGGCCACGTATAGGAAAGCGCAGCGTGGGTGAGCCCCCGACTTGATGGATGGATAACCTCGAGAGGGTAGCGGGGAATCATTGGATGCGATCTGCACAGGATTGCACTTTGTGGCGAGTCATGGGGGAGGCCTAGGTTCAGCAGTGGACGTCTGTGGCTGATAGATAGGTAGCTCCTTCGGTACATTGAGGACCACCAGCTACTTAGTGACCGTCAATATGGTGCGTTCACCGCAAAAAAAACTGCATTTATCACATCACCTCGTTGTGAGAGCACTCCCCTGCCTGACTCAGGCACTATTGGAATCCTTAGTGTCAACATCTCGAGTGAAGTCCAATTCCGCGGTCATTTAGAGGGTAAGGCTAAATTAGCCTCCAAAAAGTTCACTCCCATCGCCTAGCTTTAGAAGGTTCACTCATGTGTGGAATACTGTTCTCATCTGTGAGCTGAGGCGCCTAAGTACCAGCATCTCCCTCTAAACCACATTCAACGTAGAGCGACTCGTATCGTCGGCTGCCAGCGAATTTCAGATCGGCTTGACTCCTGGAGGGTGACGCTTGAAACTAACAAATTGAGCACTTTTAAGCGTAATATTTCACAAAACGCATCTCTCAATTGAAAAAAAAAGGGTTCCTTGTTGTCTACGGAACCCTAAATACGGCTATGTGGTATTTTGTTGTGATGTGTAATTTTATATTTAATTGTGTTAAATAGAAGTTATCGTATCATTATTTACTGCCCATGTTGCTTTTCTTCAAATTGATATCTAAAATGTTTTGACGCGTCAATTCAACCACGATCTTTGATCCTGCACCGACAACATATTTCTGTTTAACCCAGTGGTTGACTGGTAGAGAATGCCTAAAGGCATTAAGTCCGCCATTTGTACTTTTACTTATGTATTTTGTGCAATAAAGTTTAAATAAATAAATAAATAAATATTTAACTGATCTCAAATTAAAAACAAAAAATACCAATCAATGTGTTTTTCTATTCACCTAACCCTGACGCCGATTTCACGCCGATTTCGCGCCGCCGCCGCCGAATTTTTGACAGACGCCGCCGCCGACCATTCTTCGACCGGCGCACATCTCTACTCTGAACGACGAAAATACTTGAGACTTGTTTTTTTGTCAACCATACTTTGCCACCAATTCAGCACGTTGATAACGATCACTGATAATAAAACATAAGCTATCTTTTGGTGAAAGATATGTCTCTAGAAACGAATGCAACAACTGAGGAAACGTTGGTTACAGTTTGGGATGGCAAAAAACACACTTGTACTTTGAAGTTATAGAGTGGTTATATCAAATTATTTGCTATATTTTAAGGATTTCAAATTAGTCAAAATCATATACGCAACCATAGTAGTTTGAATATAAATGTATTCGTTTGTTACAGGACTTTAGGTTCAGTACGTAGTTGTGTGTGAGGGACTGAGGGTCGGAATAATTTTAGTAAATAATACTTATTATAATTACTTACATCTCACTCAATATAGTCGTAGTAAAATAAAATAAATACCGTCAAAGTGGGACACTAAGTTTGAGTCGGAAATAAATTTAGTTCAAATTCTCTAAAAAAGATCAAACAAACGACATAAGTAGGTATGTAGTTTATATCTCCGTGGGTGGGTGACATAACTGAAGACACGCGGTGTGGGGGTGGAAGTTCCAGTACGTGGTTCCCGTTCGAGAACCTATCTGCCACATCCATACTAATATTATAAATGCGAAAGTGTGTCTGTCTGTCTGTTACCTCTTCACGCTTAAACCGCTGAACCGACTTAGATGAAATTTGGTATGGAGATAATTTGAGACCCGGGAAAGGACATAGGATACTTTTCATCCCGAATAAATTTAGTGTTCCCGTGGGATGAGCGCGTAACACCGCGGGGCACAGCTAGTTATCTATAATTATAATAAAACAAGGACAGTCATTGGTGAATCTCGGTGAGCCGGTGACATAACTGCCAAAAATGAGCGGGACTGATACGATACGGATAGCTCTGGTGGAAGAGACCGTGACCGGGTGTCGAACCTCTAGGTTACGCATATCAATTTTTCTTTGACCTTTGATCTTTGTATTTATATCAGTGGTTTAATATAAAAATTGTGGTGTGTATATACGCGAATATAAAAATGTTTGTATTGAATCTTTTTTTATTGTATAGATTACAGTACCTTTTTCTTTTTTAATTAACCTTTGTGTCAATATTTACATTTTCATAGAGTTGACTAGAGGACGGCGGTTGGAAGGGTTGTCGCGCTTAAGTATCTTTTTTCTTCTTCTCATTATTTGTTTTTGTCATTATTTATGTAATTATGTTTTAAATATTTTTATGGAATCTTTTTATCGATTCTATTTTTTATGTGGAAATGCGACTTCACTTTTTTCAAATTTTTTTATATAAATAATGACAAAGTACTAAAATAACTGTTTACTTTTATTTTTATTCTAGACCAAGGATACTGTAATGAAAATAATGAAACAAGTGTCCCATTTACATGCAATATATTTTCGTCAGATAAATATGTGAAACGTACAGTCGAAATTAATTTAGTGCAGTATAAACATTAACATTATTTAGAATATTTTATCTAACATTGTATAAGTCTCATCATCTTGATATTCTAGTTGAAAATTAAACAAAAAAAATCTGAAACTGTAAACCCCTCGATTACTTTAGGTATTCATATGTTTACAATTATAATCAGCAGCTTACATTACAAACAACTCAAGATTTTATTTATAAGTCGGAATATGTAATAATGTTATTAAGAATGATTTCATAAGGAAATTTATTCTATTTTAATATTTCTTCTTACAACACAGGGTCTCATCCGCCGCTGTAGGGAGTGCGCGCGTCAGGGACATACTTATAGTCTGATTTTTTTTAAACACACATTTAACACATGACAGGACCCAAATGACGTAAATCTGCACGACCTACTGAATTCCATAAAAAAGACAAGCAATGACATAGTGGTTTTTCAAGTATCTCTAAACGTTTTTATATTTCTATTTGAAACAATTGAGTAAAGAAAGAACAATAAAATAAATTACTATTATCAGAAAGCTGCAAGGTCGGCCACAGTTATCAATGCCAATACATCAAAATAACAGCACTGCTTTAAATATCATTTCAAAAATGCCCTTTCCTCTTATGATTCAGTATATGTGCAACTAAGCGATATTTTTGTACAAATCCCTCCTGACACAAATCACAACTGTATGGCTTGCTCCCCGAGTGATTTTGTTCGTGTTTCTTTAAATTACTTAACACTGCAAACTTCTTATCACATATCCTACAAAAATAAGGTTTTTCTCCCGTGTGAGTGCGTTCATGAATCTTTAAATGGCTCGACAGTGTAAACCTCTTATTACATATTCCACAAGAAAACCGTTTTATTCCCGTGTGAATTCGTTTGTGTATGTTTAAGTACCCCGACAGTGCAAACTTCTTGTTACAAATTGTGCAGTTATACGGTTTTTCTCCCGAGTGAGTTCGTTCATGATCTTTTAAATGAGTCAACCGCCTAAACTTCTTATTACATATATCGCAAGAATGTGGCTTTTCTTCCGTGTGAATCACAGCATGTTTTTTTAATGCACTCTTGTCTTTGAAATTCCGTTTGCATATCATGCAAGAAAAAGGTCTTTCTTCCGTGTGAGTTCGTGCGTGTGTGTTTAAGTTACCTAATGACCCAAACTTCCTGTTACATATGCTGCAAGAATAGGGTTTCTCTCCCGTGTGAATTCGTTTGTGAATCCTTACGTTACTTGACGTCGTAAACTTCTTGTTACATACTTCGCAGGAATACGGCCTTTCTCCCGTATGAACTCGATCATGTTTCTTTAGTGAACTCTTTTCTTTAAACTTCTTTTTACAAATCCCGCAAGAATAGGGTTGTTCGTCACTGTGAGATGTTGCATGTATCTTTACGTTACCCGCAGAACTGAATTTCTTGTTACATATTACGCATGAAAATGGTTTTTCTCCCGTGTGAATCATACCATGTTTATACAAATGTTCCAACCGCTTAAACGTTTGCCTGCATACTCCACAAGTATAAGGTCTTTCACCCGTGTGAATCAGTCCATGCATCTTTAATGAACCCTTTTCTGTAAATCTCTTTTTACATATAGCGCAAGAATAAAGTTTTTCTTCTGAGTGAGTCCGTTTATGTGTCTTCAAACTACTCCATTGCGTAAACTTCTTTTCGCATATTGCGCAACTATAAGGTCTCTCGCCTGTGTGAATTCGTTCATGTGTCCTTAAATTACCCGATTGTTTGAACTTCTTGTTACAAAATCCACAAGAATAAGTTCTGTCTCCCGAGTCGGTTCGTTCATGTTTCATCGAACGCCCGCCCTGCAGCCCGGAGGGTCTCGCAACTGCATCTGTCACTGGAAAATAGAATCCACGTCAACTATTGCTGATCACTTTATCGATCGACGATGACAAATAAATAATAATAGTTTTAATTATTTCTTCAAAGGTTAGAAGGTAGGCTAAGACAGTGGCGCGGCGGTACTATCATATCATGACCCAAGAACAAATATTCGAGTACTATTTTCCCCGGCGGGAATTCGTACCCGGGACCGCCGACTCAGTAGGCAGGTGTCTACAAAGTGAGCCAACCGCGTCGTCCGAATTTAGGTACATTTAATTGGCATGACGATAAAAATTCAACAGACAGTCGATTCTATTTTTTATTGGTCTTGTCTATAAAGGACTAACTACACTAGAACTGCTCTAAAATTAAAAGCCTATATAAATTATTAAGTCAGAATGACCGTCAAAGTTCAACTTTCCTACGGAGCGCTAAACACGCTCCATACAAATGGCCACCTGATCGTGACGTCATTATGTTACCAATATTTGTATAGAGACAATAAGTAATTTGCTACTTTCACCGTGAAAAAGTGCGTTTAAGTTCATGCTTAAAATTATGGGGATTCTGAAAAGAAAAATTTGGTATTAACTGCCTGACCTGAAATATATGAGGATGCGCCATATTGCGGAATTTCACTGGAACTAATTTCTTACACTGGCAATGATTTTATGATGGTTTGTCAACAATGGGAATGTCATTCGTGGTGGTTTCTTTAAAAGATAAATATTTAAAATATCCAAAGAAAATACCGAAAACCGTTCACGGTCGTGAAATAAAGTGTACACGTGTGTAAACACGAAAAACAGTCAGGAAAAGAGTGCATTCCATTAAATGACATTACGAGGTTAACATTCGAATTCGAACTGACAGGTATTTACACTAATGTCATTATAGTGCGGTTGCGATAAGTTGCAAAATTGTTGCCATATAAATCTTATAAATAGCGCACTCTTGACAATCCTCATATATTTCTGGACGGGCTTTAAAAACACGACTCACCGTTATCGGGGACCCGGCGCCAGTCCTTATCGCGGCTTTGGCTCATCGCAACATGGTCCATTCCGTTTTTTGCTTCGGTCCGTTTCACAGTGTCAATGTCAGTGATACGTATGTCATTTCCCACATCAGATTTGTTTCCAGCACGTCTCGTAAGTGTCTTGCTCTTGCGTGTGTCAGTGGCAAGCCCGTGCCAGACGATGCGCTCCAACCTCACCACACACTCCCTCAACACGAGTCGCGGCGCGCACTCAGACAAATTTAATTTCACTGAAACAAACCACGTAGTTTAAGAAAATTAGATTGAAATGTATGGAAAATTTGGCAAAATAAAAAGGACAACTTTTATCTTTCATATGTAGGTTATAGAGCCAAGTTTAATTTTATCTACTCTCCCCCCTCCCTCCGCCCTCGAATGTGTCCCGGAGCGCGGTATTTTCCACTTGAAAAGAAAACCGTGTACGATACATACAACGTGTATAGAAACGAAATAATCCTGAATAAATTTACTTAAACGTTTCATACATACAGAAGCGATAGCACTTATAGAATCAGCGCAATCTATTACCAAATACTAACGTTTTTAATTATTGATCTTTTTTTTCTGCTAAAAGGTTAGTTATCTCAATAACTTCACACTTTTCGGCCAAAATATGTATGACAAAAGTCAGGAATAGAAAATGTTCTTACTAAAAATGTATAATTTATTTCTGTTACTCTTTCATTTACCGTTGCAATGCTATTTTTAAAATTTAAGTCATTTGGCCATTGAGCGAAATATAGATATTCGTACTAGTTAAACGGTGTTACTTTTAATACCATAGACTTATTATATGTTTTTCTGTAATCTATAAGTATTGAACTATATTCGGTATTTTTTCTCTCTTATTAGATTCACTATTTTAGGAAATAAGGGGTGTGTGAGGAAATCGTCAAGTTTTGCTCATTTTCGTAAATAACTTCAAAACCGTTTAGTTTTGAATTATGAAATACATATATTTGAGATGTTCATAATGTACCCTTTCATTTGATATGTCACACGATATACTTGGCCATTTTTTTTTTCTAATTTTCCCCCTAAAACTGGCCCCCATGTTTCAAATTACTTGATTTACTTTACGTTACGAACCCTATTGTCAGGAGCATAAAATCGTGTTCAGATAGATATTTTTGTTCTCGTAAGTGTGTAGATGTAAATGAACTCGAATGTACTTAAATACCCACTCAATTGCTTATTTTTTATTAAAGCAGTAACGTCTGCTAACGTAAACTAAATGTTTACAAATGAAGCGAAAATTGAAAAATTTAATGATTCGGACAGGATTCGAACCTGCGTTTCCAACGGCTTTCCGTGCCAACACTGGCGTCCTCCCAATTGGACCACCGAAGCAGATGTCAGAGCCATTGAATTTTTCAACCAGTTGCTTCGACATGCCAAACCAAGCCAACTGCGTTGTGAATGGAGCAAAACAACTCACCATCCACATCACCGTCACGCCTGCCATCGTCCTGCGACGTCCCCCGGCGCGCTTCGGCGCTGAGCAGCGCCTCGAGGCTCTGGACGCGGTCCAGCCGCACTACACAGTCCCGCAGCAGGGGTCGTTCTATCACATCTAACGCCTGGGCTGCTATACGTAAAATCATTAACAGTGTGATCAAAAAAAAATAAAACGGCCAATTACGAGTTCTGCCGCACCGTACAATGTGATGTAACAAAAAATTTAAGGTTTTCGCTATTTTTGCCTTTATGTGCCTAGACGTTGCTTTGTACCAAATTTCAAAATTCTGAGTACACGGTGCAGGTTTTGATTCCCTTGCGAGTGCCGAAAATTTGCAGCATAAACAGCTGTATCTTTTGATTGCGTTGGCTTAGAAGTTTGATTTTTTCACAGCTCCAAGGGACAGTAGACCTGACTATTTGATATGAATTTCAACTTCATACATCCACGCGTTCCTGAGAATAAGGGTCTTGACAGACAGACATAAGGACAAAAATGTGATCCTATAAGGGTTCCGTTTTTATCCTTTTCAGGTACGGAACCCTAAAAAGGAAACCTATAATAATTACTAAGACTACACCCAGTAGTATTTAATGTCAGCAGTTAATGTTTTCAAGTTCTGGAATGACCCAGGATCTTTTTCTTATTTAAAAGTTCTGACTACTTTCAATACTCGTACTTATATCACAAAAACCAGCCAAGTGGGAGTCTGGATCGCGCACCGAGGCTTCTGTACAAATACTTACTGGCCAGTTAAATTTGCAGCTGGTATGTATGGCGCCGCATAAAAATGAGGTGCAAAGTTAACGCAACTGATCACGTTTGTTGTATGGGAGCCCCCCTTGAATATTTTATTGTTTTTAGTATTTGTTAATATAGGGGCAACAGAAATACATCATGTGTGAAAATTTCAACTGTCTATCTCATTTACCTTGAACTAGCGGGTTAGTAATAGGGTTCCGTTTTTTACCCTTTGGGTACGGGTAAAAACTACTCCATACCTGATAAAGAAACTTACCACGAAGCGCGAATACTATGTCGGGCGGCTGCAGGCTCTCAGGCCCCAGCACGAGCTCATCCTTCACCTCGTGATGTTCATAAAGACCAGCTTGCGCAGCTGCCTCACTTATACCATGGAGGCACGCATTACACTCCCACTCCGTTTCGTATTTTACAAAGTCTTCCTCCTCCTTAACACGCACTGTAAAACCGCAGTATGTTATTTAAACTGGATAAATATTTGACAAAAGCTGTAGCAACAACTTTTGTAATTCAACATGAGAACATGCAATTTAAAATATATATTGAACCAATTAAATGAGATTTTCATACAATTCATATGTCCCATCCATACTGACCACAGTGATTGCCGATTAGGATGATAAGATTAAAAAAAAGGGGTATCACAGCGAGACAGAGATGCTCCATATAAAAATTCAGTTGTGACAACACACTACGTTGTGTAAAAAAATAAGGCGGTGTGTTTTTTCTTTACGTTATATGATGCCAGCTCAGATCAGCTTATTATTATTATTATTATTTATTATTAGCCTTTATTTAACAATCTTATAAAATATGGTTTGTGTAATTTACATTTATATGTATGTATGTATATATTACATGTTATTGACATTCCTTATATATTTTATATTTATGAGCCAGTTTGACGATTGTCTTGCGATTTCGCAAAGGCCTCCCCTAAAGCCCTCCACAGTCCTCTATCCTGTGTCTTTCTCATCCAGGTAGCACCAGCCACGTTTTTAATTTCGTCTTCCCATCTTAGACGTTGCCTCCCTTTCCTTCTTTTATTTTGTCTTGGACACCATTGGGTAACGTCCTTCACCCATTTGTCTTTGTTGTTTTCTTACGGTGTACTTTACATCAGTGATTTTTGTTTGGTTTCGTAATGTTTTTAGTCTTACTCGGTCTTTTAGTTTCACATTGAGCATACTTCGCTCCATGCTGTGTTGACACGTCTCGAGTTTGGTCATATTTAGTTTTGTTAGGCTCCATGTTTGACATCCGTAAGTCATTACGGGCAGAATACATGAATCAAATATCTTTTTCTTTGCTTTGGGTGGTACTTGAGGATTTTTGACAACGTCTTTGAGAGACCAATATCTTTTCCATGCTAGCTGTATTCTGTTGTTTATTTCTTTTGTTGTGAGGTCCATTGGTGCTATTGTTTGTCCAAGGTATGTGTATTCTTCAACATATTCTATTTCGGCGCCGTTTACTATGATGGGTGATTTGGTATGATTCGTCATTACTTTGGTTTTTGTTGCGTTCATTGAGAGTCCAACTTTATCACTTTTTAGTACTAGATGTTTGAGCATTTCTTCTAGGTTTCTTGGGTCTGTGGAAATCAGAATTAAGTCATCTGCGAATCTCAAGTGGTTCAGACGAACTCCGTTAATGTTTAGTCCATAGTTGTCCCATTCAAGATTTCTGAATATGTGTTCCAACACTGCCGAAAAGAGTTTCGGTGACAGCGGGTCCCCTTGTCTGACTCCTCTCTTGATAGGGAAGTGTTCGCCGACTCTTTCTGTTCTTATCCTCGCCGTCATTGTTTTGTATATGTTGTTGATCACTCTTATGTATTTATTTTCGACACCTTGAGCTGCAAGTGCTTCCCAAATTTTTGTGTGCCTTAAAGAATCGAATGCTTTGTTGTAGTCAACAAAGGCTAGGTAATAGGTTAAGCCATATTCGTTGCATTTCTGAATTACTTGCTTTATTGTGTGGATGTGGTCAATCGTTGCAAAATCACTGCGGAAGCCAGCTTGTTCTCTTGGTTGGTTTTCATCGAGAGTCTTCGTTAAGCGGTTTAGTATTACTTTAGAGAACACTTTATAGACATTAGACATCAGACTGATAGGTCTGTAATTGGCAATATTGTCCCTATTTCCTTTTTTGTGGAGCAATATAATGGTTGATGTGGTCCATTGTTTAGGTATGTATTCTGTGTCTAAGATATCATTAAATAGGTCTGTCATAGTGTCTAATGCAACATCTGATATTCCTATTAGAAGTTCATTTGATATACAGTCTTCTCCCGTTGATTTCCCTTTTTTTTGCGATTTTATTGCCTTTTCTACTTCTTGTTTTAGTATGTTTGGGACTTCTTCCCTCGTATTTAAACGTTTTTCAGTTGGTCGTGTTTCGTCTAGTATCCTATTGTCGTTATAAAGTTCACGGTAATATTCTGTGGCTACTTCCAGTATTTCGATTCTCTTGGTCTTGGTTTTCTTATTTCTATGGTGTCTCATATTGTCTATCCAATTTGTAGTTTCTCGTAGAAAGTTCCATGCCGACTTAATTCCTCCAGATTTTTCTATGTAGTAATTGATTATGCTATCCCGCTTTTTCTGTCTGTACCTCAGATCAGCTACTCTTTATTTAATTGGAAACACTCATAATTTTACTGGCACAAGTGAGCAAATTTTTTATTATTATTATATTATAAATACCACCACTCAGTAAAGATGGTAGGCCACATAAGTGATACCTGCTCCATAGCCCGACTCCCATGACCACAGACCATGTACACAGTGCGCCCGCGTCACCCCCTCGCAAATCAGTCCCGTGGCGCAGAAATAATCCCATTAGCCGAGCAGGTTATACTCCCACACAAAGTCCTACTCACTGTTAGTGAGGGCCAAACAGCACTGATACAGTTCAAGTCGTGTATAAAAAAAAAGTGATACCTGCATTACCCACCTTGTTCATTAAATGGACACTTTGTTATTTCTTTCACTTCCATAGTATCCGCGTTCAAGAAAAAGGCTGCTGTGCCGACTCCTGCTCTTGTATACCTACTCGAACCTCGGTGTAGTGATCAACGAAGGAAAGAACTATCCGGAAGTTCCAGGAACTGATCAATCTTGTGTGTAATTTAAACATGTAGTTGACAAAATATAATTCACAAATCACCGACACAATTTAATTCAGAAAGGAACTTGGAATGCAAGGTTCCAACCATAACTTTATTACATTAACATAACCTCACACCAGCCTCATACAAATTTAGGGAACCCGTTTTGTACAGCCATGTATTGTCTAGCCTCGTTTTGTACAGCCACGTTTTCCGCGTCCATATGGACTCGGAAAACACGGCTGTACAAAACACGGCTGGGCAAAACGTGGCCGAGCAATGTTTGTTCGGGGAAGTTTTTCGAAGCCAGTTTTGTACAGGGTCGTATTGTCCGGCCCTGTTTTGTACGGCCGTGTTTTCCGAGTCCATGTGGACTCGGAAAACACGGCTAGCCGCGAACGAAACTGCTAGGTTAGGTTAGGTTAGATTTGCGACCACAACAGCGCGCGAGCCGAGCGAGCGAAGCGAGCGTACCGCGGCAGCGGTCGGCGAAGCGCTAGAACCGAACTAGTACCTGTAAAGAAGGTTAGAATGCATACCTTCTAGCATTTTCGGGACTCGGAAAACGTGGCCGTACAAAACGCGGCCGAACAAAGATGGGCCGAGCGTCATGGACTCGGAAAACGTGGCTGTACAAAACATGGCCGAGCAAAACTTGGCCGTGAAAAACAGGCCCGGACAACCGCGGTACAGGCACGTTTTTCGAAGCCATTTTTGCTCGGCCACGTTTTGTACAGCCACGTTTTCCGAATCCAAAAAGTGGACGCGAAAAACGTGGCTGTACAAAACGTGGCCGTACAAAACCCCTACTCCAAATTTATTCCATTCCAACTTTCTTGTAAAAAAAAAACTCAACTCAAAAGTATGACTAATCTGTGGCATATTGGCGAGAGTATACAGCCGGCATAAAAAAAAAAACTCATTCCATATTCCCTTTCTTTCGGCGGCTCGTCCAAAAACTACTATACTATATCTATGGTCCAAAAGGACGGGCCGCGCCTGACCACAGCAGTGCAAAGGGCCCCTTCGAGCCCGCAAGCAAAGAAAAAAAAAAAAAAACATTCCATTTCTTTCACTTCAGTTATCAACTTGTCATTGTGACATTGTCAACCGCCACCAAAATGAATATAATCACTTCGATTCGAAAGAGAATATAGGTAATCACTAAACGGCCTATTCTATACGTTTTTAACGCCGCCGAGGGACGCTCGTGTATGTTTCTTATTCTGGCGTCTTGTTTTTAATTTTAACTAATTGCTACAATGATTGACGCCGCGGCTAACGATGCACTGGACGCGCTGGAGGCTTGTCCCTGCTGCCTCCTGGGCCCGCAGCAGCGCTGTCTGAAGACGCCGTACACCTATCTAAACAACACCGAGATATATTCAGATATGCTGAAAGAATGCTTCAATATACAGGTAAATTAATATTTGTCTTACTTGGCAATTTGATGTTAATCAAGAGTTGTTATTCCTACAAATTCTTTAAAATTTACGTTCAAATTTTAGTATACAACTGACCTTTACAAGTTGTAGTTATACTATTTATTTTTCTTATTCACATAGGTACCCTTATATCTCTCTTCATTATGTCCTTAACATCTTCCAAATACTTTTAAGTCTATTTGCTTTATTAGTAATTTATAGGTTGTTAAGCTTAAGAAAAAATAAAATGGGTCACTTTGGTTGACCATTGGATACAATTGCAGTCCAGCTTGATTTTATAATGAGTGGCAAGTCTGGTCATAATCCCATTATAAACTCATTTGTATTGCTCTAAACAAACCTTTTATGTAACTAAATATTGTGTTTAACTTGCAGCTAGATGTACCCAGTGATGAGTGTGGCATCTGTGAGGAGTGTGTGGTGCACCTGCGAGACGCGAGCCTCTTCAAGCAGCAAGTGCAGCGCAGCCAGCTGGAGCTGCAGGAGCGGCTGGCGAGAGCTCTTAAAATCATAGGTAGATTTTACTATTTATTATGACTTAAAAGTTCATATAGAGAACCCAGTCTTTTCAAGAGTTCTGTTACTACTATTAAGAGAGTTTACCCGAATCCGTGATTAGTGCACCTTCAGTGAACTCTTTCAAAAATAGACTAGACAAACATTTACAAACACAGAGCACAAGTGAATAGTGATATGCACGTATCAGCTGTAAGCTGCCTGTGCATTAAATAAATAAATATATAAGATATTCAATGTTGGTTTCGTTATTTGTTGTTATAGAAGAAGCACCTCCTACAGTGGTGAAGTTGGAGATAGCTGATGAGGATGAGGCGAGTGATAACTTGTCAGGTCAGTGTCAACATAATGAAATAATGAACTTTATTCTGCAAGTAGGCCACAAGGGCACTATTACATGTCTGAGTCTACCGGCATTTCACAACAGGAGACCACTGTTGAGAAGAAACGCCAAATGAAACTCAACAGTCACTATTTTTTTCAGAAAGGGTAAGTACTATTACATTAAGATGAACTTAACTATATGTAGTTCTCGAAAACATATTAGAAGTGTATTCTAAGATATAAATGAGGAAAAATGTAAGAATAAGATAGAAACTACAAGAAAGTATGACTGTTTATCACAATTTATGTATGTTTGATATGCTTTCTTATTAGAACTGTGTCCCTTAAACTACTAACTAGTCAGGTACAATGTAAGATGGAGTCAGTTACTTAGTTTCTGGTTCAGGCCATGCATTTTTGTCTGTCAGATAGTCGTCTACTGTATAATATGCTTTTGACATAAGAGATTTTTTTTAACAATTTTTGAGAGATGGAAAGGCAAATTTTAAGACATGGTCAGGTAACTGGTTATAAAAATGAATACATTGGCCTAAAAAATATTTACATACTTTACGAACACGAAACTTTCTAATAGCAATTTTATTTTTATTTCTAGTCTTCAAATTGTGGCCACAGGAATTTTTTGGAAATGTATCTACGATCTTAAAAACATACATAATACTCTCATAAATATATTGGGACGCTACAGTTAAGATGTTTATATCTTTAAAAATGTGTTTTAAGGAGTCACGAGAATTCAGGTTATACCGAATGAATGGCTCTTTTTTGTAGCACAAATATAGTCTGAATGTCAGCTGCTTTGCCCCAAACCAGAATACCATATGACATGACACTATGAAAATAACTATGATAAACTAAGCGACCTGTATCAACATTACTCAATTGTCTAATTTTCCTAACAGCGTACGCCGCTGAACTTCATTTACCTGCAAGCACTGCTATATGTGGACTCCATTGCAAATGACTGTCCAATGTTATACCTAAGAATAATGCTTTATTCACCATTTCTAAACATTCACCATTTAGTAATATAGTAGAATCTACCGCCGTAACATTTGGTAAAGCAAATCTAACACATTTAGATTTCTTGGCATTTAATAGAAGATTATTAGTAGTACCTAAACCAGTTAAGTACTTTATCTAGTGTGCAATTAATTTCCGCATAGTCGGTTGATTTCCGGTTAACCTTGAAAATTAATGATGTATATTAAAAGGTTTGTTTATAAGATAACGCTTGGTTCCTGTTAGTTTTTTATATTATAAAATGTTATGTATGGGTTATCTGTCACGGGAGAGGTACATGACCGTCAAACAAGCGAGCTAGTTCAACACTGATTTATTGCATTATTTTATACAGGTTACAGTATGCGCGCACCCACACATGTATATACGTAACATCCCTCCACCTTATAGCTAGAACTTAAGTTCTAAATTATCCTAACTTAGGTCACATACGTTTTCACTACTCGTTATCAGTATCGAGGTCATCGTCCCGCAATGATGTGGGAGTGGCGAACTGCGGACTGATTGCCTGACGTCGCCGAGTACCTGCGCCGGGTGGCGGCGTCGCCGGCGCCTGGGTCTGGCTAGACTCTGGCTCTTCTAACCCAGCTGTTGGGCCATCTCTTTCTCCCTCTTGCGGCAAAACTGCCCAATCATCACCAGTAGTGACCGTTGGTGCGGCAGCTACCGTTGCAGCGGCAGCCAGTGTCGACGTAGCAGCTGGGTTTACCATTACGGCCGAAGTCTCTGCGTCACCCGCCGATGTTACGTCCGGCACCACGTCTGGATCCCACTGCGAGTTGACGTTTCCGATGTGGCACAGACGGGCCCTTATCTGATCGATGTGTCTCGTTGCGTCGCAATCCAGCTGCGGTATGTAAATAACATACATAACTCTGCCAATTCGTTGTCGTATGATGCCCTCGATCCAAATAAACTTTTTGTTAGTGTTTGTATATTTTGTTGTCCACACGTTATCATTAACTCTAAATTCTGGTCTTTTAATTCCTTTGTAGTATTTAGCCTGTAAGAACTGATTGCGTTCCACGGTGTCAACGAGGTCTGCGGACGGAGGAGACGCTGCGAATGGGTTAATTAAGTCCAATCTCGAACGTAACGGCCGTCCGTAAACTAATTCCGCGGGCGACTTACCGGTCGTACTCTTTTTAGAGTTCCTGTAGTCAAACAAAAACTTGCATAATTTCCCTTGTAATAGCGCTTTGTTGGAATTACTTATTATTATTCCTATAAGCCCTTTTTTAACTATCTTAACAAAAGATTCAGCGTGGCCGTTACTCGAGGGATGGTAAATAGGGGATAAGACGTGTTTTATACCATTTACGAAACAAAATAACTTAAACTCCTCAGACGTGAAAGATGTGCCATTATCGCTTACTATGGTATGAGGCATGCCGAACCGGGACATGAAATCATACAACCGTTCAATAACCGCTTTCGAACCGTGCGATGAAGACATGTTATAACATTCAACCCATTTGCTGTATGCGTCAACAACAATTAGAAAAATGTGATTATTTATAGGTCCAAAAAAATCAATATGAAGTCTATAAAATGCCTGCGGAGGCACCGGCCAACTCGCGAGTGGCGCGTGCGGCGGCGCTGAGCGCAGCGCAGCGCACACCGTGCATGCGGCCGCCAGCTGTTCCAGCGCTGCGTCCACGCCGGGGAACCAAAGTCGCTTACGCGCTTCGGCTTTCATTTTTACCACGCCAAAGTGCGAACTATGCAATTCATTGCATATGCTATTCCTCAGTGACAGGGGAATCACGACCTTGTGTCCGCGCATTAGACAACCATTTTCGTACGATATGTGTGATCGACAATGAAAATAAGGTTTTAGATCGATATCGCTTATTTTCCTGGGCCATCCCTGCATAACATAATACTTAACCTTGCTTAGTACCTTATCGCGGTCGGTTTCACGCTGTAGGTCGGTCAGTGTCACGGGTAAACCACCCTCTATAACAAAATTAACGTAGGCTGCCCTTTCCTCACATTCTGCCGCCTCGGCCCGTGCCACCGCCTCCGGCGCTCGCGCCGGTATACACGCACGCGATAAGAAATCAGCACTATTTTGTTTACTACTTATATATTCTATGGTATAGTTATAGGCTGATAAAAATATCGCGTAACGTTGTAGTCTGTTGGCGGATATTTCGGGGATACCCTTGTGTGGGCCGAGTATTGATAGGAGTGCTTTGTGGTCTGTCCGTAACACGAAAGGCACTGATCGACCATAAAGGTATTGGTGAAACCGCCTTACCCCAAATATTATCGCAGTGGCCTCCCTTTGAATCTGCGCATATTTTCGTTCTGCTGACGTAAGTGTTCTAGATGCGTATGATAAAGGTTTTTCCTGGCCATCGGAACCTATTTGTGATAATATACTCCCTAAGCCGACGGGGGAAGCGTCTACTGTTAAAATTAATGTAGCATTTGGGTCAAAATGCGCTAACGTTTCCTCGGAGGCAAGGTTATTTTTTATTTTAGTGAACGCGTCATCGTGGATAGACGTCCACTCCCATTTTACGTTCTTTTTTAATAAATTATACAGTGGGCTTAAAATTGAGGACGCAGCCGGTACAAAATTTCTGTAATAGTTCGCTAGACCTAGAAATGATTGCAGCTGAGAAACGTTCAAGGGTTTAGGAGCCTCTAGAATAGCCTTAACTTTATCTGGCGATTTTCTAACCCCGTTTTTGTCAATGACGTGCCCGAGATAAGCAACTTCGTCCTTGAAAAACTCGCACTTACTCATTTGCACCGTTAACTGCGCATCTTCCAAACGCTGTAACACCGCGGTTAACCTTTGTTTGTGTTGCTCTTTGTTCGCGCCTGTGATAAGAATGTCGTCTAACAGAAATATTATCCCTTCTATTCCCGCCAATACGCATTCCATGGCGCGCTGGAATATTGAAGGAGCCGGGGCAAGTCCGAAAACCAGCCTTGTGTACCTTAGGAGACCACGGTGTGTGTTAATACACGTTAGTTTTTGTGACTCCTCGCTAAGTACAAATTGGTTGTAAGCCATAGATAAGTCAATTTTACTGAATTGGACTCCCCCGTGTAATTTGGACAATAAATCGTTGACAGAAGGTAATGGGTACTGATCAACTAAGAGCTGTTTGTTAATAGTGACGGAATAGTCTGCGCAAATTCTCAAACTACCATCTTTTTTTAGGACGGGCACTATTGGTGAAGCATATTCCGAATGTTGAACGGGTTTTAAAATTCCCAACCCAATTAGTCTATCTAACTCTTTACGAGTACGGTACCGCCCTAGCTTTGAAGAAAATCGGTTTAGCGTCTGGTTTTAAGTGTAAATCAACACTGTACTTATTAAATGTTCCAAGATTTCCCGAAAAAACTTGAGGGAATTTAAAGGTTAATTCTTTTACAATATTGTGGTCACAATGGTGTTCGACGCACGCGGACACGGCGTGCACGGCGCGCGCGTCGGTGGCGGTGTGTCCGGCGAGCGCGCCGGCGGCGGCGGCGCTCGCTGGTGCCAACTCTAAGTTAAACGCGCGAATGAAGTTCCTCCCTAGGATTGGCGGTCCTCCATTACACACCACATAAACAGACAACAAGTGGGTTTCTCCGTTATATGATATAGGTACACTGAATATACCTTTTGTTAAAATATTTTCGCCCGTATAACTTAAGGCGCTCTTCTCCAAGCAGACGCCGAACTCACTCATTTTTGAATCAGTCCTAGACGTTTAATCAGTGTTTGAAGATTATGAAAAACATATATATCATACTTAAGTATCTTGCGAATATGAAATCGTGATCAGCAACATGATTGTATAAATTTCGCTCGATAGAAAACAACCCCAAAGTTACCTCTATTCGTAATATGTTTTCAGTAGTATGGCTAAAATACGAACCTTTTTTACCCGTTTTTTGCGTAAATGTATAGATACTAACATTATCTAGTCAAACCCGATGGTATTGTCTGAATAAAATTATTTATTTAATCACTAGAACTAAATATCTACTAAAACTACGAGCGCAATCAAGCGCGGTGCCATTTTAGTCGCGCTTCGGCGCTTGAAGAGGACGGACCTGTGTCAGTTTGTTCCGCGCGACCACGTGATCGCATTTACGAATTATTGCTGCAAAAAAAAAAGGTAAATAAAGCAGCACGAAGTAAAAAAAGAAGCTTTTCATATAACAAAGAAAATGCTCGAGCAAGGAATGCGAAAAAGTAAGTTAATTTAAATAAAACAATTTAAACGGATTATATCGCGTATATTAATTATTTGAGCCTCCCTGACGTTTCAGTACCTTTACAGATACCGTTGTCAAAGGTTGACTGAGAAAAACACAATTTTTCTCTGTCAAAGTTACATTTGTGCAAACTACCCATTTTGTAAATATTAATTTAAAATAAAGGTGTTCATACATGCCGGATGGGCCTAATGTGTAAAGACAGTTACACATGTGCCAGAAGGGCATTTATTATTTATTTAAAATATCTACCAGCGGTTCACTAAAGGCTTACTGAGGAGAAAGAACCGCCAAAGAAAACTCCCAGATTGCCTTATTTATTACTATAAAATACTTTTAAACAAAAACTCTACATATACTACTTTTAACACTAATTTGTTTTACACCATTCGAGGCCCAAGGTTTCCAGTCTTGTGTCTTGCTTGATCCTTGATAAGATGTACAACAGGATCCCAAGCCGGTGGTAATGACAAACCATCTTCTCTATTGAAATTGGGATATTTTTTGATTTCAATAGCCTCGCGCAACATTCTGGGAAAATATCGTTTCTCTCTGGCAAGGATTGAAGTGTTATCAAACTTAATTGAATGGTTTGGTTTGTCCATGACATGCTCGCAGACTGCAGACCTGTTGCAACGACGGTGCTTGACATCAGCTACATGCTCCTTAACCCGTGTAGCTATACTACGTTTCGTTTGGCCAATGTATGACAGACCACACTCGCAGTCCAGCTTGTAAACACCAGCACTCTGCAGAGGGATGCTACACTTCACGGGCCTCAGGTATTGAGACATCTTCTTCATCGACTTGAAATATGTTTTAATGGAAGCCCGTTTCAAGATGTTTCCAATCCTATCCGTGACCCCTTTCACATATGGCAGGACCGCAGGTTTACGCTCGACTGTAGGAGTCTTCACACGGGGTTTCTGATTGAGGCGTGGTATCTTGAGCCCATTGGCCCAAAGCGCACGCTTGACATGCTGTAGTTCATCAGTCAAATGTTGGTCGTCACAGATTCCCTTGGCTCTCTGAAACAAAGATTTACCCACTGTAGCAAGTTGACTAGGATGGTGATGTGATTTGCCATTTAAATACCTATCAGTGTGAGTAGGCTTTCTATAAACAGTATGACCTATTGTATTATCAGACCTTCTCAACACACTGACATCTAAGAAGGCTAGTGAATTGTCATTTTCTAACTCCATTGTAAACTTTATTTTCTCATGAATGGAGTTTAAATGGTCTAGGAAAACTGAAACACTAGATTTAGGTAAAATAGTAAAGGTATCATCTACGTATCTTTTAAAGATCCTCGGCTTGACAGGTGACGATGAGAGTGCTTTCTCCTCGAAGTCCTCCATGAAGATATCGGCGACAACAAGAGATACTGGAGACCCCATAGCCACACCATCCACTTGCACGTAGAATTCACCGTTCCATAGCATATAGCCAGATGTAAGGCAGTGTTCTAATAATTCAGCATATTCCATTGCCATATTCTGTTCACGTAGCCTCCTCCTCACAATATTGATGCAATCCTGTACTGGTAGGCATGTAAAGAGGGACTGGACATCAAAACTAACCATAATTTCATCATCAGTTAGTATCAGATCTTTAATTTCAGTGATGAAATGGTATGAATCCCGTGTGTATGCCTGCGTCTTTCCCCGCAACGAAGAAAGAACCCCAGCTAGGTACTGAGCCAAGCGATAGGTGGGAGCATCGATTTGACTCACGATAGGGCGTAGAGGCGCATCTTGTTTGTGTATTTTTGGCAAACCATACAACTTTGGTGGCAACGGGCAGGAGGGAACTAAACTTTTGACATCTAGATTAAGGCTCTCGGAGTGCTTGCTTATTAGCTCAGTAGTAGATTTTAACACTTTCGCAGTCGGATCACGTTTCACAGGCTTATATGTTGATACATCCGACAATAAAGCTGTTATTTTTTGATTGTAGTCATTGGTGTTCATGACAACCGTTGCATTTCCTTTGTCAGCTCGAAGAATGGTTAGGTCTGGGTCCTCACGCAAGGTCTTGAGCGCGTGAAATTCAGTTTTTGCTAAGTTAACTTTCGGTGGCTTTGCCTTTCGTAAAACAGACGAAACGTCTTGGCGAATTGCCTCCAAATCTTCCTTTCGCATTTGATTTTTCACCAGACAATCTTCTACGCCGACTATAATATCTTCGAACGGGATAGAACGCGGAGCAATAACATAATTCAAGCCTTTTTCCAAAACTGCTATCTGAGCGGCGGAAAGTTCTTTGTCGGAGATATTTTTCACGAGGGTAGATGGCGCTGCTGTCATGTAAACATCAGCTCTGTATATATTAATTATTTTAAATTGTTAAGTTAGTCAATTGGTGATATAAACAGTGACATTCCGTAAATAGTTATGTGACTTTTGTGCTACATCGTTATCTCACAAAACAGTGGACTGGATAAAACTAAAAAGAAAGTTATAAATATAGAGTAAAGTTAGTGAATAATTTGAAAACAATAACTCTCCATAATAATACTAGTGACAAGAAATTAACCAAATTATTCATTATGTGTATTTAAAAACTAAGACTACAGTGAAAAATAGTGAAATAAAAGCAAAACATTCATCCTAGTGACCGTTTCCAGTTTTAAATTGCATTTGACCTTTGACCCTAGTGTCTGACTATTCAAGTGAACCATATAGCCATTACTGGCGCCATCTGTTATAATAATGGCATAACGTTATATGCTGCCATCTAGCGGAATGGATACAAACTACTGAACTCTGTTAATAACAAATTTCTACATAATCAACTTATGTTCATATTGAGCTGTTGCTGCTACTCGACGTGAGAGGGCGTTAAACACAAAAACTGAAGTTATTGATTCTAAATAACATCTATGAAAATGTCAAACAAATCTTTATCGACGGCCGACAGCCGCAAGATTCAAGCGAATTGTCAAAAATGTAAGCGAATAGTGGAGCCAAGTAAAGGCGCAGTATGCACAAGATGTAACATGACATTCCATCTTGAATGTGATGGTTACCCGGAGAAAGTATTCAGATTGATGGAACGTCAAAAAAGGGAAAATTGGAAGTGCAAGTCTTGTACCCGGAAAAGTAATTCGCCAGGCATGACGACCACGATTACACCTACATCAAATGTGACGGTTAGAAAAAACAAGATAAATAATACCACGCCACAAGGGTCAGTATCTGGTACGCCATTGGCCTTACCTATAAACCAAAATACACGCGATGATGGTACTTTAAAAAAGTGCTCTACTCCATCTGTTCCCGTACCAACATTTTCAAATGAAACAAAAATAACGCATCGCAAAGAGAAAATTGTTATAAATGTCTCCACTGAAAACTCTTTTTGTTCACTCTCGTCGGATATGGAGGAAACCGAGGGGCTGGAATCGTGCGATGAGGAAAACTGTAACAAATCAATGCAAATGGGCTCTAGGCTTAATAGAAGTTGCCCTGAACTAGCTATAAATAGCCAGTTTAAGCTTGAGTCGCTGCAATCTAAGCTCTCCCATCTTCAAGAAAAATACGATTTGGCTGAAAACGAAATTGAGTTACTATTGTCCGAAAATCACATTCTAAAAAAGAAAATACAGGCGTATGAATCGAAAATAAATAAACTGACAACCATTTGCACATCTACAGGTACTATGACCCCTTCGCCAAAGTCATCACATAAAAAAAAGGGTAAGGGGAAACAGGTCCAGGCTTGACGAAACACGAACAGAAGAAAATAAAGAAAATAAACATATCCATAGAGACTCTCACATCACATGCAACATGATGGCGCAGCCTATGATTCCTGCTACTGCTGCTAAATCAAACATGTGTATTATTAGCAGTGATTATTCTAACATTTTAAGAATCGCTGAACGAACCTTCGACAACGCGAACCTATGTCACTACCGAACACCCGGCGGAGGTATCCACCAGCTTTTCCAAGGACTCGAAGAAAAACTAAAGGATTTCACATACAGGGACTATTGTGTTATATTGGTTGGAGAAAGAGACTTTAAAGTCTCAACTAACTACCATAAATTATTTGAAATTATAAGAGAACGAATCCAAAGAGTCCAACACACGAATGTCATCATTTGTTTACCTACATTTGTATTAAATAATTATGCGAACCTTTGTAATAAGAGAATAGAAATTTTCAATAACCTGCTACACCTTGACAATCAAACACATGAGTATGCCTACCTCTTGGATTCTAATTTAAATTTATCATATTCAAGCCACATGTTTTCAATAAGGTCTGGGATAATAAACAGGCGAGGTCTAGACGTAATATTTAAGGATATAAAGTATCTAATTAAATCAATCATCTTCGATAGCGGTATGGAGCCCAACATAGAGCAATCGGCTCTTTCTGAAACTTGTTCAGATAATAATTTTTTTCGTGTCTAAAACTAATAACTTTACTATTATGCATCAAAATATACAGGGTGTTCTGAATAAATTAGATTTTATTGACGTTGCACTAATGGCCCTAAAAAAGAGTGATAACCGGGTTGATGTACTTTGCCTAAGTGAAACTTTTATTCAAAAAGGTAATGAGGACAATCTAAAATTAAGTAATTTTAAGCTGGCTAGCTCTTATTCCCGTAAAAATCAAAAAAGAGGGGGATCATGCATACTAGTAAAGCACGATCTGAAATTCAAGCCTTTGCAGATCTGTGCTGACCTTAGTGTACAAAAAATCTTTGAATGTTGCGGTATTGAGATTCCCGACTTGAAACTCATTATAGTAAACATTTATCGTGTCCCCAAACATACAAATAAAGACCAGTTTTTGCTTCATCTTGAGGCCCTTTTGTATTACTTTGGTCGAAAGAAATCAAAATATAAAGTCGTGTTATGCGGGGACTGGAACTTTAATATATTAAAAAAAGATCAAAGCACATCTAAACTTATAAAATTATTAAACAATTACAACCATAAAATGCACATAAATGTTCCTACACGAGGGACCTCATGCCTCGATCAAATAGCTAGTAATTTTAAGAAGATAACATCTGTAGTTCGCCCCCTTGGACTTTCAGATCATGAAACCGCCCAATTTGTGACATTTCCTGTAAAAAACGTTCGTAATAGTATATTACACGAAAACAAGAGATTACTGTCAAGAAAACATGCGTAAATTCAGAATTGTTTAGCGTCGTTATCTTTTTCTGAAGTACTCAATAAAGGAGATGTAAATGCAGCATTCCACGAGTTTCATGAAATTTTGAGTTTATTTAATGAATTGTGCTTTCCATTTATCCGTATAAATGTAAATCACAAACTCAATAACAACAAATGGCTGACAAGAGGTTTGCGCCGAGCATGTACTACTAAAAGAAAAATGTATCTAAAGTGTGTCCAAGAAACGGTAAACAGATCGCAAAACAAACTCATCTATAAGAGATATACAAAACTTTTGAAAAAATGTATGGATAGAGCACAACAATTAAATAATACAAGAAAAATTACACAGGCTAAAAATAAATCCAAGGCTACTTGGCACATTATTAATGGATCTACTTACACGGAACCGAACACCATAGATTCTATTAATATTGAAAACACAACATATTCTGATCCTACTGAAATAGCTACACTTTTTAATGACTTTTTTATTAACTTGACAAATCAACAAAAAAATAATAGAATAGACATTGAAAATCATTTATCAGTACCCTTCAATCCGAAAACTATCTTTCTAAATCCATGTGATGCATCTGAAACTTATAAACTTATTATGTCCCTAAAGAACAGCAATGCAGTAGGAGAAGATAGCTTAAGTACTAAAGTCATAAAGCTTTGTGCGAAACATATCAGCATACCTCTTTCTCACATAATAAACTTATCCTTTGCACAAGGCTGTTTTCCTAAGGATCTGAAACTGTCTATAGTTAACCCAGTATACAAAAAAAATGATAGGTCACAGATGAATAACTACAGGCCCATCACTCTTACATCGGTTATCTCGAAGATCATAGAAAAAGCCATGCACATACGCTTATCGTCTTTTATAAACTGCATTCTAAATACTAATCAATATGGTTTTCGTAAGGGTAGCTCGACCACGTTAGCGTGCTTTAATCTCATGAAGCTGGTAACGGATTCCATAAACAGCAAAGTGCCTGTGGTAGCTATATTTCTCGACTTAAGCAAGGCGTTTGATTTTGTCAATCATTCGACACTTCTAAAAAAACTAGAGAGGTATGGCATCAGAGGAAATGCTTATAATTGGATAAACAGCTACCTTACTGATAGAAAACAGTGTACCGAAATACAGGCTATCGAAAATGGAGAACTTATAATAAAGAGGTTGCTATACCATCAAAATAACTGTGGAGTACCCCAGGGGAGTATTCTAGGCCCTTTACTATTTCTCCTATACATAAACGACTTGCCACTGCATATTAAACATCATTGCATAATGTTTGCTGACGATACCACGATAATAATGAAGATAGATAATCGTGAAAATTTTAATGAAGAAATAAATACCACTCTTTCAGACGTCATTAACTGGTTACATAAAAATAATCTGCAAATAAATATTGACAAAACTAATATTATGCAATTTAGGACTTATAAAAATACCGACATGACTCTTAATGTAAACTATGATAATAACCGACTAAGTGAAGTAGAAACAACCAAATTTCTTGGAATCTACATAGACAAATTTTGTAGTTGGAAGCCTCATATTGCCTATGTCTGTGAAAAGCTAGATAAGTTTGTATTTGCGTTAAGAAGATTAAGTAGAACATCATCTAGAGACTTAGCACAAACAGCCTACCACGGCTATGTGTCCTCTCTGTTGAGCTATGGATTGATTATCTGGGGAAACTCCGTTGATGTCCATCACGTTTTATTGGTTCAAAAAAAGTGTGTAAGAGCCGTGTGTAACACTCACTACTTGGAACCATGCCGTCCCTTATTTAAATCAATAAAAGTCTTACCACTTCCGTGCATGTACATTAAACAGATGTGCATTTTCGTAAGAGAACATCCTGCATTTTTTGAAAACCATAGCGTTTTTTATCCAAGATCAACAAGGAATAGAAACAAATTGTATCTGCCAAGCTCTAGAGTAAAGCTTCATAAAAGTAATTCATATTGTATGGCAATTCAAATTTACAACCATTTACCGGAATTGATTAAGGAATGTCCTATCAATCGATTTAAGAGAATCCTTACAGAATGGTTACTGGATAAATGTTTTTACTCCATCAATGACTATTTTACCTACAAGACTAATTAAAGTGCCTTTATTTATTTATTATTATATAATTTTTTCTTTGACATAAATCTATTAATTATTGGAATTCATAAATACAAATAATAATGTGTAATTAAAATCGAATAACTAAGCTCAATATTTTGACATACATGTTAAAGTGAACTATAGGGTACTATCTAATAAATATAATGAACTTGTAATATTGCATGCCTTTCCTGGTAGAACATAAGTAACTGTATTTTATTATGATCATCTTATGTAACTATGTTTCTTGCAATAAATGATTGATTGATTGATTGATCTTTGCAGTGTTATTGTGATGTGACGTTTGGTTCTGGTTTGACAGGTCCGTTCCGTTACTTCCACGAAACGTTCCGTTCCCACTGCGCTTCGATTTCAATCTGTCAAACTTAGCATTTTTCTTACGCGTACAACATTCAAATTTCGACGCATAACGTCTATTGCCTTGTTCAACAATTTCTTTGAAATCACTATCGGTCAAAATTCTCCGTAATTCATCACTCTTTTCCTTAATCTGTTGTTCTAATTTATGTGCTGAGTAACGGGTATTATGGATCGGCTTGGGATCCTGTTGTACATCTTATCAAGGATCAAGCAAGACACAAGACTGGAAACCTTGGGCCTCGAATGGTGTAAAACAAATTAGTGTTAAAAGTAGTATATGTAGAGTTTTTGTTTAAAAGTATTTTATAGTAATAAATAAGGCAATCTGGGAGTTTTCTTTGGCGGTTCTTTCTCCTCAGTAAGCCTTTAGTGAACCGCTGGTAGATATTTTAAATAAATAATAAATGCCCTTCTGGCACATGTGTAACTGTCTTTACACATTAGGCCCATCCGGCATGTGTGAACACCTTTATTTTAAATTAATATTTACAAAATGGGTAGTTTGCACAAATGTAACTTTGACAGAGAAAAATTGTGTTTTTCTCAGTCAACCTTTGACAACGGTATCTGTAAAGGTACTGAAACGTCAGGGAGGCTCAAATAATTAATATACGCGATATAATCCGTTTAAATTGTTTTATTTAAATGTGTGACAGTCGCGGAAACCGAAGAAAATATTAAGTAAGTTAATGTTTTATTTATAATAAATTTACAGAACCGAACATAAATGTCAAAAAGTAGCACGGTTGACATGTTCAAGTAGATGCTAATAACGCTTAATTTATAATTTACAACAACGTAATCACTTCGTACAAAAGAACTCATTGCTCAAAGCATTAAGAATCAAATTGACTTACGTACCTATTACCACAAATATTTTTCATCTAAATTAAGTTTTTTAGCGTATTCTGACTTATGTCTCCTGTCAAACTTGGAACTTGGCACGCATGGAATTTAGTACACAGTTATCATATTTCAGTACTTTAAGTCCATGCCTACCCCGTGGGGAAAAGGCGTGGGTAAAAATAAAATTTGTACTTTACAGATACTCATCAGTACTTGTTTTTCCTGTAAGGCCTTTAGCAACAATCGATTCGAATGTATTTCGGACACCTAGGTATGTAGTTTACTGCGCGCCGCAGAGGAGGGTAATGTGTTTAGCAGTCTGTTTATGTATGATAGGGTCTTTGAGATTATTCCACATTTAAATGTATTTAAAAGATCAAATTATTTTATTAATTGGATTATATTTATCTCAGAAGCACATTTAATAGATTATTGAATATCTTGATAATTTAGTTATAAGTTATTGGCCAATGCTAGTTACAAGTCATTTTTTGATTAATAATATCAATTTAAGAAATAGTAGATTCGAAAATAGTATTGTTCAAAGACCCGGTTACTAAACGCCTACCGCTTACTGTTTCTCGCCTTCATTTCATGGTACTTTGATGGATTTTAAATACCGAGTCCTGTGTCATTTCTATTCTGTCATCAATTATCAGGCGTAGGCGCCATATATAAAATTAAAAATCTATTTCAATAAATTGTGTTAAATGGACCTGATTGAATAGTAATTTAATAATAATAATAAAACTATATATTTTTTTATGTTTCTTTCGTATTTTTTTATATTAATGTGCCATTTAGGATCTATAAAGATAAAAAGTTTGGCTAGCAAATTCGATTGGGTTAAGTTTGGACCTTATTCATAGGCAAAACTTAGAACTTATCTACTTTCATGCTATTTTATTTAAATAATTAAGATAGACCCGGGGATAGAAATGTGAAGAAGGAACAAAATAGTACGTTATTTTAGATTCGTGAAGTGGGTGAAATCTTACGGGCCAAAAGTACCGTTGGGTTTAAATGGAAGCCATATAATAATTGCTAAGAAAATTAAAAATCATTCTTGTTAGCGGCCAGCAAAAACAAAGCAAGAAGTCTCTGCAGTAGAGGTATTTAATTATTCGTAATACTGAGATTACAACTACAAGAATTTATCGTAATTTAACTAATACAACATAGTTATGGATTAACTCCACCTTTATTTTTTTTCATATCGAAGCAATGTTGAAGTTACTTTCCTTATTTGAAAGTTGTATCATTTAAGTCAAGTGCTGTGTTCAGGGCTGAATTTACAAAAACACTGAAATCACTTTTCTTGTATTCTAATAATATGCCCTACAAAGTTTCAAGTAATCTTCATACAAACTTTCAACCCCTTTTAACCCTTTTAGAGGATGATTTTTTGAAAACGCTGAAATTACTTTTCTTGTATTTTAATTGTCTACCTTTATACAAAAATTCAAGTCGTGTGCTCAAAAAGAATTGATCTCCATACAAACTTTCAACCCCTTTTTAACCCTCTTAGGGGTTGAATTTTTCAAAATCGCTTCTTATCTCTTGTACTCTTTATAAATGTAACCTAGTGTGCAAATTTCAACTCTCTAGCATTTGTAATTTCGGCTCTGCGTTGATGAGTCAGTCAGTCATCAGTCAGGATCAGGACACTCGCATTTATATATATATATAGATAAGCTTAAATTATTAAATAAAAAGGGTTATTAGATACGAAACTACGAAATGTAATTGTCTATGCCCTAGTCATAGTTACAAAAAAGTGGCCAAAATACAAAAAAATAGAACAGTAAGCTATTGCGCATTAATTACTAGGTATTTTTTCTTGCAGTAAAAGGGAAAAGCAATGTGTTCAACACATGGTTAAAACCCATTACGACATTCAGTTCAGGTTATATTTATCCTCGCTCACTTCTTTCGCTCGTCCAAATAATCACTTCGTGTCACAGTGGCTCAATATTTTAGCTCATTATCAAACAATCTACGAGGGGCGTCTGAAAAGTTCTAAGCCTAAGATAGAAAAAAACAATTTACACAAATGAACTCGTGTTTATTTTTCAATATAGTCTCCTCCTAAATCAATGCATTTTTTACATTTTTTATACGGTGCTTTTAGGCCATTAAAAAAATAATCTTCATTCTGCCCTTCAAAATGCTCCTGTACAGCCGCCTTTATCTCTTCGTCACTTCTAAATCGCTTTCCCCTCAACTCTTTCTTCAAATTATTGAATAGAAAATAATCGCTTGGGGCTAGATCTGGGCTGTAGGGTGGGTGGTCAATTTCGTCAAAACCAACTTCCTTCAGAGCACGCCTCGCAACATTAGCGGTGTGAACGGGTGCGTTGTCTTGCAAAAACAAAATGCCTTTCCTTAGTTTACCCCGCCTTTTCTCAACTATGGCTTGTCGCACCTGTCTTATTAGATTTGCATAATAAGTTCCGTTTATCGTAGAGCCTTTTTCTAAATAATCGATTAAAAGAATGCCATCACAATCCCAAAATACCGTAGCCATTAACTTAGAGGCCGACTTTTGCACTTTAAATTTCTTCGGCGGCCTTTCACCCTTTTCAATCCACTGCATCGACTCAGACTTACACTCCGGATCATACTGTCTGATCCATGTTTCATCAACAGTTACTATTCGGGAACAAACTTCATCTAAATCATCTTCGCACAATTCTAAAAACGCCCGAGAAGTTTCCACACGACGTACTTTATCGAAGGCCGTTAGCATTTTCGGTACCCAACGAGCACTGACTTTACTCATGTACAAATGTTCATGTAAAATTTCTCCGACTCTTTCTTTACTAATACCTAAGACCTCAGCTATTTGCCAAACCTTAATTCTTCTATCTTCTAATACCAGCTTTTTGACTTTTGCTACGTTTTCTTCGGTCACTACCGATATTGGCCGCCCTGAGCGGGGGTCGTCTTCGATCGATTCCCGTCCGAGTTTAAATAAGCGACTCCACTTTTTGACTGTGACATAAGAAGGCCCAGAATCACCGTAAATAATAGCCATTTCCTCAAAAATACACTGCGGTGATTTGTCACTTTTTGTAAGGAATTTAATTACAGCACGGTGCTCAATTTTCGTAATATTCGTTGGTAATTCACACATGATGTACTTTTCCGTTGAATATCTCGAAACAGAATAATAAAAACGTGACATGTTATTTTTTAATAATTTGTTTTTAAATGGCCTTTCTAGTGGCCAGTATCATAAACGCATATATAACCTCGAAATACCTTAGGCTTAGAACTTTTCAGACGCCCCTCGTATTATTAAAAGTCCGCAACATGAACAGGGTAGTAAATCAACATATCGAGCTGCAATCTACATATCAATAATATGCATAACATGATTGGTTTACAAAACTGAGTGACATCCATACTAATTAAAAAGAAAGCTAAAATAACTCCGATCCCTCCACAGAGCACAGTTGCAAGTAAAAACTATAAAACATAAATTAAGTCAAAAGAAAAAAAAAGTTAAAACGTAAAATAGTATTTAGTACTTCTACAGAAAGAATTCGCATTTCACTTTGAACGATTTGCACCGACCACTTAAAAGACTGCCGACCGTATTGTGATTGTGACACCGCTGTACGTACAGTGCATCGCCATCGCGAATTTGCGTTAGCGAACTCGGCGAGCGGGGCGGGACGCGCGGGCGGCGCTCCGCGTCTTGCCGCGCACCTCACCCCCTCAATTCGGCCGGAGGGTCGGACAATATGGCCTTAATAATTTTTTGTTTGTGACCGATAATGGCAAATCATTGAAATGGGAGTTATAAGTATCCGCGGAAATAACACTGACAGCTGATCCACTATCTATTTCGAACTCTAAAAACAGATCACCGATTTGGACGCTTTCCGTCATCGGTTTGCCCTTTATGCACCGAATATTAAAAAAATGCTTACCGTCGTCTCCTTCGTCCTCATTACCTTCTTCCACATATTTGACCTTATCTTTAAACGAACACATTTTACGTAAATGTCCTTTCCTATTACATTTCTTGCACTTGTAGTTTTTGTACCCGCACTGATCAGACTTATGGTTGGTAAACCCGCACACACTACACTTTTCCCTTTTGGAGATGTTGAACACGGTGTCGAGGCTCGCGGCGCCTGCGCCGGCGCCCGGGGCGCCCGCCGCTGGAGCGAGCGCGGCGGCGCGTCGCGCGCACCGCACGCTCTCTGCCAAGTCAATGGCCTTGGCCAGAGTCAGATCCTTTTGATCCTGCGCGAACAGTTTGTCCTTTTCGTGTCCTGCCGCCATGCCCATAATAAATCTATCCAGCAAGGCTTCTTCCAAATTTTTAAATGCGCAATGTGCCGCCAACCCCCTGATCCTGGCTGCCCATTGAGTGTGACTTTCACCTGGCCGCTGCGTTGCCGAATAGAAGGTAGATTTCTCCGCGAATCCGAAACGTTTCGGTGTGAAGTGATCATCGAGGAGTTTGGTTATCCTTGCGTAATCCAATTCTTCTACCTTGCTAGGCAATGCCAAGTCACTAGCTAACTTGAATGTTGATTCGCTCAGTGCACTCAATAATATCGCCCTTCGTTTGATCGCGGACTTGTCTGTCTGCTCATTGAAATCGTTCGCAATAAACCACTGATTCAACCGCAATTTATAACTATTCCAGTCGTGTGAAACATGATCGAAGGTTGATAGAACACCGAACGATACTCCCGTGGCCATTTTAAATAGAAACGCGAGTCCGAACCGTCGCCACGTGTTATGTATGGGTTATCTGTAACGGGAGAGGTACATGACCGTCAAACAAGCGAGCTAGTTCAACACTGATTTATTGCATTATTTTATACAGGTTACAGTATGCGCGCACCCACACATGTATATACGTAATTGACCTCACTACTGCAGTCTGTTCTTCATATAAATAACATGTGTTATCGCTGAATTTTACCGAATATATCGATACCTTAGTTCACACTCGTACTAACTTTTCGACAAAAGATATTGCAATTAGGACGTTAGTGCACAATCAGTTTGGTTTAGATTTCACTGGCAAAAAAAATGTAATTAGTACGAGTGTGAACTAAGGTATCGATATACAAATTCACGAATATATAAGTTCATATTTTTATCACATTCAATAATTATTTTTTTCTCAGTAAATCGTCAATAAAAAGTACCCAAATTTGCAGAGGTTAAAACGCGAGGCTGTGTTATACTGGAATTAACACGACTAAAATAGAAAGTCACAGGTTTAAAGTAGCAACACCTACCTTACGTGATTTTTACAAGCTTTTATTTAGCTTGCATGGTATGTTTAAAGTATGTTTGTTTGGGTGAAATCTTGCAACTCAATTTTGAAGCAGATATCGTCAACCGATTGAGCTGAAATTTTGCATACTTACTTAACTTTGATGACAATACAATAATATGGTACCATGGGGCTGATCTGATGATGGAGCCGGAAGGTGGCCATAGGAACTCTATAATAGAAAAAGCAATCCTACCGAGCTTGGGCTCTTTAGAATCGTCTCAGTGAGCATTTGATGGATATCCAAAGAAAAGTACAGTCGGCTATAAAAGCTTGCCACTAAAATGTCATTTTTGACAGAAACTTATTAACTTTGTCGACGACATTCGCCATTGTTTTCTGTCAATTTGACAGCCCCGGTTTGTTTCCATTTTTTTTAAATACCTAAAAGTACAGACTATATACATAGTGTTGTATAGCAGGTACTTAATGTTTATCAGCTGTTCAACAGTAGTGTTATTGCTTCAGGCGAGCCGGAGACGTCGCGCGACGCGGCGAGCGACGAGGACCCGATATCACGTGAGTCACACACATACCTCGGAACGAGAGCAGGAATACTTTTTGCACAAGAGTAGAGTTGAATAGACAGTTCATTGCAAGGACCGTAAATACTCATGAGGGTTCAATCTCACAATATAAAAAAGAAATAAATATATTTACTCATGACGTGACCTTAAAACAATTAAGTACATTAAGAGTGACAAAAATGATAAAATATAAAACAATAGCCAACTATAATAATAGGTCTGTGCCACGATGCGGTCCCACCTCAGGGACCATAGGTGGCGCCACGGAGACTGCACGCACGAGTGCTGATCGCATTTAGGATGCGTTCACCTGAACACACATTCATACTGTTCCCACACAACACTGCTCTCTCTGGAAAGTTAATATTCACAATAAGACAATCTAATTTATCCCGTGCAGTACTTTATCAGGGCTAGGATGTTGCTTTACATTGCCGGGACGAAACATGCGTCCATGTCAGAATACGAGGGGCGTCTGAAAAGTTCTAAGCCTAAGGTATTTCGAGGTTATATATGCGTTTATGATACTGGCCACTAGAAAGGCCATTTAAAAACAAATTATTAAAAAATAACATGTCACGTTTTTATTATTCTGTTTCGAGATATTCAACGGAAAAGTACATCATGTGTGAATTACCAACGAATATTACGAAAATTGAGCACCGTGCTGTAATTAAATTCCTTACAAAAAGTGACAAATCACCGCAGTGTATTTTTGAGGAAATGGCTATTATTTACGGTGATTCTGGGCCTTCTTATGCCACAATCAAAAAGTGGAGTCGCTTATTTAAACTCGGACGGGAATCGATCGAAGACGACCCCCGCTCAGGGCGGCCAATATCGGTAGTGACTGAAGAAAACGTAGCAAAAGTCAAAAAGCTGGTATTAGAAGATAGAAGAATTAAGGTTTGGCAAATAGCTGAGGTCTTAGGTATTAGTAAAGAAAGAGTCGGAGAAATTTTACATGAACATTTGTACATGAGTAAAGTCAGTGCTCGTTGGGTACCGAAAATGCTAACGGCCTTCGATAAAGTACGTCGTGTGGAAACTTCTCGGGCGTTTTTAGAATTGTGCGAAGATGATTTAGATGAAGTTTGTTCCCGAATAGTAACTGTTGATGAAACATGGATCAGACAGTATGATCCGGAGTGTAAGTCTGAGTCGATGCAGTGGATTGAAAAGGGTGAAAGGCCGCCGAAGAAATTTAAAGTGCAAAAGTCGGCCTCTAAGTTAATGGCTACGGTATTTTGGGATTGTGATGGCATTCTTTTAATCGATTATTTAGAAAAAGGCTCTACGATAAACGGAACTTATTATGCAAATCTAATAAGACAGGTGCGACAAGCCATAGTTGAGAAAAGGCGGGGTAAACTAAGGAAAGGCATTTTGTTTTTGCAAGACAACGCACCCGTTCACACCGCTAATGTTGCGAGGCGTGCTCTGAAGGAAGTTGGTTTTGACGAAATTGACCCACCCACCCTACAGCCCAGATCTAGCCCCAAGCGATTATTTTCTATTCAATAATTTGAAGAAAGAGTTGAGGGGAAAGCGATTTAGAAGTGACGAAGAGATGAAGGCGGCAGTACAGGAGCATTTTGAAGGGCAAAATGAAGATTATTTTTTTAATGGTCTTATAGCACTGTATAAAAAATGTAAAAAATGCATTGTTTTAGCAGGAGACTATATTGAAAAATAAACACGAGTTCATTTGTGTAAATTGTTTTTTTCTATCTTAGGCTTAGAACTTTTCAGACGCCCCTCGTAGTTAGCGAGTTGGAGAAGGATAAATGCTTTATATGATGCACAAGATCGTGCTGCCAGCTCTGATAAGATGCACCAAATTTCGTCGATGTGGGTTCATTCTGGTGTCCCTAATATTTCCAGAGGCCTGGCGCGCATTTTTTCACATAACGATTGAATGTCAATACGTGTTCATCATAAAGTCGTTAGACATAACCGAAAATTATTAACTTTACTAGTTATGAGAGTTAAATCCATTAGCTTAAGTTAGATTAGGTTAGTTTTGTAGTATTGTTACAATCCTAAAATTATTTGATTCAGAGAAAAGTATAAGTTTTGACTACGAAAATTATGACTAATGACAATAGGCTAGTTGACCCAGTTTTGAAATATATTTGAAATGGTTAATAATGATCTTACTAGCTCTAAAGAAAAACTTATATTTTTGAGAGCTAGAAAGCTAAATTTTATCTATTGAAAATTCGAAATTTCATGAACAGTCAAAAACGCCGTCCGCCATTTTTGCCTTTTGCAAATCTGCGGTGTGACGTAGATATACCTGTAAATTTTCGAAATTCGACCGTTGTATAGTGCCATTCCACTCACTCCAATATACTTTGACAGGAGATCGAGAGGGACGGCACTATTAGAAGTCGTCAAAGTAGACTTTCAGTTTTCTTTACAGGACCGATGACGTCACAATCATAAGCGAAAATGGCGGACAGCGTTTTAAGCACTTCAAAATACAGATTAAAATCATATTTTTAAATTCAGTTTTTTCAGCCATCTTTCACTTTTCTGAATTGTAAAATATTCATGTTTCCTTTGCTAAATACTATACGGAATAAACATTAGTTTATGACAATTTGACATGAGTCAACGAGCCTATTATGAATAAGAATTTTATATAAGCATGGACCCCAGAGGCCATTCCAAAAGCAATAAAAGCCTTTAGTCAGTAAATGTCTTATGGTTACATTGTTTCAGCGTCCCTTACCCAATCCGAGATGAACACTTGCGCACAGACAACCGCGCTGGACAGGGCTTGCTCGTTCCGTCTAGAGCAAGTGTTTGTAGACGCGGACCACAACACATGCAGGGTTGGTTCACAAACATACAAGTTGAGCCCATATTCACAAAGACTACCCATACAGGAAGAAAAAGAAAACAATTCAAGGAAGAGCGAGATTAGAAGTAAGTACTATGTTATAAGCAAGTTGATATAGGTACAGGCTTATTTTGGAGTCATGAGCAAAGTAACAGGGCTGATGAGGAGAACCACAATGAGCGACTTTCAGTATGGTACCAGCAAGGAAATCGCGAAAAAAAAAAAAAACCTTATTGAATAGTACATTGTTGTAGAGGCTGCAAAGTAAGTCATAGATGAACGAGTAAATTTCGAAGGACGATCTTCGGATCGGGATTTTCGGGAAAGCTTTAGATAATACGAGTTCATTTATTGCACTTTCAACCGGGACTCAATATAGTGGTTTTCACGACTAATGCGAGGAAATAAGTATATTGTTTGTTACACCGGTCTTCAACGTCATTTTCAATGCCTTAGAAGCGTTTTCAGCAGGCTGAAAAGCCATTTCAGGCCGTTTCAGGAGTTGCTCTATCACATATAGATCATATCTAAAGATCAAAATTTAACCCAAGTTGCCGTCGTTTACAGGCGCCTGAAACATGTTTTTAGTCCGTTTCAGGGCAACCTCTATTAGATGACGCCATAACCTGAAAACCCGGTTTCGGGCGTTTTCAGGACCCCTTATGGGCCTCTGAAGCACAAATCATTATATGGCGAAATTTCTTGTAGGAGTGACAGAGATAGCGCTAGTAGAAAGAAATAGCTATGCTCAGTACATTCGAGAAGTTTGTAACAATTTTTATTTGCATCTCTTTTTTATCTAATGCCTTTATTACTATTTTTTTTCTTTTCGTGTTATTTTTAATTGAAAATTTGTGTTAATGCCAATTTAGCTTACTATCGCATTGGGGCTGCCTGTACCTAATGATAGATTTAAGTTATTGATTATAGAAAAATAAAACAAAAATCTGAGAAATATTTTCTAAAGCCAGACTAGAAATATATGAGGATTGTCAAGAGGGCGCTATTTATAAGTTCTGTATGGTAACAATTTTGCAACCAATCGTAACCGCACAAAAATATAGTTAGTTAAAACTTGACCAGAAATGAGGATTGTCAAGAGGACGCTATTTATAAGATTTACATAGCAACATTTTTGGAACCTATCGCAATCTACTATAATGACATTAGTTTAAATACCTGTCAGTTCCACTATGTTAACCCCGTAATATCATTAAGTGGAATGCACTCTTTGCCTGTCATTTTTTCGTGTAGTAAACAAGTGTAAACTTTATTTTACTACTGTGAATCGTTTTCGGCATTTTCTTTGGATAATTTTAAATTTCTATCTTTTAAAGAAATCACCACGAAAGTCATTCCCATTGTTGACAAACCATCATAAAATCATTGCCAGTGTAAGAAATTGGTTACAGTGAAATTCCGCAACATGGCGCATCCTCACATATTTCTGGTCGAGCTTTAAAAAGTCTTATCTTACTATTAAGTGTATATATAGATCCGAACTGTTACCGTAACGTGCTACATGCTCTTGGCCGGTTTTTGAGCAGTATCGTGAAAAAATAATTGATAGTAAATTTATCACTAACTATCCAAAATATATGAAGCACAGATTCCAGGTCCCATAGTAAAAGTTGCTCAGTGTGGACTCATCACATTGCCCTTTCACTCCCGCTCATGACTCCTGAAGGGTGATTCATACATAGAGGGTGAGGAAAGTATGATTTGTGTTTAGTCTAGCTTATTTGCATGTCTAGGGGAGAAAGAAGCCCCTGAAACTCTTCCCCCCTTGGCGACGCTCTGGGATAGATAGTCTCTGAGTTTAATAGAAGCTTTTCTATTAACTCGTTACTTACCTAATAATACATGACTACGATGCAAGTGCTAAAGAAAATTTAAGTTGCTGCATTTATCATTTCCACGAAAAACTACCTATTCGAGTATATATGGGCGCATTCCTTTTATATATAAACCTGTAGTTTGTAGGTAACGTTACATTTAACCGGTTATTATACCTGTGCTAACTCGGGGCACGCTCTAGGGTTTAGGCATCAATAAAAAAAAACGGTCAAGAGCGAGTCGGACTCGCGCACCGAGGGCTCCGTACAAACACTTTCCATCCTTAAGTGGCTAGGTTAAGTGTGCACCTGGTATGTATAGCGCTCCATGCAAATGAGGTGCAAAGTTAACGCAACCTATCCCGTTTGTTGCATGGGAGCCCCCCTTAAATATTTATTTTATTTTATTTTTAGTATTTGTTGTTATAGCGGCAATAGAAATACATCATCTGTGAAAATTTCAACTGTCTAGCTATCACCGTTCTTGAGATACAGCCTGGTGACAGACGGACGGACGGACGGACGGACAGCGAAGTCTCAGTAATAGGGTCCCGTTTTTACCCTTTGGGTACGGAACCCTAAAAAGATGTCGATATATATTAACACATGTCGCATTGAAAGTTCTCGATTACTTTGAAACGGTGCGATATCATGTAATCGGTCTGATGAAGTGGATATTTTCATATCGACGACAATCTTTAATACCAACGAATATGGAAATAATATTGATTGTATACTTATTATGAAAATTATTTAAAATAAACAAATAAATACACATTTTAATTTATTTATTGTTTTCATTCTGAAATGAAGAGAAAAATAATATACTTATGTTGATTAACTTGGATGTTGACAGTAACATCGATATGTTTATTTGTCGATGAAATATTATGCTACATTACTTTAGTATCAGTGCCCCGAGTTAGCTCAGGTATGATTATTACAGATTGAGGTTTTACTTAGCTCTATATTATTGATTTTATACGACACAAATATACTTTACATAATTAAGTATACTGGTACAGCCGCCTACACATTTGTCTGGTGTTGTGACGTGACACATCAGTACGGAATCGGTAAATGTATGAGCATTTACTCGTAACACAAACTAAAAACAATGTAAACGCAACCGTATTTCACGACGTGATTGGCGCAGTTTATAGTGCAGCTGCCTACTGAGTTGGCGGTCCTGGGTTCGAATCCCGGCAAGGACTTGCGGAATAAACTCAAATGTTTGTTCTTGGATCATGGATCTTTATCTTTAAAGTTTATATACGAGTATGTATGATGTTTAACGTTGTCTAGTACCCATAGTACAAGAATTGCTTAGTTTGGGACTAGGTTGGTTTGTGTAAGATTGTCCTTCAATATTTTTTGATTAAATATACGAAACCGATTTACTCGATGTTATATTTAACCGATGTTTCTAAACGAGTCTTAAGTTAAGAGGCCTTATTCCTTTTAAAATGCTGATTGTTTTAGACATTTTCTCTTTGATCAATGATCAAACATGTTTTTACCATATTATCGATGTTACTACTTAGAACGGGGCTATTGGGATTTATTGGTATATATTTCAAACCTACAGTTTGATAATTGTTGTACCAAAAACTACTCGAAAATGACAAAATTCACGCGGAAAATTCGTTTTTTTTTTTTCAACTTATATTCGACTGCACGCAATGAAAGCATGATTTCATACATTATTATATTCTACATTAAATAACTAAAAATTGAGGATGTCCCTATCTCGCAAGTACTAAAAAAAATATTTTTTTAATAAATAAAATATTATTTAGCCTTTGTAAAAAAGTCAGCCTCAATTATTTTTTTGGAAATTAACTACTATCATTTAAATCTTATATCCAAAATTCAAACAAATCGAACGATTAGTTTAGCTACAATAAAATAAAAATGATTATTCATTTTTTATTTTTTCAAACCAGGCGGTTTCCAGGCTTGAAATTTGGTAAAATGTCATCTTGTAATAAGACAAATAAACGCCTATAAGAAAGCTATACATTTCAGCCAGGGGCAGTTTCACTATGGGATTCCGACCAGACTGTTAAAAGGAATACGGGCCTCTTAACGGAAAATCTTATTCGATAACCTATTTGATGTAATGTGTATACTGTCTTTGTAGAGCGGACTCGACAGGACTACCAAAGAAAACGACCGAGAAGAAACAAAAGCCGATTATTTGTTGGAGGCAACTTGAATAACGAAGAGGTGGAAACAGCTGAAGAGCAAAAAGCTTCACTATCGCGTCAAGTATATTCGGACAAAGATGCAGATGTTGGTGAAATACCTGTTAATACAAAGAAACCTTACAAATGCACTCACTGCAGTTACGCTAGTGCAGTAAAAAGTAATTTCATTTACCACGTAAGAAAACACACCGGCGAGAAACCTTACGAATGCACTCACTGCAGTTACGCTACTGCCCGTAAATATCATTTAGTGGTCCATTTAAAAAAACACACAGGTGAGAAACCTTACAAATGTAGTCACTGCAGTTACGCTACTGCCTATAAAGGTCAATTAGTGCCCCATCTAAAAATACACACCGGCGAGAAACCGTACAAATGCACTCATTGCAGTTACGCTACTGCCCATAAAAGTTATTTAACTAAACACGTTAGTAAACACACCGGTGAGAACCGAAAACCTTACAAATGCGCTCATTGCAGTTACGCTAGTGCCCATAAACAACATTTAGTGCTCCATCTATCAAAACACACCGGTGAGAAACCGTACAAATGCTCTCATTGCAATTACGCTACTGCCCTTAAAGGTAATTTAGTGGTCCATCTAAAAATACACACCGGCGAGAGACCTTACAAATGTAGTCACTGCAGTTACGCTACTGCCTCTAAAGGTAGTTTAGTGCTCCATCTATCAAAACACTCCGGCGAGAAACTGTACAAATGCACTCATTGCAGTTACGCTAGTGCCCATAAACATAATTTAGTGCCCCATCTATCAAAACACACCGGTGAGAAACCGTACAAATGCACTCATTGCAATTACGCTACTGCCCATAAAGGTCATTTAGTGGCCCATCTAAAAATACACACCGGCGAGAAACCTTACAAATGTAGTGACTGCAGTTACGCTACTGCCCATAAAAGTAATTTAACTAAACACGTTAGAAAACACACCGGCGAGAAACCGTACAAATTCACTCATTGAAGTTACGCTACTGCCTATAAAGGTCATTTAGTGCTCCATCTATCAAAACACACCGGCGAGAAACCGTACAAATGCATTAATTGCAGTTACGCTACTGCCAATAAAGGTTTTTTAGTGGTCCACCTATCAAAACACACCGGTGAGAACCCTTTCAAATGCACTCATTGCAGTTACGATACTGCCCATAAAGGTCATTTAGTGGCCCATCTAAAAATACACACCGGCGAGAAACCTTACAAATTCACTCATTGCAGTTACGATACTGCCCGTAAAGGTCATTTAGTGGTCCATCTAAAAATACACACCGGCGAGTAAACTTACAAATGCACTCATTGCAGTTACGATACTGCCCGTAAAGGTAATTTAGTGGCCCATCTAAAAATACACACCGGCGAGAAACCTTACAAATGCGCCGTCTCTGCAGTTACGCCAGTGTCGTTAAAAGTAATTTAATTCGCCACGAAAGAAAAACATACCGGCGAGAAACCTTATAAATGTGTTCACTGCAGTTACGCTAGTGTCCACAAAAGTAATTTACTAGAACATGGAAGAATATACACCGGGGGGAAACCTTACAAATTTAGTCACTGCAGTTACGCTAGTGCTCGTAAATGTTACTTAGTAGTCCATCTAAAAAACACACCGGTTACGCTAGTGCCTAGAAAAGTAACTTAGAAGTCCATCTAAACACACACGCCGGCGAGTAACCCATAAAGGTAATTTGTGAGTGAGTTTAGTAAAACGTCCCACTTTGTCGATTCTAGTTACGGAGTTACGGGCAGTTTGGTGAAATATGGCCAAACCTACCTGGTTTAATTAGATCATAAGTTTCGGTTTAGTTGTACCTACACTTTTTATTTTTTTGTTGTTTTTTCAAAATTGTGTTTGAAAATTGAAAAATCAAAACTTCAAATAACATCCTTCTTATGTAGCGCCATAAGATTCAGGTGCCAACTTAACTCAATCGAGCGTAATGGGTACCCCCCTTTTATTGGCAAAATTTTTACAGCGTATAATATGTTTTTTTTTCGACATATTAATGAAGTTTTCATCAAAGTCTGTTCAGGCGTTTTCACGTGATGCGCGGTCAAATAAACAGACAAACAAACAAACAGATAAACACAAATATTCTAAAAACTGTTGGAACGTGTTCTGTTATCGGTTTTAAGCATCCCCCGCCAACTTTATTTCTAATATCTTCCATGTACAGACTTTAGAGCCACTTCAGCTTTATTATATGTATAGATGTATCGTATTTATCCAGGATATTAAGTAGTCCTTCTCCAAGATTACAACTATCTGTTTTCTAAAATTCATCGAAATTCAGCAGTTTAGACATTTATGGTTTCATAATTGTACATTTATGTACTTAACATACATTTCGATTATTCAATAATAAAAAAAGTTTATCTTCTATAAAAAGTTCAATATTGTTAAACGGGTATTGAAGAACTACAGGCCCATCACGCTCCTAAGCCATGTTTATAAGTTGTTTTCAAGGGTCATCACGAACCGTCTCGAGCATAGACTTGATGACTTCCAGCCTCCCGAACAAGCCGGTTTCCGAAGAAGCTATAGTACCATAGACCACATACATACGCTGCGGCAAGTTATACAGAAGACTGAAGAGTATAACTTGCCATTATGCTTAGCGTTTGTGGACTATGAGAAAGCCTTCGATTCGGTGGAAACATGGGCGGTGCTCGAGTCACTTCAGCGATGCCATATTGACTATCGGTACATTGAAGTGTTGAAGTGTTTGTATAGTAACGCCACCATGTCGGTCCGAGTTCAGGAGCAGAGCACAAAGGCCATTCCATTGAGAAGAGGCGTAAGGCAGGGGGACGTTGTGTCCCCGAAACTGTTTACGGCCGTTATGGAAGACGCCTTCAAGCTCCTGGAATGGCAAGGACTTGGCATCAACATCAATGGCGAATGCATCACTCACCTTCGGTTTGCCGACGACATCGTAGTGATGGCAAAGTCGATGGAGGAACTCAGCATCATGCTCGATGACCTCAATCGAGTTTCTCAACGGGTGGGCTTAAAAATGAACATGGACAAGACGAAACTCATGTCAAATGCCAAGGTTGTGCCCATCCCAGTCTCTGTTGAAAACTCGGTACTCGAAGTTGTTGACTCGTACATCTACCTAGGACAAGTGGTCCAATTAGGTAGGTCCAACTTCGAGAAAGAGGTCAACCGCCGAATCCAACTCGGCTGGGCAGCGTTCGGGAAACTACGCAATGTCTTTTCGTCTGACATACCTCAGTGTCTCAAGACGAAAGTTTTCAACCAATGTGTGTTACCAGTGATGACTTACGGCACCGAAACGTGGTCTTTCACTATCGGCCTCATTTTAAAGCTCAAAGTCGCTCAACGAGCAATGGAGAGGGCTATGCTCGGGGTGTCTCTACGTGATCGAATCAGAAATGAGGAAATCCGTAGACGAGCTAAAGTGACCGATATAGCTCACCGGATTAGCAAGTTGAAGTGGCAATGGGCAGGCCACATAGCACGCAGAGCAGATGGCCGATGGGGCCGAAAAGTACTCGAGTGAAGACCTCGGACCAGCAAGCGCAGCGTGGGACGTCCACCTACAAGATGGACAGATGACCTTATAAAGGTCGCCGGAAGGCGCTGGATGTAGGTTGCTTCCAACCGGTATATATAGAAGTCCAAAGGGGAGGCCTATGTTCAGTAGTGGACGTGAATATAAATGTATTCGTTTGTTACAGGACTTTAGGTTCAGTACGTAGTTGTGTGTGAGGGACTGTGGGTCGGAATAATTTTAGTAAATAATACTTATTATAATTACTTACATCTCACTCAATATAGTCGTAGTAAAATAAAATAAATACCGTCAAAGTGGGACACTAAGTTTGAGTCGGAAATAAATTCAGTTCAAATTCTGTAAAAAAGATCAAACAAACGACATAAGTATCAATGACTATTATATGAACAATAATAAACCTTTATCTCATACATTAAATAGGATTAATATACCAAGCACATACATTTCACTGAACAAGCACTAAAGTTTAGTCAATCGACAAAGTGGGACGCTCCCTATATGTAGAAAATGACTAAACTTAATTTGCATAAAAAGTACTTAATATTTGATATTTACATACTTTTTATGCTTGATAAGTGTGTTTTTTAAGTAATCGCATGTTATATATTAAAACACACATGTCATTTGTATTTTTTATGCGATATTTTTCAGTGATTTTTTTATTAACTTTTTGAAATGAAATGAAATGAAATAATTTATTCAGTATAAGTAGGCTAGGCCACAAGGGCACTTTTACAAGTCAGATTGTGAATCTACCGGCATCTATTTTTAACATTATGACTATCTAAAGGGACCCTTAGAATTATTTATATCTTTTTTTAGCATGAGAATACATTTATAAATACAACTTTAATGATAAATCTGCGTGTCGTGTTATAAATATAGAAAAAAAAACCATATTCACGTTGAGATATTTTTCAGTTTTTATGCTCAAGCCTCCGTAACATTCAAACTATTTCAAACTACTAAGGTGACATAATATGACTTTGACTAATTTGAAATCCTTAAATTATGGCAATTGATTTGATACCAACTACTCCATAACTTCAAAGTACAAGTGGCGCGGCGCACTCCGCGATTTACGTTCTCCGCTACAAGTACATGCCGGTCGCACCTGCCCAGGGGCATGTTCAGTGGCTGCCACGCTCTGTCCCGAAACGCACGCGCGCGCTGCTCGCGCGCTCAAGCTCTCCCGAGTTGCGTCGCAAATGAACGAGACACATTTGTCTTTTTATACCAGTGTTCAAATGAATGAAAAGATAGCTAAAAAATATTGCATCGTAGCGGGATGCAGGAATTTGCTCGAATTCGGATATATTTTACCACTATTAAATTTATCAACCACCAATTTAAAGACGGCAAAAAAAAATTGAATAGTTAACCATTGTCATGTGTCATGTGTACTTATATTGTTGTGCGTTATTTATTTATTATCGTCTTATGTGAATAAAATCAGGGTTATTTTTATTTTTCCATTGCACTACCACGTTTAAGAATAAAACAATAAGATATTGTAGTGGTTCTCTGCAACGCCAATAAAATGTGGCCTAAGGGCCTAGTGGTGGATTCAAGTTGTGTAAATTTAGAAATTTATTATTTTATAGTTAAATAAATAATGAAATGCAGAAACAATGTATAAATAGTATAATTTGCTTTCTACACTGAATGTAAGAAATAAATGGACAATACATTATTGTTTTATTTAATCGTTGAAAACCCTCGCTACCGTCGACACGGCAAGTGAGCCAATTCATTTTCACCGTTATTACACAGCCTCAACGTTCCGTTTGGCTTGCGCTGGAGACGACGACTTTAGAAGGGCCATAAATCATATTTTTTCTCCTAAAAAAGCGGCTTTTGTAAAGCTCAAAGTAGTGAGCCTTCTGTACTTGTGTACCTGACCTTCTGTACCTGACCAGAAATATATGAGGAATGTCAAGAGGGCGCAATTTATAAGATTTACATGGCAACAATTTTGCAACCAATCGCAACTCACTATGACATTAGTTTTAAATACCTGTCAGTTCCACTAGGTTAACCTCGTAATATCATTTAATGGAATGCACTCTTTTCCTGACTGTTTTTCGTGTAGTAAACACATGTACACTTTATTTATTATCTTACGTTCACGACTGTGAATGGTTTTCGGCATTTTTTTTTTAATATTTTTTAAATGTTTGTCTTTTAACCCATTCATTGCCGACGCCTCATATTTTTACTCATCACGCAGTGCCGCCTTCCAAGCGACGACGCGAATTCGCGTCAGCGGCATTAGGTTAACCCATTTCAAGGACGCGAATTCGGGTCCGTGGCATTACGTTGTCAAGGACGCGAATTCGCGTCCGCGGCATTACGATGTCAAGGACGCATTTTCGCGTTTTCGGCATTACGATTACACATACATGGGACGCGAATTCGCGTCTTCGGCATGCGTGATAAGAATTGTGAAAATTACAAATGCATGGAATCCAAAAACCAGCAACAGTATAATATTATCCTTCATAAATAAAGTAACATTTTGGTATCAGCATTTAAGTACAGTTGTTTTCTAGCAAAAAAAAACAAATATCTCGAGGACGCGAATTCGCGTCCTCGGCAATGAATGGGTTCCCATTCATTGCCCACGCCTCATATTTTTACTCATCACGCAGTGCCGCCTTCCAAGCGACGACGCGAATTCGCGTCCGCGGCATTAGGTTAACCCATTTCAAGGACGCGAATTCGCGTCCGCGGCATTAGGTTGTCAAGGACGCGAATTTGCGTCCGCGGAATTACGTTGTCAAGGACGCAATTTCGCGTTTTCGGCATTACGATTACACTTACATTGGACGCGAATTCGCGTCTTCGGCATCCGAGATAAGAACTATGAAAATTACAAATGCATGGAATCCAAAAACCAGCAACAGTATAATATTATCCTTCATAAATAAAGTAACATTTTGGTATCAGCATTTAAGTACACTTGTTTTCTAGCAAAAAAAAACAAATAACTCGAGGACGCGAAATCGCGTCCTCGGCATTACGATTGCACATACATGGGACGCGAATTCGAATGACATTGACATTGTTCATCACCACCATAAAATCATTGCCAGTGTAAGAAATTAGATCTAGTGAAATTCCGCAATATGGCGCATCCTCATATATTCCTGGTCTGGCTTGGCTTTTCTTCAGTCTGTATTCACCGAACTATAAGTCGCTGAGCCACTTGAGTCGCCTACGTTTGTTTCTGTGAACTCGCATCTCGAGATGAGTTTTTCATTGGAACAGCTAAGTAGATGTTTAAAAAAGAAGGTTTCTGCACCAGGTCATCATCATCATCATCATCAGCCCGGAGTCGTCCACTGCTGGACATAGGCCTTCCCCAGTTCGCGCCACCATACCCGGTCCTCAGCTTTCCGCATCCAACCGCTTCCCGCCACTCTTTTTAGGTCGTCGGTCCACCTGGCGGGAGGCCGTCCTACAGGGCGTGTCGTTCGTGGTCTCCACTCTAGAACTCGTCTGCCCCATCGACCATCGGCTCTACGACAAATATGCCCCGTCCACTGCCACTTCAACTTGCATATCTTTAGGACTATGTCGGTCACTTTGGTTCTCCGTCGGATCTCCTGGTTCCGGATTTTGTCCTTCAGAGAAACTCCGAGCATAGCCCTCTCCATAGCTCGCTGAGCAACTTGAAATTTGTGGACGAGGCCTTTTGTTAGTGTCCACGTCTCGGCCCCATAAATAAGGACTGGAAGGACGCACTGGTCGAAGACTTTGGACTTAAGGCACTGGGGCAGTGATGATGACTGAAAAATATGGCGCAACTTCCCATGTGCTGCCCAGCCCAACCTGATTCTTCTGTCAGCTTCCTTGTCGAAGTTGTTTCTACCTAACTGGACCATCTGGCCTAGCTACGTGTACTCTTTAACAACTTCGATGCTAACATAATCGACGGTGATCGGTATTGGGTCTACGAATGAATTGAACATAACTTTAGTTTTATCCACATTCATTCCCAGATCCACCCGTCTGGAAGAAACATTTAGGCTCCGCAACATCTCCGACAGGTCCTCCAGCGATTCAGCCAAGATGACTATGGGGCGTCGGCGAATCGAAGGTGTGAAATATATTCACCGTTTATATTGACCACCAGCACCAAGTATTGACAGTTTAACTTATGCAGTGATTTACAATCTGCCATCTGTTGCTAAGTTTTTTTTATTAAGTCATATAATTGTATCTTCGTATCTGGCGCTGTGCCTAGGCAGGGGCGATATATATTAGTTGTGCCCATACCTAAGTCTGGTCAGGAGGATCCTGTTGCGAAAGTAAGACCCATCTCCCTAATGTCTTGTGTGTAAGGTATTTCACTCCATGATTGAGTGGTTTATAGAAAATAATGTTATTTTATTTCGAAACACCGTAGGTTTCCGCAGAGGCCAGTCTTGTATGGATTGTTTAGCTCGCCTTGTGTCTTATATCCAAGTAGGTTTTTCCAAAAATATTTCTACCCTGGCGTGTTTCCTGGACATCGAGGGAGCATTTTAATAACGCGTCTGTTAGTAAAGTTACTGAAATTTTAGATTAATCAGGTGTTGGTGATAAATTTTGCAAATACTTGTGGTCTTTTTTTAAGTGACATCTTATACGAGCACATTGCTGGAATGAACATTTTGAAAGGTTCTCTCAAGTTACTATTGGTACTTTGTAGCGACATTACGTGTGAAAGTTTTGTACAAGTTTCATACGGCACATTCCTAGAATGTACATTTTTGAAGGTTTTGTTATGTTACTATTGGTACTTTAATAGAGACATTATTACGAGGGAAACTTTTGTGCAACTTGCAATTATAATAACATTTCACATGAAATGTATCTGCACGGTACTAAATGTAACGTTACTAGTACATATCCCACTTTCAACTTATTTTAACTTACCAATATTAGGTTGTTGGGATGTTTAATAGGTATTCCCTTGATTTGTCTAATTTTTTTTGTCTAATTTCAGTTTGTCTAACAACTTTTACCATAATGAACATTTTATCTAAAGTCATTATGTATAATATCATTTTTCATAATTATTATTTTGTCGAAACTCGTTTTGCCTAAATGATCATTTTCATAACTCTTGTTTTGTCGAATATTATTTTATCTAAAACTCACTTTGTCGATTCTTATTTTAACTAATCATTACATAGCCGAATAACGTTTTAACTAAAAAGTTTTTGTCTAATTCTGAATTATCATAATATTTACCTTGTCGATTTTTATTATGTATTGATTAGACATAGCTGAAAATTAGGCAAAACGAAATTAGGCAAATTTAGCAGTTAGTTAGGCTAAACACCGAAAACTGTAGGTTAGGTTAGGTTTGTTTTATGACCATGGATAGCGGAGCGAGCGAAGCAAGCGGAGCGCCAGAATGCTTGCTTGCATGGAAGTATATTAAAATTTAGCAGTTAGTAGGTTAGGCTAAACACCGAAAACTGTAGGTTAGGTTAGGTTTGTTTTATGACCATGGATAGCGGAGCGAGCGAAGCGAGTGGAGCGTCAGAATGCTTGCTTGCATGGAAGTATATTAAAATTTAGCAGTTAGTAGGTTAGGCTAAACACCGAAAACTGTAGGTTAGGTTAGGTTTGTTTTATGACCATGGATAGCGGAGCGAGCGAAGCGAGCGGAGCGTCAGAAGACGCAATAATTAAATTAGACGAAATAAGATTATGTAAAAAAGTATAATACGAAACGAATATTAGTCTAAACAAAAATTCGGCAAAACGAAATTAGGCCAAAAATTGATAGGCAAAATAAATTTATACGAATTAAAAATTAGGCCAAATAAAATTAGACGAAATAAGATTATGTGAAATGAGTATTATACGAAACGACTTTCACTCAAATGAAAATTAGGCAAAGTGAATAGTTATGCTAAATAATATTAGTTTAAATGAAATTAGGCAAACTGAAATTAGGCAAAAAGTTGTTAGGCAAAACAAGGTACAACCTGTTTAATATTAACGATTGGGCCAAGGTTGCATGCGAAGTACGGAATTTCATACAACATTATTGGCTGTGGCCAACAAAGAGATTGTCATTTGTTTCAGTGGGGTTTATTTCTTTTATTGATAATCTACGGCATACTGCCAATAAAAAAAAAACGTTGTTTGTGCATGTATATTTACGTTTTATTTCTTATATTTAACTAGATTATTTAATTAGATTAAAACAGATATTCAATAAAATAAACTTGATTACGGACTGGTTGCGTAACCTGGATATAAATTTATAATTTCCTACAACAAGCTTTGCACCATACGATTAAATAATAAATAATAAAATAGGTTTAGGTTTAAAGAAATTTATTTTCTCATAAGAATATTTACAATTCACTTACATGAGAAATTATATATCTAATTTGACAATGGTATGTTGAGCGCATGTATGCGTACATTGCGTACATATTTGCATTCACAAAGATATAGTACGTACCTTAAATTTACTACACCAACAGAAATATTATAGCACTAAAAATAATCACTTTACAATAACTTACACGAATAAAAAACATATTTAATATATATTATATTGGGTTGATTTCAAATTTGTAGGTAGACGAAAAACGTAGAACAAAATGCATAAGTACCCGGGATTTGTGTTTGCGTTCTGAGCTTTGCATAGTTGCATTGCAAGCGATAACGTTGTACACAGATTAAGGTTGAATGGATGTGGCTTAGAGCGCGTTGCGTATCTCAGAGCGTACCTCCTTGGCCAGTTACGTAAAATTTGAGTATTTTTTTAAAATGTGGCATTGATTTAGCATCTTTTATGCTTAAGGGAAGTTTATTATATAAGTTTGCACCTTCATAGAGTATCGTTTTTTTTCCGTAATTAGTACGCGGAGGTCGAAGTACTAAGTTATTGCAATTTCTCAATTTAATTTTTCGTATGTCTTTTTTCTTTTTAAAGGAAATTTGTATATGGAGGTCTTTGAGTAATATTTCACGTATTAGTATGCAGATATTGTATTTATAGCTTTGATTTATATTCATTATTTTTGTTTGTATAATGTTGTAGAAGGTGTAAGGTAGTCATAGTTAAACAGGACCTTAAGTAGTTTATTTTGTACCCGTTGAATGGCGTTTAAGTGTATAGCAGCGGCAGAGCCCCATATTTCGATAAGGTAGTCTATATGTGGTTTTACAAGAGCGTTGTAAATGGTATAACGAATTCGTATCGGAAGACAACGGGTTATACCTCGTAGTGCGCCGGTAAGAGAAATTATTTTAGATTTAATTTTATTAATATGTGTCTGCCAAGTTAATTGTTTGTCTAGTATAAGGCCTAGGTATTTTTCTTGTTCAACTCTTGTAATAAATTGGTTATTAATTTTTAAGGAATCTATTAGATGAAGTTTTTTATTTTTCGGTGCAAAAATTATATAATTAGTTTTTGAGACATTTATAGTTAAAAGGTTGCTCTGAAACCACTTCTTTAATATATTTAAGTCTGTTTGGGCTTCGGCCATAAGGTCCTGAGTTGAATTACCGAAGTAAAATAGGCTTGTATCGTCAGCATACAGTGGGGTCACCTTTTAGCCCGATCTCGTGAATATTATTTATGTAAACAAGGAAAAGCAATGGGCCGAGTATGGATCCTTGTGGTACTCCGTATGTGATTGGGAGAGGATTGCTTTCCCGTTCACCTACTCTGACTATTTGCTTTCTGTTCGAAAGGTAAGACTCAAACATTTTAAATGCAGTGCCAGTGACCCCTATATATTTTAGTTTGTTCAAAAGTATTTCATGACTGACGGTGTCAAAGGCCGTTTTTAAATCGATAAAAACTCCTAGAACTACTTGTTTTTTATCGATGGCTACTTTGATTTGCGTGACTAAGTCTACAGTTACGGTAAGTGTATTTGATTGTTGCCGGAAACCATATTGTTTATAGTAGAGAAAATTTATTGATTGCAAGTATTTTTCCAACCGAGTTTTTATTAATTTTTCTATGACTTTTGAGAGAATTGGGAGCACTGAAATAGGGCGGTAATTGCCCGGATTTGATTTTTCACCACTTTTGTATATGGGAGTCACTTTGGCAAGCTTCAGGCTGTCAGGAAAATTACCGTCTCTTAAACACTTATTAAAACAATCAGCTAGTTCTTGTATACATTTTGTATACATTTTAGTGATTTTGTAGTGACCCCGTCTAATCCTGAGCTCGTGTTAGCACTTAATTTATTGATTATTTTAGTTATTTCTTCAACAGTACATGGAGAAAACTCGGAAAGAATGTTCATAGTGTTTGCGCTTGGTGATGGACCGTGGGAGCACGGTTGATTATTGGTAATCCTGCTTGCCAAGAAAATCCCTATGTTTGAAAAATACTCATTGAAACCGTCACATATGCAACTTAGAGTCGTCACGCTGCCAGCTTCTGTTTGTAGCTTTAACGATTAACAAGGAATCACGTTTATTTAAAAAAAATATGACAATATCTAATTAATAAGGTGTTGTCATTTTTTAATAAATAGAATCATCTTAACATTTGGTGGCAAAAACGTTAACCCGAAAAGCTTGAAAAAATAAATTTTGAAAAAAGTGAAACGTTGGCGGGAATAGTAAAAATATATGAATATATAAGTTGAACATTTGTATTATTTCCTTGGATTTATTTGAAAAAAAACACTATATAAGCCTCGGCGCGAACAGGGATTGTCGGCCTCGTATGTCTAGAATCTAGATGGCCTCGTTATCACTCGGCCAACAATTCCCCATTTCGCGGCCTCTGCAGTAATGTACTATTGTTGTAAGTTACAACAAATGACATTTGCAAAGTTAATAAATAGTCACACATTTAAGTACTATAATATTAGTTACATAGCCTCAACTACTTATATTAAAAAGTGAGTGAAATTAAAGTATATATATTATCGTTATTGCTTTTATTTTCATCAATCACATTTTTAGGGTCCCGTAGTCATCTAGGAACCCTTATAGTTTCGCCATGTCCGTCTGTCCGTCCGTCTGCGGCTTAGCTTAAACTACGATTTCTAATTAAAGACCAAAAAAACTACCATAAGGTTGCTAGTACAATAAAATATTTTACAATAGTAAAATGCTTTTTATTTTTTAAACACACTAAGATAATTTATTTATTGGTAACTTTATGTTTTAACAAAATAATTTGTTATATTTATTATTACATAAATACGAGAGGAGATAATTACAACTTTAAAATCAGAGATTTTTGGTACAATATCTGGTATTGTACTTGTAACACTTCAGGTATTCAAAACATTCGGAGCCATAATTTACAAGCTTCAGAAATAAACTCAGATGTAATTTAAAACTAAATATTTAACTTGTAGCTAATCGACGAAATTGCAGAAAATAGTACATGCATTTCGTATTATAAAAATACACTTTTATTCGCCCCATCCGCCAAATTAAAAATGTCGCCCGCTGAGATCGCTCACTGAACCTTGACAGAAATATTCTTGAGTGGGGGCCGTGTACCGGAAGTCGCAGCGAGGAAGGCCTTCATTTTTGTCATCTGCTCATTGAGATTTAGCACATGACTGTGCTCGTTTTATAATACATAATGCGGCAGAAAGGTTCTCGAGTGGAAACCGCGTGCTGGAAGACGCCACGTGGGGAGGCCTTCGATTAAGGCACCCGCTCACGGAGACATGGCCTTCGTATGACTGTGTTTGTTTTATGGCATGCGGCAGAAAGTTTCTCGAGTGGAAACCGCGTGCCGGAAGACGCCGCATGCAAAGGCCTAACAAAGTAGACAGTCCATCAGTGCTATGGTATTTTTTAATTATCGTAAAGATTAAGGATTAAAAACCAATGACCGCAGCGTGGATCGATGACTCAAATAGCGCCTTTGATGATCGGGCGAAAACCCACTGGAGATGGATCACGGCCGATCCTCGTCGCGTATCCTCACCGCGTATTATGAACGGTAAGTGTGGACGTCGCGCCGTCGCGATCATGCAACAACGCTCGCGCGAAATCCATGTTGATACGCGTATCTTCAGTACCCCGCACACTCGCGATCAGGAAAGTGTTGCATGATCGCGACGGCGTGACGTCCACACTTCCGTTCATGATACGCGGTGAGGATACGGGGTGAGGATCAGCGAAATGATACAAGTGTGGACGGAGCCTTATCCGATAAATCGGTTGGGATCGGAAGGTCTGGACTGGAACGGGTTTTATTTCTCTTAAAACCCGCTCCAGACAGGTTCAGATCAGGTCGGATCGATCCGAAGGTTTGGAGCGGGTTTTAGTTTTATGCCGCCTGTACACTTTCGCCAACATGCCACAGATTAGTCATACTTTTGCGTTTTTTTTTTTTTAATTTTTTCAAGTTGGAATAAATTTTAGGTTATGTTAATAAAGTTATGCTTGGAACCTTGCATTCCAAGTTCCTTTCTGAATTAAATTGTATCGGTGAGTTGTGAATTAAATTTTGTCAACTACATGTTTAAATTTCACACAAGATTGATCAGTTCCTGGAACTCCCGGATAGTTATTTCCTTTGTTGATCACTATACCGAGGTTCGAGTAGGTATACCAGAGCAGGAGTCGGCACAGCAGCATTTTCTTGAACGTGGATACTATGGAAGTGAAAGAAATAACAAAATGTCCATTTAATGAACAAGGTGGGTGTGGTGTCCTCCACAAAGGATTTGGAATTAAACACAGATATATATTTGAGTATACACCGCAGGTTGAGGTGCAACGTCCGTCCGGCGTGAAACCAGATAACGGAATGCTAGAGGGGCGCCTCACCCCGCCTACCCGCATACACGTTTATTTATATATATACAAATCTATAAATCCAAGATACCACATCTCTTCCTTTTTTTAAATATTAATTCTAAACAGAATACAATCACTAATCAGTACAGGCTGAAATAGTTTGTCACAAATGACATATTATTATTCCTTACTAATTAACTTATTTTATTCATCAATTTCATTTCCTTACTTATACTTATATTATTTTCTTTATTAAACCGATCCATCTTCACATTATTATCTTTTTTTTTTTACCAGCGGTTCACTATAAGGCTCACTGAGGAGAAAGAACCACCGAAAGAAAACTCCCAGACTACCTTATTTATTATATTATATTATTACGTTTCATTTAAATACATCACAAAAACCCAACCTCGGGTACCATCGGCAGCAGGGCAAAGCCCAGGCTACCAGTGGTTAGGGATGCAGAGAGAAACCTTATTAGGTTTTAATGTTTATATTAATAGCTGGCTCTATGTATTTGAACGAGTAGTTTTCTCTTATTCTGTGTCATAAAACTCATAACAAATTTAAGACACTTCACCATTAGACTTTTCTATAACAGAACTAATAAAATTTGCTATGTTCCATTTATCAATCTTTTAATCGTACACTTTCGCTCTACCGCATTTACATGCGCTCTGCGGGAGCATCCCGTCAAAACTTGCTATTATACATACATTAGTGCCAGCATTACGGAACTCAGGTCCAACAAAAGAATTATCGTGTGACGTCTTTCATCAGCATCACTATTTAAACGGTTCTAAATACAATAATTGAAATTATTTGTCAAATGTTTATTTTCCATATTCGACTCCTTCCATGGAAGATAGTAAACTTAATCGTAAAGTGGTGCCCAGTTTAGTACATTGTTAAATTTTAGGTGTCACACGACAAAACAGAAGTTTTTATGTAAAATAAAACATTGATTTCCATAATAATTATGTTTTTTTTTTTTTTTTGCAGATATTTCTTGCATTATGTCCTCAATAGTGACTTGTGATGTTAAAGTTACTCAAGTTTAACAAAGTCATGAAGTGGCACCCTAATTACGATTCCATACAAAAATGAGGAGCAAGTCTCTAAGCTTTGTATTAAAAATTATTTATTGTCTACATTTATTTTTCTGTATAATTTGTAACATTTTTTTTAAGAAAATGTGTGAAAAGGCTTCTGTTTATAATTGCTTTAGTTTTAATAATTTTGTAGCATCCTCGCTTACTAGACTGGATGGAATACTATTAAGTATTTCTCGATGTGGCCTTTCTTGTTGCATTTTTTACTAGTACGAGTACCTCATTTATCGATGAGGGAATCTTAATAGTATTTTGTTAATTTCGCTTTAATACTTTTTTATAGGCGTTCCAGCAGTATGTGTACTTTTTGGTCAGTTTTAGGAGTCATTTCCAAAGAGTTCTAAAATAATATACATTTGTTGGCAAAATGTGTAATATTTTCTGTATATAAGCATTTCATCAGTTTTTTTTTGTTGGTTGAATTTAATCAAAACTCATATTGTAAAGTTTACTGATACATATCTTGTACAATATTTCCGCTGAAATTGTAGCTATAAAATTCTATCACTTTCATGTGAGTGTCCTTTTGTGAGTTATTGTTGAATACAATATCAAATATCTAAATTTGTTTTTCTGAGCAATTAATCACACATTTCAGTATCTCTTTACATTTTGGTTTTTTAATATTTTATATCAAGGTGGTTACTATAATTATAACCACCTATACCACAATAACCAGCAATGGCTATCTTCTTTGGATATTATCTCTGTAAAACGCTTAATTTGCAGATTATATAGTGCACTTTAAGAGCCCATAACCTCTAAAAATTCAAGTCAGAAGGGCATTGGTACTTTACTGTATTTATCTTTACGGCACAACACGTAATAGGTACCACAACTTTCAATATACAGCGTGGAACAGATCGAGGGACTTTTAAGCAGAGAATTGTTCAGACTGAGTACTTCATTTTTCACCAATGAACTATGTAAATATTTGTATCCATTTTTGAGATACAGTTTGTTAACCTTTTCACCGCCACAGTCGGCTGTGGCCGTCAACAAAAAATCGTGCCCCTGACGCCACCGTCGGCCACAGCCGTCCAAATTTCAATGATCAAAAACTTTGTAATTCTAACCGCTACAAGTAATTTTCAATCCCTGTTGATTTTGGGGCACATCTTTTTTTTTTTACTCTGGCGTCAGTGGCACGGTAAATTGCTAGACCGCTTGGCGGTCAATAGGTTAAACATTACATTAGTGTAACAATCTGCACATATGAGCCAGCCCTAGCATCTTTTGAACATCGCTTAAGTTAAAGACAGGTGTCAATTTTAAATGTGAATAAGACCTTTGAAACAGTAAGTTTGGCACTGATATTAAAATATTTTATTTTGATGTTTTTTTCTTTTAATCCAGGTTAACATTTATAATAATGATTATGTCGATTGTAGATCACTCGCATGACACTTTTCTGTCAACCCCGTCTTTAGAAATGTTCAACGCTGTATATCATCTCTGCTCAGACGAGCTGTTCACATTACAGTAGCTGTGAACGGAGTAACTAAAAATAGAAATAGTCTGGGACTGCTGTCATACATATTTGAATGAATTCAAATGCCGAACATCACAAACATTAGTATGTCGATTTCCAGTCTCACATCACAAGGAATCTTATTAGGGTTGTTACTACATTTCGGAAAAATATTATATAGCTGTCATCGTCATTATGAAAACTGTCATTAGTTGATTGTACTTATTCGTGGGGAACGTGACAGCTCATCTGACTTCAGACGCTCCTTACCAATGAAGCGTAGGTACATGTACATACCACTTTGATGATTGTTTTTCACTTCACTTTAAACAATAGATTTAACTATTATAGTGTTGAGATTAACATGTAATATGATTACTTTTGTTAAGTATATTCTCTCGTTCAATGACATCCCTGTAAGTGTGTGTCTCAAAAGTAGTGCAGAGTGGAATTACAATTTAGTGCATTATTTGGAAGACCAGGGTCTCCTGTCACGGGCATTTACTTTACTTACTAGGAGAACCCAACCCTTGTAATTATTGCAATCTAATTATTGCATTAACGGAAACAGTCATTTTTCATTTTGATTTTAAATAAAATCGTAAGAACAGGGGCGTAATTCGACCAATTTTAGAGAGATGATGGAAATCTCTCCATTTCATCGCCATCCGTCACTTTTGACGTGTCCCTACTTGACTACTGGCGATATCCCTATAACATCGCAACTTCGTCAATCCGGTCGCGCTTAGTTTGCGTTTCCTTTGCATGTGACGGCATAAATAACAGGCGCATACTTTAACTTGACCGTGTAGTATAAAATTAGTTAGTTAAGTTTTGTTCAAAACAGAAATTTATATGCATGAATAGCATTTTTGACAATCATTATCGCCTTCGTATTTCCAAAATTGAGATGAGATGTCACTTGAACCTCATCGCATTTTAATGACAGTTCAAAGGCGATATCACTTTTATCTGATAGACTTTTTTCGTTTTTTTTTCGATCTCTCAAACGGCATTCTCGAATTAGGTCCCAGGTGTCGCCTTTGCAATAACTCTCTTCTGTCATTTGGTCGACTGTTAAGAATAGTAGTTATTTATTTATTTTACTAAATAGGTATTGTCGGTTGTGGTGAAATCAAAGAGATTGCGGATTCATATTTTGGCGTACTAGCTGAAGCTTGAACATTTTTGAATTTATAATTAACAAGTTGTTAGAGTCTGACAACTGAAATATTACCAAATTTTTTGGGATTTCAAAAATCTTAAGAGTTGGTCACACCTTGTGTAGGCGGAATCATAGTTTTGATGCTCGACAATATTTTTGATTTTATGTGCACACGTAAGGTACCCTAAGGAAAGAGGTTAAAGATACGTTAAAGTGCACTCAAAGTCAGCTCACATAATTTCTGCCACTATGTACAGTACAGTCACCGACAAGACTTTATGTTTAACACTTTCTCACCGTATATGCCATTGTAACCGGGCGAAACATTAAATATTTAAATGAAATCTAGCTCGATATTACCATAATATTAATCCAAAATATTAATCAAAGATTTACATAAGTACTATGCCCAGTTTCGACTCAATCGAAAACTGCAAAGTGGTCAAGTTCAACTCACTACATTTGTATGTTTCTTGTTTGCTTGTTTACAAACAAGACAGATACCGGAATAGGTAAATCCACACGAAACTACAAAGTTACATTTAATAATTCTGACTAAAGTTAATATTTACCTACACGTTTGACTAACCATGACCTATTCGCTTTAGTCCAAATCGATCTCTAAATATCTGGCACCCAGTAAAAATAATAGATTCTTTTAAATCGCCCAAAGGGTTCTGAGAGTATGCACTTGTTTTCTGAACACATAATATTCAATTAACCACTCTGTTCTCACACTCTCACACATTTACATTCATCGTCTGTGAACTTCGTTCACTTGTTTGTAACATACACACACAATCATTATTTGTGAACTTTGTTCACTTTTTACACACATACGTCTTTGTGAACTTCGTTCACTTATTTTACACACAGACGTGTTTTGTGAACTTCGTTCACTTATTTTACACACACACGTCTTTTGTGAACTTCAAGTTCACTTACTTTACACACACATACGTCTTTCGTGAACATCGTTCACTTGTTTTACACACAGACGTATTTTGTGAACTACGTTCACTTGTTTTACACACAGACGGGATTTGTGAACTTCAAGTTCACTTATTTTACACACACACACGTCTTTTGTGAACTTCAAGTTCACTTCTTTTACTACATTATGCCAATTAAATATTCAACATGTTCACCACATGTTTTTATTTTATTTTTAAATTTACTACTGTAAAATAAATTTAATACCCGATTATGATTATGTATCTACATGAATTCATTTCAAGAATTATACGAAGTAAGTGAATATTACGCCCAAAGGTACAAGGATACCTATCGGACTAAATATAAAATGTGTATTGTAGAATCTATACGTATAAGTATTTAATTAATTTTTTTTTTCACGCTTTTATTTCCGCCTGTCCCTTTTTATACAAACGTTAATTGCTCACCATGACCAATCAATGAACTGAAACACAATAGGTTTATCTTGTGCTGTTTAGGAGTTCTTATACACGTCTCCATCATCAGATCAGCTCAAAGATATATACCACATTATTCTATTGTCACGTGCACTACATGTGCATACAAAGTCTCATTCCGATGCGACAATTAGAAGTAGGTTAAAAATTTACTACCCTGGTTTGTTTACGTTGTTATTTGTTTGTTACAACCAACAGAATGAGTTACAAATGAACTTAATTAAAGCGTGTTCATAATTAGGAGTATTGAGTTAGTAATATAATATCTTATGAGCGACAAATATTAATATCACATATTATTCATTACTATTTGTCCCAATATGTCAGACGATGCTTGTGAAACGCGAACGTGTTAAACATTAAATTAGTGTTTTGGCTATTGGCATTCTTTTTAGGTACAACACGCCTGACTTGGTCTTAGTAGTTCATCAGTCTCACCATTTAACTACATATTGTTTTGTGCCTTTGTTTGTTATTGTACACACCATAACTATTAGCAATTATATTGTTTCCTTTTCTCTTTTGTGCAAACAATTGGTTACCAATACGCATTCAGATTGCAATATGTTTGGGTTCTAAAGTTAAAACATGTCTAACCAATTAGGTACATTTATTTTGGTAAGTACCTATTAAATTTACGTTATAACGAGAAAGATAGGTCTTAAAATATTTATGCATCAACACAATTTAGAATACACATGTAAAGGGTAACAGCATAATCTAGATACCACACAGCGTTGGCACAATTAAATGTAAACACTGATTACGTTTTATTATGGGCAAAATTAAACGAGGAACCTCAACTTACGCTTTCTCCTTTATTGAACCCTTTTAACAACTTAAAATCCAATCGTAGTTGTGGTAGAAATAATGCTATTTTATCTATTTGTACAAAAGGAAATCAATTATTGTCAAAATAACCGATTACGTTGTATATTAGATACCTACCTTAAAATCTCAAATAAAGGTACTGGTTTGCTTTGATATTGTAGAACGGCGAGCTTCGAAGTAAAAGGCTGTGTCACTTTAACCACTTTTATTATATCCGACTTGCACAACTTCGATACAAGAATTTCCAACTTTTATCAAATATGCAACGTAAACATTTCTCGTACGGTAACGGTCTGTCTTCGGCAACGCGTGCTATCCCCGCTATCTGTCGTGAGAACCCCGCCGCGGCCGGTGTATGCAACAGCGGCGCCACTTTCGACAGCACGCGTTGACGGGGACCAAGGCCGAACTCGCTATTCAGCTTTAAAGTAAAATTTTGATAAATATCCGAAATATGATAAATTATAATTTATTTAATTTAGTATTTACCTAGAACATTTAACATTACGAAAATAACAATTAATACACAGTTCTATTCTAACAATTCGGCCATCCGCAACATGTACACGTCCCGTGTACCAGGTCAGTAACTACTATACTAACAATAAATACTCTTTATAAGTAGACTTAATTAGTCATGACTTTGATATTTGACATTGTTCAAAATACAAAATTATCTGACAGGTTTTGAACAGGGCCCTATTCAATAAAACTTACAATTTACAATTTGTAATTACAATTACAATTTACATTTTTTTGTATATCCTGTTCAATAAAAAATACAAGTTACAATTTTGTAATGGTGAAAAATTTACAAAATTGTCGGATTGTAACGACAATTTTACATATCTCTGTTCAATAAAGATTTTCACTTGACAGGCAATAATTTACAATTTTGTCAGAAAAACGAGTTTATTAAACGCATACTTGTAGTTATAAGTTTACATATTTGTAGAATTGTAACAAAATTCTGACAGGCGCACTCACCTGGTGTAAAAATTGTTGAATACAGTTTAGACATACCTACTCGTAGCTTTTCGAAACCTAATATGATGCTCACGTGATCATCAAGTACTGAAAGTGACGAAAAATATCCAGTGTTTATTGTGCGACGCAGGCGAATATTTCGAAGAAGGAGGAATTTCAATCTTGATGTTACCGATTTCACATTTAATGATAAATTCAGAGTAAGCAAAACTACCGTCGAATATTTGATAAATGCAATGAGCAACGAGCTTGCTCACGAAAATAACAGAAACGCAGCTCTTACACCCACCGAGCAAATTTTGTGCGCTTTGCATTGGATGGATTCTGGCTCACAATACCATATAAAAGCAGATAGGTACGCATGGAATTTCTAAAGCGACTGTACACAACTGTCTGACACGGGTGACAAATTTAATTGTTAACAGATTCTTCGGTGATGAGGTCCGCTGGCCTGAAAACTGTCATGAGATTTCTAGATTATTTATGACTCATAATATACCTAGAATAGCTGGTATTGTATATGGTTCTCTAATTCAAATGGATGCTCCTTGGCAGAATGAACCAGCATTCGTAGATAGAGATTTGTATCATTCTATGAACGACATGGTGGTATGTGGTCCAAATTTAGATGTAGGTTTGTTTTTTCTAATAATATGTAGTTACCAAGTAAGATAAAAAAAGGTATGAAATAAATAGTGCTTAACTTAAAATTATATATTATTTATGTCCAAGTACCGACATGTGGTAGGAATAATAACTGCGATTTAATCGTGAACGTACTCTGAAATGCAATTTGTCGAACAAGTTAGCAATTGAATTTTATTCTACCGTCATTGTTAGTCATTAAAAAACATAATATTACACTTAATTGTAAATTGTAACTTACCATGACATATTTGTAAATTACAATTGTCATCGAAAGCGACAGGCGTTTTTTGCAATTGTAAAGTTTTATTGAACAGGGTTTAAAAGTGTGACATTTTAACATTTTTTAGCAGTGGTACAATTACAAATTTGTACTTTTATTGAACAAGTTTTTACCTTACAATTTTACAATTATGTCCCTTTTTTACAAATTTGTCGGATTGTAATGTTTATTGAATAGGGCCCTGGTCGGTACTCGATAGTGTAATCAAACTCCTGCATTGAAATCCACCATCTAGCGACCCTCGGTATTAGGTCACGTTTGAGAAAGGTCGCCCGAAGTGAATTGCAATCAGTGAATATCTTAAATGTAATGCCGATAAGGTAAACACGAAACCTCTGCAATGATGACACTACCGCTAAAGTTTCAAGCTCATACGATGTCATGTGTTGTTCTTCAGGGGTCGTCTGGCGGCTAAAATAAGCTACTGGCTTGAGAATTCCATCGTTATTCCTCTGCATCAATATACCTGCCACACCGATTTTACAGGCATCTGTATGGACCTCTGTGATGGCTTTTGGATCGTAGAGCGATAATGTTGGTTTTCTAACTAGTTCGTCCTTTAAAGTATTAAATGCGCATATTTGAGATTTTCCCCATACCCACGGGGTATTTTTCTTGAGCAAAACAGTAAGTGGCTTTGCGATAACTGCGAAGTTTCGCACAAAGCGTCTAAAGAAGCTACATAGGCCTATGAACTGTCTAACCCCGTGTTGATCGCGAGGTTGAGGAAACTCCTGAACTGCCTGCACTTTACGAGCACCGGGTTTTATTCCCTCCGAGCTTAATTCGAACCCAAGATAGTCAACACTCTTACTGAAAAAACAACACTTTGAAAGCTTAAGTGTCAATCCTGCTTCCTGTAACAATTGTAAAACGGACTCTAATCTACTTATGCCCTCGTCAATAGTTTTCGATGGTATGATGATATCATCCATGTATGCGGATGCTATCTTGTTATTCCTAGGCGACGAGTCACCGTTTTCGTCCACATGATTGTTGACCGTTCCTAGCACAGAGTGAACCATGCGCATGAACGCTGATGGTGCATTAACCAGGCCGAAAGGTACCCTTTTAAACTCGAATTGTCCATCAGGTGTTACAAAACTAGTCTTTGGTCGATCACTCTCTTTTACTCCTATCTGGTAATAGCCAGATGCTAGGTCCAGGGTCGTATAATAGTTAAACCCCGACAGTTCATCGAGCTGGTCATCGATTCTAGGTAATGGGAAATTTTCTTTTATGGTCTTCCTATTGAGGGCCCTATAGTCTACGCAAAGCCTAATATCACCGGTCTTTTTCTTAACTAGGACTATAGGACTCGCATACGGTGATGATGAAGGCTGAACTATATCACAATCGACGAGTTCCTGCACCATGTTGCGTACCTTCTCCCTTTCGGAAAACGGTAACCTATACGGACGATACACCACAGGTTCATCGTCTTTTAACTGAATCGACATTTCGACTAAGTGTGTTTTGCCTAATTCCTGCAGGTTAAATGCAAAAGCTTTGCGATACTTATTTAACAAACCTAGTAGTTTTACGGTTATCTCTGGGTCTAGCGTGTTCGACTTTAAATCATCTACTGATATGGCCCGTGCTGGCTCAAGTAAATTGACGCGCATAACCCTATTCAGCATATTGTCATTAGGTTGAGCTTGTTCTGCGCGCTTGCATCTAGCTAACAACGATCCCCTTTTAAGCTCAACCGGTCTTGACGACATCCCTTTAACTAATGCTACACCACTACCCTCAGTTACGGTAAACAGTCCCTGTACTAATATAATGTTCACGCCCTGATTGATAACGTGTGCTACCATCGATATAAACTTCCCCTGTATATTTGGGTACTGTAGTAAAATTAACAGCAGTTAATCCATCGATGATAGTCTCAGCCGCGCAAATTAACTTAATCCTACTATCTAAATAATCGTCTGAACTACTTATACGCAAAGATGTCTGTCCTTCTCGACTATAATATGTGGCTGCTCGGTAAAAGTCTGTCCAACCAGCAAAGGCACTTCCAAAACTTTATCTGGAACAACCATACACTCTACCAGTGCCTTTGCCGCGTCTATTTCTATTTCTAATTTACATTTACCTAATGGCCTGACAACGGCATCACCGAATCCCTTTAAGTAGGGTAACGTAGGGTCGTTTTTCCACACTAACGATAATTCATGAGCAAAAGTTTCTTTAATCAACGTAGCCGCGCTACCGAAATCAATAAAACACTTGCAGAGAATTTTATTAGTTATGGCGGACTTGTAGTACTAAGCCGACTTTGTATCCGACACTCCTACACACATGACAGGTTTTGATGTTCTAGTGCTGTTGTCGATGTTTTTAATATTATTACTGGTTCGACAACTATCAGCAGAATGACCAAATCGCATACATTTATCGCATTTTAATACCGGTTTGGGACACTGAGACTTATAATGCCCATCTTGCAAACAGTTAAATCACTTTATCGTTTTATCGTTAACTGTGTTTCTATTCCCGATTTCTGACTTCGTTTCAATTCTACTCTTAGCCTTTCGATCGATAAACGAATTATTCTTAGCGCTCTTCAAGAATGGTAACAGCTGGTCTGGACTATCGAAACGAGCCGCTTCGGCCCCTAAGCGAACACTACGATCATCTATCCCGAATACCAAACAGTCTACTGCTCTCTTGCCAGTAATATCGCAACGATTTAATAACATAATTTTATCATAGAAATATTCCTCTAAGGAATCATTAAACCTAGCACGTTTAGCGAGCATTGTCGTGAGTAATTGACCATAGTTATCGTCGCTAGGGAATGCTAGTTTCAATTTCTCCTGCCACTCTTGCCAAGAAAACATCACAGTTGAAAGGCCAGCATACCATTTTTGAGCCATACCCTTAAGTTTTGGTAACGCAAAGTGAACGGTCTGACGATCATTCCAATTGTATATAATTGCACACTCGTTCACTTTGTGTATCCACATTGCTATTGTTTGTTCTTTACAAGCAGGATCAAATTCTGGCACTGTATTTTGATTTGATAATTTCTCATTAGAGCCTTTGTCGCCAATGGTACGCAGAGCCTCTACTAGCTGCGAAATAGTAACGTTATTGCTGAGGATGGATTGAGTATTCGAGGGCTCACATACAGATCTGGGTGGTTGTTGCCCCTTGTGAGTTGACGTATGCGCGGCCGTAGCTCTGCTATGTGATCGTCGTCTCTCGCTTCGCTGCCGCTGACTGCGTGAGCGTGGCCTACTGGGACGACCCTGAGCGCGGTGGCTGCTACGGCTGCGTGTCCGGCGCCTGTCGCCGTCAAAGCCGCGTAACCGGCGCCTGCTGGCTCGTTCCCGTGTCCTCTCGTCACCGCGACTGCGTGGCCGACCCGTGTTGCCACGTTGACTGCGTGGCCGGCCCTGGCTGCGATGGCTGGCACGGCTGCGCGAACGACGAGATCCTCTTTGCTCCGTGTGCCTGGTCCTGCTACGTGACCGGTGCTGACCCTCGGGTGGCCACGGTGGCGTTGTCAGCACACGCGACCTCCTTCGATCATCTTCCATTTCCTGGAATTGCAAGTATTCTAGCACAAATCTCTGTTTTCAAACCAACACAATAAATACGAGTGAGGGAAATACAACTGGCTAAGTTTATGCATTTCAACGTAAGAGCGTGAAAAATTTGTTTCCCATATATCCCTTAAATTAAACCCGAAAAGCATGCCCCGGGAATACTGTAATGCACTAGCAATTTCTCGTAGTAAACCGCTTTGAACGAGTATTTTCGAATTAAATGGGACACGTTAGTGAAATAAGTAACAAACATTCAAAGAAAACAGCGAGGAATAAGAAAAGAAATATATCTATATTATAGTTAGTAATATCAAATTAAGCGTACTTTGACCATGTGTAAGTATTGGCTAGTTTAAACGAGAGCGGCGTACAAACAATTTATACCTATAAAACTTTCATTCAGTTCCATAACCACGAAAATACAGAAAGAAAACCCACTGCAATTGCATAGCTCAGTACATTCAAGAAAAAAAACGTGAGTAAAACATGACCATAACAAACAAATAATAACGAAAAACAAACAACACTAATTCGACTTTAGTATTTCACTTACGTATTAAACCCATAACACACTTTATCATTATCGTCATCGTTGTAGAATAATTCTATTACTTACGGTTTTATTAGTTGTTCTCAACAAACCACAGGTTCGACTCAAGGAGTTAATGCTTACAACTCCTTGCTATCCCTTTCTTCTGAATTGTAGAACGGCGAGCTTCGAAGTAAAAGGCTGTGTCACTTTAACCACTTTTATTATATCCGACTTGCACAACTTCGATACAAGAATTTCCAACTTTTATCAAATATGCAACGTAAACATTTCTCGTACGGTAACGGTCTGTCTTCGGCAACGCGTGCTATCCCCGCTATCTGTCGTGAGAACCCCGCCGCGGCCGGTGTATGCAACAGCGGCGCCACTTTCGACAGCACGCGTTGACGGGGACCAAGGCCGAACTCGCTATTCAGCTTTAAAGTAAAATTTTGATAAATATCCGAAATATGATAAATTATAATTTATTTAATTTAGTATTTACCTAGAACATTTAACATTACGAAAATAACAATTAATACACAGTTCTATTCTAACAATATTAAAGTTAGATAAGTAAGTAATTATTACTTTTGCTACGCTTTTCATGTTTTCGTTTATACTTTTGCACTTTCACTTTGTTTTTTGTAGAACCCGACTTGATTGGTCACCGAATTGTTTGCAATTTTGTAGGTTATTTTCCTTCTTTGCACGAACTGTACTTACAGTTAATCCTTTTAATCCTCGTCGCCATTGTGGTGTCCTCCACAAAGGATTTGGAATTAAACACAGATATATATTTGAGTGTACACCGCAGGTTGAGGTGCAACGTCCGTCCGGCGTGAAACCAGATAACGGAATGCTAGAGGGGCGCCTCACCCCGCCTACCCGCATACACGTTTATTTATATATATACAAATCTATAAATCCAAGATACCACATCGGGTAATGCAGGTATAATTTTTTTTTAATACGACTATAACTGTATCAGTGCTATTTAGCCCTCACTAGGGAATGCAATAACCGGAAAAATATCGTAACCGGGTTTCCTATCGGTTATGATCGTAAAATAACCGATAACCGGTTATAACCGGTTATAACCGAAACAATATTAAAATAACAAATAATGACGTAAATATTGGAAAAAAAGCGGTATAAATAAAATATGAACATCTCATTAATATTTTAAATATCTTTAACAAAGGATAATAAGATTCTATCATTACCTAAATCAAGAGTTAAAATAAAATCACCTCATAACTCAGATGTCTAACACAAAAATGTTAAGTATATTTATATTCATTACAAGCAACGATAAAATATCTCAAATTCTCAATCACAAATGTTCAAGGCTTGTTTTGTTATTATTTATGCTAAGGAAACAAAAAGGACGACACTTTTAACGTAATTTCTGCGTGTGTTGATGACTATTAGTCACTAGCTACGTAAGTTCATACAATGTAATTATTTTTACTTGACGAGGGACTACACTATACCATACCATTCATACCGTACTCGTATTATTTAATTAAACATCCAGTTAACGTACTTCAGCATGTAATACAGCATCATCATCCTCCTAGCCTTTTGTCCCATTTTTTGAGAATGAATTCTCAATAGGGGTCGGCTACCTAAATCCCAAGATGTGGCGTAGGCACTAGTTTTTACGCAAGCGACTGCCATCTGACCTTCCAACCCATAGGGGAAACTAGGCCTTATTGGGCTTAGGTGGTTTCCTCACGATGTTTTCCTTCACCGAAAAGCGAGTGGTAAATATCAAATGACATTCCGTACATAAGTTCCGAAAAACTCATTGGTACGGGCCGGGTTCGAACCCACGACCTCCGGATTGAAAGTCGCATGCCCTAACCACTAGGCTACCACCGCTTTTTTTTTACATGTAATAGCATTTAGAGTTAAATATACGCTGAACGATAAATAAAGAGATAGTGTTTTTGAAAAATTTAAGTAAGCGTATGCTTATTTAGCATTAGAAGAAATAACCGAAAAATAACCGTAACCGGTTCTGTTACTCCCAAAACCCGGTTACACAATTAGACCAACATAACCGGTTAAAACCGGTTTTTACGGTTTCGGTTATAACCGGGTTGCATTCCCTAGCCCTCACTAACAGTGAGTAGGACTTTGTGTGGGAGTATAATCCGCTCGGCTAATGGGATTATTTCCGCGCCACGGGACTGATTTGCGAGGGGGTGACGCGGGCGCACTGTACACATGGTCTGTGGTCATGGGAATCGGGCTATGGTGCAGGTATCACTTATGTGGCCTACCATCTTTCCTGTGTGGTGGTATGGTATTTGTAATATAATAATAATAAAAAAATTACTCACTGGTGCCAGTAAAATTATGAGTGTTTCCAATTAAATAAAGATTAGCTGATTTGAGCTGGCATCATATAACGTAATGAAAAAAAATTGGGCAAGTGCGAGTCGGACTCGCGCACCGAGGGTTCCGTACAAACACTTTTCATCCTTAAGTGGTTAAGTTAAGTTTGCACCTGGTATGTATAGCGCCCCATACAAATTAGGTGCAAAGTTAACGCAACCAACCCGTTTGTTGTATGGGAGCCCCCCTTAAATATAAAAAAACAATCATGCCATTTTTTGGGTTCCATACCCAAAGGGTAAAAATGGGACCCTATTACTGAGACTTCGCTATCCGTTAGTCCGTCCGTCCGTTTGTCACCAGGCTGTATCTCAAGAATGCTGATAACTAGACAGTTGAAATTTTTACAGATGATGTATTTCTATTGCCGCTATAACAACAAATACTAAAAATAAAATAAAATAAATATTTAAGGGGGGCTTTCATACAACAAACTTGTTATAGATTATGGTATGGAACCCTTCATGCGTGGGACTCACACTTGCCCAATTTTTTATTTTTTTACATATCGTAGTGTGTTGTCTCAACTGAATTTTTATATGGGTCATTTTTAGGGTTCCGTACCCAAAAGGCTGATTTAGACGATGCCAATTTTGAGACGCCTAAATTACGGCGCCAGTGATTACCGCACAGCACACCTCCGACCGTTTAGACAATGACTATGTTCAGCCGCCTAAATCTCGCCGCCAGTTGTGTATACACAGTGCTTTTTTTCAGTACCAGTCATTAGTGGCAGCGAGAGACGCGGAGGGGGGGTCACTGGCGCCAAAAAATAGGCTCGTGTTCTATTCCGCGCCAGCGCTGGCATGCGGCGAAAAAATGGCGCCGAAAGTGTTTATACGGTGCCTTTTCGAGGCGCCGTAATTTAGGCGTCTCAAAATTGGCATCGTCTAAATCAGCCTAAAGGGTAAAAACGGGACCCTATTACTGAGACTTCGCTGTCCGTCCGTCCGTCCGTCCGTCTGTCACCAGGCTGTATCTCAAGAACGGTGACAGCTAGACAGTTGAAATTTTCACAGATGATGTATTTTTATTGCCGCTATAACAACAAATACTAAAAATTCAATAAAATAAATATTTAAGGGAGGCTCCCATACAACTAACGGGTTGGTTGCGTTAACTTTGCACCTCATTTGTATGGGGCGCTATACATACCAGGTGCAAACTAAACTTAACCACTTAAGGATGAAAAGTGTTTATACGGAACCCTCGGTGCGTGAGTCCGACTCGCACTTGACCGCTTTTTTTTTTTTTAATTTACTTAGTCTACACACATATCCATCTCGTTGTGATACCCTTTTTTTTTAATCTTACCATCCTAATTGTTAATCACTGTGGTCAGTATGGATGGAACATATGATTTGAATGAAAATCTCGTTTAATTGGTTCAATATATTTTTTAAATTGCATGTTCTCATGTTGAATTACAAAAGTTTTGCTGCTACAGCCTTTGACATATATTAATCCAATTTTTTTTTTCTTTAAGCTTTGATTTTTTTATTAAAGGTTTATATATTTATCCAGTTTAAATAACGTACTGCGGTTTTACAGTGCATGTTAAGGAGGAGGAAGACATTGTAAAATACGAAACGGAGTGGGAGTGTAATGCGTGCCTCCATGGTATAAGTGAGGCAGCTGCGCAAGCTGGTCTTTATGAACATCACGAGGTGAAGGATGAGCTTGTGCTGGGGCCTGAGAGCCTGCAGCCACCCGACATAGTATTCGCGCTTCGTGGTAAGTCTCTTTATCAGGTATGTAGGGTAATAAACGGAACCCTATTACTAACCTGCTAGTTCAAGATAAATGAGATAGACAGTTGAAATTTTCACACATGATGTATTTCTGTTGCTGCTATATTAACAAATACTAAAAACAATAAAATATTCAAGGGGGGCTCCCATTCAACAAACATGATCGGTTGCGTTAACTTTGCAAACTCATTTGTATGCGGCGTCATACATACCAGCTGCAAATTTAACTGGCCAGTAAGTATTAGTACGGAAGCCTCGGTGCGCGATCCAGACTCCCACTTGGCTGGTTTTTGTGATATAAGTACGAGTATTGAAAGTAGTCAGAACTTTTAAATAAGAAAAAAATCCTAGATCATTCCAGAACTTGAAAACTTTAAATAAAATAAATAAAACCATATGTATGTCCATATGTCTGTTTCTGAAGACCCTTTTTCTGAGGAACGCGTGGATTTATGAAGTTGAAATTCATATCAAATAGTCAGGTCTACTGTCCCTTGGAGCTTTGAAAAAAACAAATTTCTAAGCCAACGCAATCAAAAGATACAGCCGTTTATGCTGCAAATTTTCGGCACTCGCAAGGAAATCAAAACCTACACCTGTGAACTCAGAATTTTGAAATTTGGTACAAAGCAACTTCTATAGCACAGATAAAGGAAAAATAGCGAAAACCTTAAATTTTTAGTCAAATCACATTGTACAGTGCGGGACTCTGGCCGGTTTTCTTTTTTTTTCATCACACTGTTACAGTACATTACGTAACAAGGGTGGTAAACGAGTAATTACAAACGAGTGTCTATTAGAACTTTAATGACATGAGTTTGGAATTCCTTTACCACCAGAGTCACGTACGACGTTTTTCATAACACTGGAGAAAATGAAATAAAAGGAGTACCTAGTAGTCAATACCAAAATTACTTACCGCCCTAGGGCGTAATACGTGACTTACCGCCCTAGGGCGTAATATAAGATTTACCGCCCGGTTTTCTAGCATGTAAACCCTTAAATAGTGACAAAAATTACTTACCGCCCTAGGGCATAATTTAGGACTAACCGCCCGGTTTTCTAGCATGCAAACCTTTTAAGAGCAAGTGTGATGAAAATGATTTTACGTATAGCAGCCCAGGCGTTAGATGTGATAGATCGACCCCTGCTGCGGGACTGTGTGGTCCGGCTGGACCGCGTCCAGAGCCTCGAGGCGCTGCTCAGGGCCGAAGCGCGCCGGGGGACGTCGCAGGACGATGGCAGACGTGACGGTGATGTGGATGGTGAGTTGTTTTGCTCCATTCACGACGCGGTTGGCTCGGTTGGTATAGACCTGCCTACTGAGCCGCCGGTCCCGGGTGCGAATCCCGGCCAGGGCAAATATTTGTGTGATGAATATTTGAGCTTGGGTCATGGTTGTTCTATGTATTTAAGTACCTATGTATTTATCTATATAAGTATGTGTATCGTCGTCTAGTACCCATAACACAAGCCTTCTTGAGCTTAATTAGGGAATAGATCGATTTATGGGAGGTTGTCTGATTCTCACAATTATTTATATTTATTTATTTTATTCAAATATTTGTGTGATGAACTCGAATATTTGTGCCTGGGTCATGAATATTATTTGTATTTATCTATATAAGTATGTTTAATGTCGTCTAGTGTTCAAAACACACAAGCATATTAAAGCTTACTGCGGGACTAGATTGATTTGTGTGAGGTTGTGCGATATTTATTTATTATTTATATTATCATTTTCATTATGACTTTAAAATTGGTACTCAATTCGACTCTATATTTTTCCTTTTGTATGTATAAATCGTCATGTAATTTTATCAAAGTGCTTCTATTTATGAACGTAATGGAGTAATTTGTTATTTATTCAGCTGTTGAAAGGAACAATGGCAGCCAGGTCAGACAGTCGTACTGAATAGCAGTGTTGGACAAACAGTAATTGAATTACAATCACGAAGAGTTAATAAAACGCTTTTGTTCATTTTTATTTCCCGAATCAGCTTAGAAATAGAAATTTGTATATCAAGTTGGCTCATGATGAGGTGTGATGTATTTTTAGTACTTATTGTATTTGTACGATTCAGATTAAAAACTAATTTAAAATATGTTATGGGTATCGATGTTTTTTTCGTCCAAAAATTGAATAAAATTGTAATTGAAAGAGGAAAACAAAATTTACTTTATGTCCAACACTGCCATGAGTTATTTTTTATTGTATGTTATATTATATAGAAAGTATTATTAAATTTCCTCTTATATGCCTACTAAGAAACGGTTAATACATATAGTAATTGAAAATACAAATTAAAATGTAATTATAATTACATGTAATTGCAATTACATTTAATTTATTTACATGTTATTGAATTAGTAATCAAATTACAAATAACTAGCGACCCGCCCCGGCTTCGCACGGGTACAATGCTTCATTATACATAAAATGTATTGTGTTGTCCAGTTCGTGTATGTTTACGAATAAATATTTCATTAATTCATTCAAACTTTCCACATTAAAAAAACTGCATCAAAATCCGTCGCATACTTTTAAAGATCTAAGCATACATATAGGGACAGCATAGCGACTTTGTATAATACTATGTAGTGATTAATTACTCTCAACACTGAATAGCTGGACTGACTCGTGGTTTGTTTCAGTGAAATTAAATTTGTCTGAGTGCGCGCCGCGACTCGTGTTGAGGGAGTGTGTGGTGAGGCTGGAGCGCGTCGTCTGGCACGGGCTTGCCACTGACACACGCAAGAGCAAGACACTTACGAGACGTGCAAGAAACAAATCTGATGTGGGAAATGACATACGTATCACTGACATTGACACTGTGAAACGGACCAAAGCAAAAAACGAAATGGACCATGTTGCGATAAGCCAAAGCCGCGATAAGGACAGGCGCCGGGTCTCCGATGACGGTGAGTCGTGTTTTTAAAGCCCGACCAGAAATATATGAGGATTGTCAAGAGTGCGCTATTTATAAGATTTATATGGCAACAATTTTGCAACTTATCGCAACCGCACTATAATGACATTAGTGTAAATACCTGTCAGTTCGAATTCGAATGTTAACCTCGTAATGTCATTTAATGGAATGCACTCTTTTCCTGACTGTTTTTCGTGTTTACACACGTGTACACTTTATTTCACGACCGTGAATGGTTTTCGGTATTTTCGTTGAATATATTATATGGTTGTCTAAGGTTGTCTGGAAGAGATCGCTCTTTAGCGATAAGACCGCCTATTGTCTACCATTGTTTAATTTAAGATTTCTCATGTAATATTTTTCTTGTTGGTGTGCAATAAAGTGTTGTTGTATTGTATTGTATATTTGTAGTTATATTTGTCTTTTAAAAAACAACCACGAATGACATTCCCATTGTTGACAAACCATCATAAAATCATTGCCAGTGTAAGAAATTAGTTCCAGTGAAATTCCGCAATATGGCGCATCCTCATATATTTCAGGTCAGGCAGTTAATACCAAATTTTTCTTTTCAGAATCCCCATAATTTTAAGCATGAACTTGAACGCACTTTTTCACGGTGAAAGTAGCAAATTACTTATTGTCTCTATACAAATATTGGTAACATATAATGACGTCACGATCAGGTGGCTATTTGTATGGAGCGTGTTTAGCGCTCCGTAGGAAAGTTGAAGTTTGACGGTCATTCTGACTTAATAATTTATATAGGCTTTTAATTTTAGAGCAGTTCTAGTGTAGTTAGTCCTTTATAGACATTTGATCCCCAGTAAAGGTCATTCTGACTTAATAATTTATATAGGCTTTTAATTTTAGAGCAGTTCTAGTGTAGTTAGTCCTTTATAGACATTTGATCTCCAATAAAAAATAGAATCGACTGTCTGTGGATTTTTTATCGTCATGCCAATTAAAATGTACCTAAATTCGGACGACGCGGTTGGCTCACTTTGTAGACACCTGCCTACTGCGTCGGCGGTCCCGGGTACGAATTCCCGCCGGGGAAAATAGTACTTGAATATTTGTTCTTGGGTCATGATATGATAGTACCGCCGCGCCACTGTCTTAGCCTACCTTCTAACCTTTGACGAAATAAGTAAAACTATTATTTGTCATCGTCGATCGATAAAGTGATCAGCAATAGTTGACGTGGATTCTATTTTCCAGTGACAGATGCAGCCGCGAGACCCTCCGGGCTGCAGGGCGGGCGTTCGATGAAACGTGAACGAACCGACTCTGGAGACAGAACTTATTCTTGTGGATTTTGTAACAAGAAGTTAAAAATATCGGGTAATTTAAGGACACATGAACGAATTCACACAGGCGACCTCACCTTATGGTTTCACCTTATAGTTGCGGAATATGCGAAAAGAAGTTTACGCAATTGGGTAATTTGAAGAGACATAAACGAACTCACTTAGAAGAAAAACTTTATTCTTGCGCGGTGTGTAAAAAGAGATTTACAGAAAAGGGTTCATTGAAGAAGCATGGACTGATTCACACGGGTGAAAGACCTTATACTTGTGGAGTATGCAGGCAAACGTTTAAGCGGTTGGAACATTTGTATAAACATGATATGATTCACAGGGGAGAAAAACCATTTTCATGCGTAATATGTAAAAAGAAATTCAGTTCTGCGGGTAACGTAAAGAGACATGAAACATCTCACAGTGACGAACAACCCTATTCTTGCGGGATTTGTAAAAAGAAGTTTAAAGAAAAGAGTTCACTAAAGAAACATGATCGAGTTCATACGGGAGAAAGGCCGTATTCCTGCGAAGTATGTAACAAGAAGTTCACGACGTCAAGTAACGTAAGGATTCACAAACGAATCCATACAGGAGAGAAACCCTATTCCTGCAGCATATGTAACAGGAAGTTTGGGTCATTAGGTAACTTAAACACACACGCACGAACTCACACGGAAGAAAGACCTTTTTCTTGCATGATATGCAAACGGAATTTCAAAGACAAGAATGCATTAAAAAAACATGCTGTGATTCACACGGAAGAAAAGCCCCATTCTTGCGAAATATGTAGTAAGAAGTTTAGGCGGTTGACTCATTTAAAAAATCATGAACGAACTCACTCGGGAGAAAAACCGTATAACTGCACAATTTGTAACAAGAAGTTTGCACTGTCGGGGTACTTAACCATACATAAACTAATTCACACGGGAATAAAACGGTTTTCTTGTGGAATATGTAATAAGAGATTTACACTGTCGAGCCATTTAAAGATTCATGAACGCACTCACACGGGAGAAAAACCTTATTTTTGTAGGATATGTGATAAGAAATTTGCAGTGTTAAGTAATTTAAAGAAACACGAACAAAATCACTCGGGGCACAAGCGATACAGTTGTGATTTGTGTCAGGAGGGATTTATAGAAAAATATCGTTTAGTTGCACATATACTAACTCACAAGAGGAAAGGGCATTTTTGAAATGATATTTACAGCAGTGCTGATATTTTGATGTATTGGCATTCATAACTGTGGGCGACCTTAGGTGTTCAATGAACGAACAGAATGAATTACAGTCTAGTTTTTTTTAGCACACATTTGACACTTCTCTGTTGATGTTTGTAGTGATGTAGCAAAGGGTTCCATATTGGGTTGCATAAATTTTAAAGCCATAGTGTCGGTGCGCATAACCACTTTTGTCATAATAGTCCTTGCGCATAAGGTGTATAGTCATTAATTGATCCGCATACATTTTATGACCATAATGTTTTTACGCATAAGTAAGGAATGTCATATAATTTTGGAGCATATCAACCTGAATCATAATCATTAATCGTCATAATGTTCTTATGCATATCGTGCATTGGCGCATAATACTGAAGAACATAAATATCAAGCTCCTAATTTTTTATTTCAACATCAGCCTGGTTTTCTGGTAGCAGTACATTTCTGAGGGGGTCGTAGTTCTTTCAAACCTAACCTAACCTACTTTTCTGGCCGATGTTCGTATTTGTAGGTTCACAATTCTAACCTAACCTAACCTACAACAAAGAGGTCAGTGTGGAGAAGGATTCCCCCCTTCGGCCGCGTACGTAACCGGAGTTTCGTAACCAGTTGCGATAGAAAACTTTTACGGACTTGTTCGAAACCGGTTGTGAACTAAAACTATTTTGTTCTTATACGAAACCAGTTACGAACGAACACTTTTTGTTTTTGTACGAAACCTTTCGACCATTCATAGAACCAGCAAAGACGTTCATACTATAAAAGTTTTCTCTACTCTTCATATACTCGTTATACAGGGTTCTCACGAGGATTCCAAATCATTTTACCAGCGGATTCCTGAGGTCGTTAGGAGTAATAAAAATTATATGAACCTATGTCGAAATATGATTTTTCGCTTTTTTATGTTTTCATTTTAATACATAATAAATAAATTACCCTTTCTTTACCGGTAAAACAATACTTTAGAACGAGCTCGCAACCTTATCTCCAAGCAAAAAGGTCCTAGAGAGAGAAAGGTACAAAGTTAAAATTAGGGCTCTCGGTCGTGTCCGGGTTTCGTGTACCCGTTTCCGTGTACCCGTTTCTCTGTTACACGGAAACGGGTTTCTGGCCCGTTTGGAACGTGTTATAAAGACCCGTGTACCCGTGTACCCGTGTACACGGATCTCAATCACACGCGGGTCCGACCCGCCGTCGACGTGTTGTGGCCATCTTACGGTTATTCTTTTAAAAGCTATGGAGTGAGAAATGGAGTATAATAATCAGGGATCGTACTTTTTCTAGCATTTTTGGTGCAACAACGTCAAATGACACGACAGCGACTTTAGTTTGTCGACGTGTATAATAGAATTGACGTTTAAATTTATGTAATATGACGTTATCGTTAAAAATAAAACGATATTTTTTACTTTATCAGTTATTAAAATTGTGTAAATTCCTCAAATTTTTCGGAGGGTATAAATATGAACTATAATCTGATATAAGGATTTATTGCAACTGTGTTAGATATTTCCTCATATGTATAATAAATTAATCCTTCATTGCATTATGCATATTGGGTTGGGCTTAACATATTCTGAGAATATTTTCTGTATTTGCGATTTGTTTAATACGCTAATTTATTTATTTTTTGTTGCTTAATTTTATTAAATGAAAGCGGCCTCTCCTTCAACTTTAACGAATAAGGGGTCTTCCAGGCCTAATTTCAAAACAACTTGTAAGTATTATCAGTAAAATTGTCGCGGTTAATTTATGACGATAAACAATGGGTATTGTCGTTATCTGCAAGTGCAGCTGCAGTGCAACCCTAATCCTATTCATATCTAATCTTTAAAAAAGTCGCCATAGCAGGTAACGTAAGAAGGTAGGTAGGTATGACAACTTTTTGCACCTAACACCATAATGTTACATCCATTATGCAAGGTGTTAGGTATTAATCAGTACCAGAGATGGGCAAAATGTAATCGACTAACAACTAACGATTAAAATTAACAGAATTAATTGTGATTGACGATTGAAAACGACGACTGATCAATCTTAGTTGTATAGAGTGCAACTAATTTAGTTGCCGATTGATTTCGGACTACTAAACTTTGTGATCGACTAATTAGTTATATTATTTTTCCACGACTAATGTTAGAAGCAAATTGAACGAAAAACTTGGTATGTCTATGTTAATGTAATGTAATGTAGGTATGTCTATGTAAGCTATAAAATGGATTAGTAAAGTAGGTATATTTTTTTCCTCCTTCATAGGTACATCGTTCTCTTTCTTATTTTTTACCTAGGGTCCGCGCCCTTAAACCTTTACCTATATTTGCTGTAATAATCGTAAGAGCATCGTAATAAGTAATAATCACCTAGAATCTAAAATGACAGAACCTAGAATCTAGAATATAATATAATATGACCTAGATACCTCAAAACATCTATGAGTATGAATTTATGAAGCATGAGCCTTACATGGAATAGCCTGATCGATCAATTCGCTGCCGCTCCAATATATATATTGGCAATAGCGCTAATAAATAAAATATGTCATGTTGATATATTTAAATGTAGAATGACGCAAGGAAAATGTACAATAGTTAATGCTGAGATTTCTTTACAAAAAGGTTTAAATATTGTAAATGACCACACGGTGAAAACAAAATAGACCGCAACAAAATAGATAATAAACAACATGCAGATGTTTAATTTAATAGAACGTGTTATTTTTAGAAGATTCGTCGGCACTTGCACCAAAATGCAACAAACAACTTCCAGGTAAGTAGGATTATCCCATTGTTTTGTCGCCGCGTGACACTAAACAGAGTTGTACTAATGACACAGACAGCAAAATATTGATAATATCTAGTCTATAATTTACTCAGTATCGTATAGGACTTTACAATACTCGTTAGAACTAGTACTTTAACTATCAAAATATTAATAGAGCACCAACTACTATATTGTTTGCGATTTGTAAACATTGCAGTTTTTCGTTATTTATTCTTATAATATTGTTAATATGGCCCATAATATTGCATTGTCATTCAAGCGTTACAAATTAAACTCGAATATATACATAATTTTAGCTCAATCGGTTGAAGATATCTGCTTCAAAATAAGTTGCAAGATTCTACCCAAACCAACATAGATACAAGTGATACAACATACGAGTACCTACAATGTACATACCTACTCGTAGTTACATATTGCAAGTTAAATAAAAATGCAAAAACGAGCGACTGCGTAGTTTTAATATTGATTTAATCGTGAAATTTAGTCGATTGAAACTAAAACTAATTCAATTGTTAGTCGAAGATTCTCACAACTAATTTAATCGCAACTAAATTAATCGCGATAAAAAATTACGAATGATATTTTTAATCGATTGATTAGTTAACTAAAAAATTAATCGATTAATGCCCATCTCTGATCAGTACCCTAATAGTGATTATAAAAAAGCAGAAAAAATATTTTATATGACGTTACCAATCTTTTTTCCTCCGTACGTAATAATATAAAATCAGTTTTTCATTCAATAATGAACAAATTATCCGTTTCATTTCAACTTTAACTCAAATAATAACTGGTCCGGGCGGGTCGCTCAGACGTGTATTCAATACCCGAGTGAAGGCGCGAACCGCGGATCCGGATCCAAACTTAGAAACGTTTCCTAGAGGACACGTTTCCTAGCGGGTCCGTGTCGACCCGTTTCCGAAGGAAACGTTTCCTAGCCGGTTCGTGTAGTTCGGGTTGTTAGTACCGCCGGTGTTAAGGACCCGTGTACACGTTTCCGCGTGTAACACGGATACCGGGAGCCCTAGTTAAAATGTCAAAACTAAGTTCCATGGGCTGCACAAATTGCATGGTCAATTTGTGCAGCCCATAGAAGTGTATACCGAGTATATGAAGATTATAGAAAACTTTTATAGTATGAACGTCTTTGCTGGTTCTATGAATGGTCGAAAGGTTTCGTACAAAAACAAAAAGTGTTCGTTCGTAACTGGTTTCGTATAAGAACAAAATAGTTTTAGTTCGCAACCGGTTTCGAACAAGTCCGAAAAAGTTTTCTATCGCAACTGGTTACGAAACTCCGGTTACGTACGCGGCCGGAGGGGGATCCCCCCCCCCCCCCCTTCCCCCGTCCCCCCTTTTTGTTTTTGTGCTCATGTAACTTTTGTATCATTATTTCAAATGTTTTAAAGTATTATGATTGGTACATGTGATATAACCTATACTATATAATTTCTATTGCCATTAATTATGAAAACCATAATTTATGCGTTGCTCTTCTTCGTACTATCAATTATTATGACATTCAATAATATTACTTGAAATTTTGTGCCATACTAAATTATGCTTATGAAAAGCCTGCCAAACAACAATTATGACATATAAAATGTTATGCAAATGATAATTTATGACAAATAACATGTATGAGGAAAGCCATTATGCGAAATGAGTTATGACAATCAAATTTATGACAAGAATTTTTATTCCACTAGAGGTGATCCCGTAGCAAAGACATATTGTATGCCAAGTCTAACGATTATGAATGGTTAATCGAATCAATTTATCGACGAACTTTTTTCATGCATATATTTTTGTATCTTTAGTGTAAATCAGTGTTTTTTTTGAGCTACAAGCCGTCGGACTCACTGCAGTTTTCTGACAATAGTAATTTATTTTATTGTTCTTTCTTTACTCAATTGTTTCAAATCCATACTAATATTATAAATGCGAATGTGTGTCTGTCTGTCTGTTACCTCTTCACGCTTAAACCGCTAAATCGATTTTGATGAAATTTGGCAAGGAGATAGTTTAAGATCCGAGGAAGGACATAGGATAGTTTTCATCCTGGAAATTATCCCTAAAAAGATTGAAAAGTGAGTAAGTAATTCATGATGACATTGATGGACCCTGTAGGAAATGTAATTATTAGACCAAAAGCACAATTGCTCTTACGTTTGCTTAGGCGCTTTTAATAATCCCTTTTATTAATTAAGGTGATTAGGTGGATATCTATCGTGTTGGAAGAGATTGCTTCCATACTTCCATTCCAAGTTCCCCGCGAACGTAGTCGCGGGCAAAAGCTAGTAGAAATATAAAAACGTTTACAGATACTTGAAAAAACCACTATGTCATTGCTTGTCTTTTTTATGGAATTCAGTAGGACGTGCAGATTTACGTTATATGGGTCCTGTCATGTGTTAAATGTGTGTTTAAAAAAAATCAGACTATAAGTATGTCCCTGACGCGCGCACTCTCTACAGCGGCGCATGAGACCCTGTGTTGTAAGAAGAAATATTAAAATAGAATAAATTTCCTTATGAAATCATTCTTAATAACATTATACATATTCCTACTTATAAATAAATCTTGAGTTGTTTGTAATGTAAGCTGCTGATTATAATTGTAAACGTAAGGTAATCGAGGGGTTTACAGTTTCAGATTTTTTTTTGTTTAATTTTCAACTAGAATATCAAGATGATGTGACTTATACAATGTTAGATAAAATATTCTAAATAATGTTAATGTTTACTGCACTAAATTAATTTCGACTGTACGTTTCACATATTGGTCTTACGAAAATATATTGCATGTAAATGGGACACTTGTTTCATTATTTTCATTACAGTATCCTTGGTCTAGAATAAAAATAAAAGTAAACAGTTATTTTAGAACTTTGTCATTATTTATACAAAAAAAAATTTAAAGAAAAAGTGAAGTGGCATTTCCACATAAAAAATAGAATCGATAAAAAGATTCCATAAAAATATTTAAAACATAATTACATAAATAATGACAAAAACGAATAATGAGAGGAAGGAAAAGATACTAAAGCGATGATTCAATACAAACATTTTTATACTCGCGTATATACACACCACAATTTTTATATTAAACCACTGGTACAAATACAAAGATCAAAGGTCAAAGAAAAATTGAGATGCGTAACCCAGAGGTTCGACTCCTGGTCTCGGTCTCTTCCACCAGAGCTATTCGTATCATAGCACAGTCCCGCTCATTTTTGGCAGTTATGTCACCGGCTCACCGAGATTCACCAATGACTGTCCTTGTTTTATTATAGTTATAGATAACTAGCTGTGCCCCGCGGTGTTACGCGCTCATACCACGGGAACACTAAATTTATTCGGGATGAAAAGTATCCTATGTCCTATCCCGGGTCTCAAACTATCTCCATACCAAATTTCATCTAAGTCTGTTCAGCGGTTTAAGCGTGAAGAGGTAACAGACAGACAGACACACTTTCGCATTTATAATATTAGTATGGATGTGGCAGATAGGTTCTCGAACGGGAACCACGTACTGGAAGACACCGCGTGTCTTCAGTTATGTCACCCACCCACGGAGATATAAACTACATATGACTTGTTTTATGACAATGCGGTAGAAAATTCTCGAGTGATTACCGCGTACCGGATGACGCCGCGTGGGAGTCCAGCAAAGTAGACAATCCGGCACTAGTATGGTATTTTTACATAATTTCAAACTTTTCAAAGATGGATCGAAAAAAGGATCGGTGTACGTCCAAACTAGTCCGTATCGCCTTTGATAATCGGGCAAAAATCGACTTGAAATGGATCAGGGCGTATACGCACGCCGTAGCATGATCGCGTAAGTAATTTAGTGAATTATTTGGAAGAGCGGGGTCTTCTCTCCTGTCACAGGCATTTACTATACTTACTAGAAGAACCCAACCCTTGTTATTATTGTAACCTGTACATTTAACAGAAATAAACATTTTTCATTTTCATTTTTTTTTTCTTAAGAACGGTAGTGTGGACGTCACGCCGTCGCGATCATGCAACGCTTTTCTGATCGCGAGTGTGCGGGGTATAAAGATATTATACTCAAGCTTGTCCTCGAGGCTAGCATTTTTACACTTGTAGTACACATACGAACTCGCCAACTCCCACTTTATTTCGGAGACTCAATAGATAGGAATCCATTGCAATTTTTTTTTTTTTTACTTTCCCTCTTTTATTCTACCCTCCCCTGGTTTGTCATTCACATTTTAGTGCTACGCCACTCCGCACGTGAAAATATTACCGCGCCTAGTGTTTCATCAAATATATTGAGGTAATCATGGGTAAGCGTACTCGCACCGACTCGAATGATTACGACAGCATTGCTAGAAAGTTCAAAAAACTGGAACGCATGCTTCTACGCGCTAGGCATAAACGACAAGGATCTGCATCGTCATCATCGGACTCCTCATCACAGTCAGCGAGCTCGGTATCGTCGCGGTCCAGATCAGCGTCGCCGCCCCCGAGAGAACGTTCTCCGCTGGAGCCGTTGCCGTTACACATCGAAGGTAAAAATGCTCGCATACCCGTTCCATGTTCGTTTGAACATTCTAACGGTAAAAATTAGGCATAAAATTAGAAATGCGGGCAGCTTATGAGGCTGTCACTTTTCTTATATTGCCTTTAAAAGTAGCATTGCAGTCGGCATTTAGGCCAACATCTTTGCTATTGTAACAACGTCGCTGGATGATTTCCTTTGACATAACGAGCATTTCTTTATTCTTATTAACGGTACAAAAAGCATCGCAGTCTGCATTAAGGCAGACATCTTTGCTATACAACGACAATGTCGTATATGGGTACCAAGAAAATTAACCGTACAAATAACATTGCAGTTAGCACCTAACACCTTTGTTAACATCTTTGTTAAATGTTTGTACTTCAACACCAGATTGTGTAATTCCAGACGTGCCCGCCCTGGAACAAGGTAACTCAATACAGGATGCTGCTGCGGGCGTCGCGCCCGCTCCGCCCTCCAACAGCGCCGCTGCCGCCTACCACCCGCCGGCAAGGGCCGCCGCACCTTCAGCAGCTCCGCAACCGTCTACTAGCCGAGTCAACGATGATCACCCGCCGCCACCGCCTCTGGACTTGCCAGCGGGATCAAATGCTGAAGCTATAGATCTCGATGAAAATCTACTAAAAATATTAGGAGATGACCACTCCCAAATAAAAATATATGGTAAAAATATCAGGGATGAACTTGCGGTACGGCTGCAACACATAGCTACTACCGGACTCTCAAAAGAATCGCGTAAAGAACTATTAGACAAGTATCTTACGCCAGCCAATAGTATTTTGATTGACGCGCCTACCCTCAACCCCGAGATCAAAGCCGCGATTCATGAGCATGTTTTCAAAAGAGACAAAGGAATAGAAATAAGGCAGAAACAAATGGCATCCGCGATTTCTTGTGCAGCTGAAAGTCTTACATTGCTCATGTCGGAGCAACCTAAAAATACCAAGCTGATACAGCTAGTAATGGACACGTGTAAGATATTATGCGATTGTCAGAACGCAGAATCTATTGTAAGGAGAAACTTCATTCCTTTTACATTAACCTTAAAAAAGAGCTGAAAGCCGAGCTACAGACGACAAAAATTGACAAGATGCTATTTAGTCAAGAGCTCGCCGATAAGCTAAAAGCAACCAAAGCTATAAATAAATCAGGAAACGACTTAAAAGCTGTACCATCAACATCGGCACAGCCAGCTAAGAAAAACGTGAAGACCCCCCCCCAAAAATTTAAACTGGCGAGGTCCTCCCCAGAATTACAGGCCGAAGGGAACTCCGAGGACGAAGGAGCCTGCACGGAAGCATCGTTGCGACTACTCCTCGAGGACATCATCGCGTCCAACGTCGACGCGCACCAGCCGCCGCTAAATACGGTAAAGTCTGCCGGCAGGCTATCTAATTATAGCCACCAGTGGTCACTTCTAACCAACGATAATACAATTTTATCGTGGATAGATGGTTACAAAATTCCTTTCTCAGCCCCTGTTTTGCAACATGCGCCTCCTATACTTAGGACCACAGAACAGAAAAAACAGTAGAAGTGTTATGGGGGCGTGGCGCGTGTGCCAACGTTAAGAGCCGTTGCTCACAACCTGGTTCAGTTAAGCGCAGTGATTTTAGAGAAACGGTTGTGCCGATCACATCGAAAAAAATATGTAAACAATTGTAAACATGCCGTATTGCTCCATTTTGGAATACAAAACCCAGAGCCGTACCAAAAATATCACCCTTGGTGGCATTTCGTATCATCGGCAAGTTGTATTTAATTAGATTTTAATATATTTCTTGTTATTTTAAAAACGTGAAATAATTTGATACAAAAATGAACTTAATAGGAATGCAATAAGGTCGTTTTCATCCAATGTCACTAAATCGTACCCTTCCAGAACGTTCGCTACTCGTTCGTCCATTGACCCCGCAAGAATAGTGAGAGATGTTATCGATAAAATTATCGATATTTTTTTCCTGTATTATTAGAGTTTATTTTTTGTTTCGTAAACATCGACTTTAAAAATCATAACGAAGGTTATAAGTTTAGTATTCATAACAAGGCTGTATTTAATTTAAATTACGATATTAGTATTTATGTATGTTTGTCAAATCTTGCAAACGATTTTTAAACCATGTACCGTGGCTGGGGTATATTGGTAAATTTCAAAATTAAAACGTCTGTATCTTCCTGAACTATCGACTATATCCACCTACCAACTAAATTGACATTCATTAGTAAAGGAGTAAGATCTTATAAATATTATCATATGATAAGCTGGGAAATAAGTCAATTACAGGTATTATTAGGCCATGCGATGAAATACATAACGTTATAATTATTTTCAATCTCATTTTAGTATAATAAATTATGAAATATTAAAACATAATACTATTTATAACGTTGACAGTGTAAGTTTTATCGATATTCTGAGCTACGCAATACGCACATCACTTGTTAGTGTAGAGAAAAGTGCTGCCACCTAGAGTCAAGTAGCCAAATTATTATCGTTTGTTGATGCTTCATGGGTCGACTACTCGCCGCTAGGTGGCAGAACTACCTTTGTAACTTTTGGATTTGTATCTTTACGTCGTTAGTAACAAACATACGCCATGTAATTTATACAGTATTACTAAGACATGAGGTTCAAAATACATTTCCTGACAGTGGTTTATAATCTCATTCGTAATGGAATGCTATAGCGAATCACGTTCAAGATTTCTTTGTAGTTAACTATTTCAATGTGTGTTTTTTGGCTACAACCGATCACTTAGAGACCGAGGCGTATGCCACTTCCACTGTTTTTTCTATTCCGTGCTTAGGACGTATTCATGCTCAGAAAAAATACGATTTCAACATTCTATAAACGAATTGCTAACAATGGGTGCCATTTCAGAATGTGAGACCTGTGAAGGTCAATTTTTATCTCCCGTATTCTTAGTGCCGAAACCGAACGGAAAAACAAGATTCATATTAAATCTTAAAGCTTTAAACAAATTCATAAACACTGGATCATTTTAAAATCGAAGATCTACGTACTGCATTGAAGCTAATATCAAGAGATAGTTACATGAGCACTATAGACCTAAAGGACGCTTATTTTTTAATAAGGATTCACGACGATTCTAAAAAAATATCTCAGGTTTAACTTTGATGATAAACTATATCAATTTAATGTTTTACCGTTCGGGATCAATACGGCACCATATGTTTTTACAAAAATAATGAAGCCAGTTGTCGGCCTGCTTAGATCTTGTGGTTATCTATCCACTGTGTATCTTGACGATTTATTACTAATATCTGAAGATTCTGATGGTTGTTCACAAAATGTATCAGACACTATAAATCTTTTAAAATCTTTAGGATTTATAATAAACAAAGAAAAAAGTAAACTGATTCCTAACAAAATATGTAAATATTTAGGATTCATCATAGATTCTTCAAAGTTAAGGGTCTCTCTACCTGTTGAAAACATCGAAAAAATCAAAGTTGAAATCAACAAATTCCTTAAATTAACCAGATGTAAGATTAGAGAGTTTGCTCGCCTCATGGGTTTACTTACTTCGGCATGCCCTGCTGTTGAATATGGTTGGCTCTATACCAAGGAACTAGAACGTTTGAAATTCCTTAACTTAACTGATAACAACTATGACAGGTATATGAATATACCATCAACTGTTTTACCCGATCTTGAATGGTGGTTACAGGCTATTTCACATCTTTGTAACAAAATTAAGCAAAACAAATATTGTTTAGAAATTTACAGTGATGCCTCAACTACGGGATGGGGGGCTGCCTGCGGTGAAGAACGAGCCAGTGGGATGTGAAATAGCGATGAGCTGTCACGAAACATAAACTACCTGGAAATAATGGCTGCATTTTTTGGATTAAAAGTCTTTGCAAAAAATTATTACGATTGTGAAATTCTTTTAAGAATCGACAATACCACAGCCATTTCATACATAAACCGCATGGGTGGCATACAGTTTCCACATCTCACAGGTATCACAAAAGAATTACGGCAGTGGTGCGAAACAAGGAAAATTACTTTATTCGCATCATACAATTCTTTGGCTGCCCCGACATAGACATTTTTGCGAGTAGGCTAAATAGAAAGTGTACCAAATACATATCATGGCACCGAGACCCTGACGCGTACGCAATAGACGCGTTTACTCTATCATGGTCAGACTTCTATTTCTACGGTTTTCCACCGTTCGCTATTATACTAAAAACGTTAAGAAAAATCATAAACGATAGAGCTCACGGAATTATGGTAGTGCCATTATGGCCCACACAGCCGTGGTACCCCTTGTTTCAAAGCTTATTAGTCTCCAATCCATTAGTCTTTAAACCTAGTAACTGATTAATTTTCTCCCATTCCAGCAACCGAGATGTCCATCAGAAGATTACCCTGGTTGCCGGGATATTATCAGGACGTCGATGATAAGAAGTTTCATACCTAGTTCTTCCATACATATCATGATAGCTTCTCTATCGGATAGTTCAATGAACAGTATGACACCTGTCTGAAGAAATGGTTCTGTTTCTGTTCCTCTAACCATATAGATATGTACACGGCATCTGTTCCTAACATTATCTCTTTTCTAAATCAGTTATACGAATCTGGTGCACAATACGGAACTATAAATAGTTGTCGTTCTGCTCTTGCCCTCATCCTAGGACAAGATATAGGGAATGATGAACGAATAAAACGATTCCTTAAGGGTATATTTCGCTTACGTCCCCCAATACCGAAGTATGACTTAACATGGGATACATCTGTAGTCCTTAACTCCCTTGCAGATTGGTATCCTAACCAAACACTTAACTTAGAAAAAAATTCAAGAAAGCTTGTAACACTCTTAGCCTTAACAACAGCACACAGAGTGCAAACTATATCGAAAATAAATATAAAAAATATAGAGTTTCATGCTGACGAAATTCACATTAAAATCCCCGATTTAATAAAAACATCCCGCGCTGGTGCTACACAACCTATACTTGTCCTACCTTACTTCCGTGAAAGGCCAGAAATTTGCCCTTGTTCTGCCTAGCATAGCTATTTGGAAATTACAAAAACCCTACGCAGTAGTGATAATCTATTTATTAGTCTAAATAAACCACATAAATCAATAACATCACAGACATTGAGTAAGTGGATTAAATCTACTCTACAATCTTGTGGCATTGATATATCAATCTTCACTGCTCACAGCATGAGACATGCTGCCACTTCTAGGGCTCACAAATTAGGTGTTAATTTGGACATGATACGAAAAACCGCTGGTTGGAGCGGTAATTCCAACACATTTGGACGATTTTATAATCGATCCGCAATCAAAAATGATAACACTAAATCCTTAGCAAGAAGTGTGTTGACAGATTCTTTACATAATTAAACTATGATGTTTTTTGTTACACTTACATGAGTAATAAGTATTGTATAATAAGTATCATTTCTTTAATCTTGTTTGGATTATTTGAGAAATAAACCTGATTTAAGATTATTGGTTTTCAATCCAGTTTCTCTTCAAAAACCTCTCAACATCTACAAGTGTAAAAATGCTAGCCTCGAGGACAAGCTTGAGTATAATTAATGATTAAACGAACTTACCTGAAGTGAAGTTCTATCATAATTATACGATAGCTTGTCCGAAGAGGCTAGCATCCCACCCCCCCTATAAAAAACCCAAAATAATTAAATATAAATAAAAAAATATATATACATATATATAATGTTGTCTCTAAACGAAATGACAAACCAGGGGAGGGTAGAATAAAAGAGGGAAAGTAAAAAAAAAAAATTGCAATGGATTCCTATCTATTGAGTCTCTGAAATAAAGTTGGAGTTGGCGAGTTCGTATGTGTACTACAAGTGTGAAAATGCTAGCCTCTTTGGACAAGCTATCGTATAATTATGATAGAACTTCACTTCAGGTAAGTTCGTTTAATCATTAATTATACTGAAGATTCGCGTATCAACATGGATTTCGAGCCAGCGGATACGGGCCCTAACCGTTGCATGACCGCGACGCCGACGTCCACACTACCGTTCATGATACGCGACGGGGATCGGATAATACACGCAGTTTCGAAAAAAAAGTTAAATCGATTGTGAATCGATTCGATCAATCATTCGATCTGGCATACAATATGTCGTAGTTACATCACTACAAACATCAACAGTAAGTGACAATTGTGTTTAAAAAAAAAACTGATACGGACTAAAGTCAAGAATCTTATATACTAACTGGATATTGCATGCCGAACATTCCTTTGAAGCCAGAAAAAATGACCTTGAATTACGTCACGCCGATCTTGCATCTCTTTCTTTAAGGTGTCCATGATTATTGATTAAGCATACATTAGGAATATCCCGCGGAATTTGACATATACAACAGATTGATGATTTTGTAATTTAATTAATTCAAATCCGATCAACTGTTTTATCATGAAAGTGAACACCCATCCTAGTAGGATAGGAAAGTATATGCATAGCTAAATTTTGCCGTCCCGCTCGCACTGGCTAATTTACCAGAAAGGAATGGAAGCCTTACGTCGGCGATAAAACATTAGCATTCTAGGCAATGCTGATTTCAAGTGTCCGTGTAACTGGAGACTACTTACTGATACTTAAACGGACGGCTAAATGTATGGAGAAAAACGCGACGCATACGTCAACGTCCCTTTTTCACCGTGTATTAGCCGCCTTTACGCAACGCCAGAGTATTGTGAGCACCTATGAGGCCAATCCTTAAATATAGTAGCAATTTTAGTATACACGTTTTTTGTTTATATGTGTTTGTGAATACGAGTGTGACTATGGCTAAGTTCACAGTGAGGTAGCCATTAGTGGATTAGGTTAGCAATATACTTACCATTGGTGTAGGTATCAATGTGACGTTCTGTAGTAAAAGATACCAATTTGTGAGTCCATTTTTGGTTGCATTTCCATGCCACTCTGCACTTAGTCCGCCTTAATGATATCCGGCAAAAGGTTTCCTTTTACCTGAGCACGCCACAAATAGTTACTAACAAAAACATAAGGGGAGTATTTGTCAATGGATAAAAAATAATAAAATACTAGGACGTTATAACAGTTTCTTTATTTTCCACATGTGAGAACAATTTCGACAGCAGGGTCATCAAATTGTCGAACGCTCTGAAACCCTTTATCGGTACAATCGACAGCCAAAACCGCCTCCTTCGTTCATCTTTTGGAAAACTGCAATATTTAATATTATTCAAGTAAATTGTAAAGACACAAACAATAAACATGTTATTCTGTGATATGAATTATGAGAATAGAAAACGTACTAAGTTGATAGATTTAGGTCCATTTTATACGAGTAAATACCATGCATGAAAACGAATTGGTCACCCGAGTTGTAAAACCACACAATCTTTAGTTTCTCATTTAAGACAATGTTGAACTTCAAATAAACAAAATATACTTCTAACTTATCATTATAAACCTATTCGTGGGGTTCTTGAATAAAAATTAACAAAGCTTACAAGCAAAATAGAGGAAGACTGATTGCTAGTAAGATTTTTGAACATTTTCGTAAAATAAGTACTCACCTATAAAATTTTGTATCGGATTTCTGCCTCCAATTACTTTTACAATGCTTTACTAAGCAATACATAGCGCATTACGCAAGTAAATCGACGAAATACGTTTATTTCACGAAAAAAAATATTGAATTGGTGAATGACTTTTGACAATTCTGACATATCGGCGATATTTCTTTATTATTAGTGTTGTCATAGTACGTAGGAGGTGCATACCCGTGAAATGAGAATTTTGATTCAGTTTTTTATTTTGTATAATAAATAGAAAACTAAGTAAATTTGATCGCAGAAAGTTTTATATGAAAAATATAAATTTTTGTTGGAATTAGCTTAAAGTAAATTAATTAGGTAATGCCCGATAATTCTTATTTCTATAAAAAATAAGTTTTTTTATAAATAACATGGTAACACATCACAGTGTGGAAAAGAGATAAAACATATGAGCAAAGGTGAATGAACCTGGCTTCAACTCATAGTTCGGCACGCAACATCCAGTTAGTATATAAGATTCTTGGACTAAAGTAAAATCCACAGACCTACGGACTAAATTGACAAGTAAGTATGAACAAATGTTGCCACAGTTTGGCCAGTGTCGTTCTTATCGATATTAAAATTATTGTTACATCGTAGGTTTAAGGTTCACCCAGACGGGACAATCAAATTGGCAATTTGATCGGCTAATCCATATACCAAATTTTTCCAGTGATTTTGACAGATCAAATGGTCTGTAGACCCCTAATTAGAGATAAAAAAATTATGTCAAACCAGCCATAATGTACATGAAACATGCAAATATATATTTATGATAGTTGATAGTCTATTGAATACATACATTTAATTAAATGAATTAATAAAAGAATTGTACTTTATTTTCAAATTCCCAACAATGTGGTCCATCTTTGAACAAAAAAAAAAAGCGGGTATCTTCAGAAATAGTTGACCGCTGTTTACAAACTACTTTTATGTATTTAACGATATACATTATCATTGCTATTACGAGTGTTTATTGAAATTGTTACGTGTTATTATGGATTCGCAAGATTCGGGACCAGAGCCATGTTCACCAAAATGTTTGCCTCCGATATAAAGGAGAAAAAAATCTATTAGTGAAATTGAAAAAGAGACGATTCATCAAGTTAAGTTTATATTTATAATGAGATGGTAGACAGATTGCAGGACGAACAAATTATCCCAGAGGACATTCATGACAATAAAAACGAGTGTGTCATGAAATCATCCGAAATTCTTGGTATTTCAAGAAGTTCAGTTTTTAAAGTTTTGAAAGAATACAAAGAACAAGAGAAGTTTACAAAATGTTACAACTCGACCATGTAGTGGACAATGTTTCGGATCGTTTTATTATAAATGTAACTGATGATGATGATGTAGATGACGAAATAACGGAGCCTGGGAATGAATAATATTTTATAATAAAGACTAGTTATCGTCGGACAAGGTGTTTTATTTTTTACCTACAGGCTCGGAAACCTTTTTATGCTTTAAAACTAGTGCGTAAAAACATTTTATCCATCTACTACCTCGAAAATCAAACAAACCAAAATTTTTACCTCTTATTTGAAACTAATATACTTATTTTTGATTTAAACTAGTCTGTTATTTGTACTTTACAACTTGTCGATATATTGTTATCGACATATACCCTTCACTATTTTTATTTTGCTGTTCCTGGTATCATTTTACCTGTCAGTCAGTTGTCAGTTTAGTCCGTAGGTCTGTGGATTTTAGTTTAGACATATATAAGTTACTCTATGGGACTAGAGACTAGTTTTATTTTATGCACACTGGTTTTATTACATTATAACGAGTCTACTGTGTACGTTATTAACGTCGCCGAGGGATGCGCGTGTTATTTTTCTTATTCTGGCGTCTTGTTTTTAATTTTAAGTAATTGCTACAATGATTGACGCCGCGGCTAACGATGCACTGGACGCGCTGGCGGCTTGTCCCTGCTGCCTCCTGGGCCCGCAGCAGCGTTGTCTGAAGACGCCGTACACCCATCTAAACAACACCGAGATATATTCAGATATGCTGAAAGAATGTTTCAATATACAGGTAAATAAACATTTCTCATACTTGGCAATACGATGTTAATCAAGAGTTGAATTCCTACAAAATTCTTTAAGATTTACGCTCAAATTTTTGTATATAACTGACCTTTACAATTTGTAGTTATACTATTTATTTTGGCATATTTACATAATCTTATATCTTTATTTTGTCCTTAACATCTTCGAAAAACTTTTAAATCTAGTTGCTTTATTAGTAATAAGTATATAGGTTATTAAGGTTAAGAAAAAATTAAATGGGAAACTTTGGTTGACCATTGGATACAATTGCAGTCCAGCTTGATTTTATACATATAAAACTATTTGTATTGCACTAAACAAACTTTTTAAATAACTGAATATTGTGTTGCAGCTAGATGTACCCAGTGATGAGTGTGGCATCTGTGAGGAGTGTGTGGTGCGCCTGCGAGACGCCAGCCTCTTCAAGCGGCAAGTGCAGCGCAGCCAGCGGCAGCTGCAGGAATGGCTGGCCAGAGCTATTAAAATCATAGGTAAATTTTACTCTATATTTATTTATTTAAACTTTATTGCACAAAACAAAAGTCAGTATGAATGGCGGACTTAATGCCAAATGGCATTCTCTACCAGTCAACCATTGGGCCAAACAGAGACAAGAACAGAGTCTATATTATGACATGAAAGTTCATATAGACAACCCAAAGTATTTTCAAGAGTTCATTTACAATTATTAAGATAATTAATGTTGGTTTTGTTGTCTGTTGTTATAGAAGAAGAACCTCCTACAGTGGTGAAGATGGAGATAGCTGATGAGGACGGGATAAGTGATAACTTGTCAGGTCAGTGTCAACATAAACACACCTGCTAACTTAAACTAGGACTATACAATATCATAGGTTTGCTTGAGAGATTTGCCTGCTCCTCTTCATAACTTATCTTCAATCAACTTCAGTACTTTAAAGTCATTTGTGTTATTAAATACTGATGAAGAAGAGGTTGAAAGAATTATTATGGGCTTAAAAGACGATTCCGCGGTTGGTTGGGATGGTATCTCAAATAAAATTTTAAAACAATTCAAGCACATCCTGGTTCCACCACTCACGCAGGTCTTTCGAAAATGCCTCTCAGAAGGAATCTTTCCTAAATGTCCGAAAAAAGCTGTCATTGTTCCTGTATACAAATCCGGCGCTAAAAATGAAATAACGAACTATAGACCATCTCTTCTACCATCGACATCTAAAATCTTCGATAAAATTATCAATAATAGACTTGTCCAATATTTGGAGAAACATTCTATCTTGTGATGACGACGCGTTTGGCTCGGTTTGTAGACACCTGCCTACTGAGTCGGCGGTCCCGGGTTCGAATCCCGGTCGGGGCAAATATTTGTGCAAAATATTTGTTCTTGGGTCATGGATGTTATCTATATATGTATTTATATATTATGTATATCCTCGTCTAGTACCCATAGTACAAGCTTTGCTTAGTTTGGGACTAGGTCGATTTGTGTAAGATTGTCCCTTAATATTTATTATTTATTTGTCAAAAACCCAATTTGGTTTTCGCTCTAAATTGTCAACTGCCGATGCGGTCCATGAATTGACTGACCACGTAGTTCAGGAACTTGACAGGGGCAACCAGACAATAGGTATATTTCTGGACCTTGCTTAAAGCTTTTGACACCGTCTCTGTTTCCATTCTACTACACAAGCTTGAAGCAATAGGCGTAAGAGGCACCCAACTTAAACTATTCGCAAACTATCTCGATGAGCACACTCAATGCATAAAAATAGACAATGTTGTCAGCTCTGACCTGAAAAACACTTGTTTTGGGGTTCCCCAAGGAAGTATACTAGGCCCTACACTGTTTTTAATTTATATCAATGATCTCTGTAATTTGAAAGTGGATAGCGGCAAAATTATTTCCTACGCGGATGACACTGTTCTACTTTTTTCTGCAAAAACAATAGAGGAAGTTTATACGTATGCGCAACGAGGCTTAAGCACTGTTAATAACTGGCTTCAACAGCATCTACTTACACATAATTCGGACAAAACTAACTACATAAAGCTCTCCATGCGCAAATCTAATTTAACACCAAATAACCCCAAACTCTACTCGCACAACTGTAAGGACCCCAATAAAACACAATGCAAATGTCCAGATATAGCCGCAGTTACCAAAATTAAGTATTTAGGAATCATAATTGATGATACTCTCTCTTTTAAATATCACATCGCAGCTTTATGCAATAGTGTACGTAAGTTGATATTTGTATTCAAAAAACTGCGTTCATTTGCGGACTCACATTTAATCAAACAAGTCTATTTTGACCTATGTCAATCGATATTAACGTACTGCATTTCCTCATGGGGCGGGCTGGCCAAAACTACATTAATAAACTTAGAAAGAGCTCAAAGAGCAATTCTTAAGGTATCCACTTCCCGTCCTTTCCTCTACCCTACTAATCTTCTTTATAAGTCTTGTGAAGTACTAACCGTTCGGCAACTATTTATACTAAGCACGGTCCTTAAACAGCACGCTGCAATCCCTTATAGCACTGAGTATACTAATAAACGGCGAAAGGATATTGTTTGCTCCAAAACTATACGAAGAAGTCACTTCTGTTTTAGATTTTTTGTTTCGCTGGGTCCTCTTCTGTACAGTAGGCTTAATACGAAGCTGGATATATATCCACTCAGCTACGCGAAATGTAAGAAAACACTCCAAGAAGCGCTACAAAATATATCATACGAAGATACAGAGAAGTTACTGATTGTTCTAAGTTGATTTTCATGTATTCATTCTAATTTAATATTTTTGTATCAGATCTATAATTTATCAAACTATTTAATAAGAACTAAATTATTATTTCATGTGTTTATGATTATTTATTTAAGAAATTGTCAATAAGTTAGTCCTCTTTATGCCTGAAACACAGGGAATCCTAGTTCAGGCGCATGTCATTTTTTGCCAAGTAGAATGTCTTAGGCTATAGTTGTTATTACTGTAAAATAAGTTATTATTCAATAAATATCTTATCTTATAGGTAACTAGCATTAACCCGCGGCTTCGCCCGCGTTCCTATACAATATAACGATGCTCTTTTTTTCAGGTTAAAAATTAGGCTATTTGTTAAAGTTAGGATATTATCGGCTTATCCCTCATGCATATCCGTCTAGCCGCTTTATTGTTGAAAAGCTTGAATGCATTTATTACGGCTGCAGGAAGTTTCCCGATGACTACTCGTCCAGTCTCGCCGCGCCGCCCGCACTGGCCTTGACGACAATCGAGATGGCACCAAATACAAATTTAAACATCTATTAGGTTTAAGTTTAGGTCGTAACTCTCATATTCTTGCTCTTCTTTATAGTATACTTTTTCATCCTGCAACTCCCCGCTATCTCAAGGAGCGTTTCACTTATCTCACTTCTGCTCGATCTGCCCAAAATTTGCTCCTTGCCGTACATTCTTCCGTCACAAAATTTTATAATAATTCGTTTACTTTTAAAGCTGTCTGTTTATGGAACTCCTTGCCTTTTAGCTTAAGGCGCGCTAAATCTCTTGTTTCTTTCAAAGCTCAACTGAAAGAACACTATATCCTTTTCATAATTCGTATTTTATTCAAATGGTCCTATTATCTGTTGGCTGAATGTATGTATGTATTTATGTATTTATTTTTTATTATATTTATGTTTTTTTTTGTTTTTTTTATGTATTATTATTATTACTATCCGATTTTTGCACCGCCTAATAACAAAATCTTATTTTTTCAAGTTCTCCACTACCCAAAGGTTGTCTGGAAGAGATCGCTCTTTAGCGATAAGACCGCCTGTTGTTTAACTCTAATTGTAATGTCTTGCATTGTATTTCTCCTGTATATTTTATGAGGTGTGCAATAAAGAGTACTTGTAGGATTACCCATTTATTGTTAGAAATACTCCTGTGAAGTTTCGAATATAAATAGTCTAATCTTGTTTTCCCATACAAACTTTGGATCTCTATTTCACCCCCTTTAGAAAAATCGTTTTATTAGTGCGCCCCTAGACCTTATAAGGAACCTACGTTCCAAATTGGGACTCTTTAAAATCAGCGGTTTTGGGCTGTGCGTTTAAAAACGACACCCATATTTTTAGTCATTATTTAGAACATTTCTACCCCATCGCACCCTAACATGAGAGATGGTATTACACGTCCGCCACGTTGAATTTTAAAATCATTCTTTTTTTAGTAATCAGCGACCTTTTAATCTATAGAAACCAACTATTCCCTCTTCCCTCTTCCCTCTTCCTTCCGGGATACAGCGACCCGATAAACCATAATAACAATACCCATCCTATATGGCGGCTGGCAGTGGTCACCGCTTGCGTTCGAGCGCCAATCTCGCTCTCGCCTTCCCGTCCAATAAGGCACGCTCTTATAGTAAATCTTTTACAGTTCACTCTGTAAAATTGTGGAACTCATTACCGGTGCCCGTAAGGCATTCGCAATCCGTGGCATCATTTAAGGAAAAGTTAAAAGGGTTATGGCTTCTAGACCCCTGATTTCGTCGAGTGCTGTATTTATTGTTAAAATTGAATACTTTTTATTATTATTATATATATATTAGTTTGTTTTATATTATAATATTTATATTCATAATGTGTAAGTTTATGTAGGTACATTTAAGATTTTGTCTTTTTTTTTTTGCGTAAGCATTTAGTCTTCTGTGCATTTTTTATAGTTTTGCCTATCTTCTTGGATCTTCTCAGTTATCTCTCATTTGCTCAAAGGTTAACTGGAAGAAATCCCTTACAGGGATAAGTTCGCCTTTGTACATATCATTAGTTTAATGTCCTTGCTATGTATATGTATATTTTAATGTACAATAAAGAGTTTACATACATAACAATACCCATGTTGATTTTCAGACTTTGTCACCACATTTCTCCCTTTTAGGAGTTGAATTCTCAAAAAACCGGAAACACGTGTTTTCTCATTTATTGTAAGAAATACTCCTGTGTAGTTTTGAATAAAATAGTCGAACTAATCTTGTTTCCCCATACAAAATTTGGACCCCCATTCTACCCCTTTAGGGGGTTAATTTTGAAAGATCCTTTCTTAGTGCACCCTTACACCTTATAAGGAACCTATGTGCCAAATTTGGACTCTCTAGAACCAGCGGTTTAGTATTTAGACATTTCAACCCTATTTCACCCCAACAGGGGAGATGATAATTCACGTCCGCCACGTTAGATTTTAAAATCGTTGCGGTTTTTGCAATCAGCGACCCGATAAACCATAAAAACAATACCCATGTTGATTTTCAGACTTTGTCACCACATTTCTCCCTTTTAGGGGTTGAATTTTCAAAAAACCTGAAACACGTGTTTACTCATTTATTGTTAGAAATACTCCTGTGAAGTTTTGAATAAAATAGTCTAAGTAATCTTGTTTCCCCATACAAACTTTGGACCCCCATTTCACCCCTTTAGGGGGTGAATTTTGAAAAATCCTTTCTTAGTGCACCTTTACACCTTATAAGGAACCTATGTGCCAAATTTGGACTCTCTAGAACCAGCGGTTTAGTATTTAGACATTTCAACCCCATTTCACCCCTACAGGGGAGATGATAATTCACGTCCGCCACTTTGGATTTTAAAATCGTTGCGGTTTTCGTAATCAGCGACCCGATAAACCATAAAAACAATACCCATGTTGATTTTCAGACTTTGTCACCACATTTCTCCCTTTTAGGGGTTGAATTTTCAAAAAACCTGAAACACGTGTTTACTCATTTATTGTTAGAAATACTCCTGTGAAGTTTTGAATAAAATAGTCTAAGTAATCTTGTTTCCCCATACAAACTTTGGACCCCCATTTCACCCCTTTAGGGGGTGAATTTTGAAAAATCCTTTCTTAGTGCACCTCTACACCTTATAAGGAACCTACGTGCCAAATTTGGACTCTATAGAACCAGCGGTTTGGGCTGAGCGTTGATATGTCAGTCAGTCAGTCAGTCAGTCAGTCAGTCAGTTTCTTCTTTTATATATATAGATGTGTATCAGGTAAATAGTTGTAGCTGTAGTTATAGCATCATTAGAGTATTTAAGAGTTTTGTCTTTATTTCAGGTGAAGTACTCCCAGACGAGATGTCCGGCGCTGGCGGTGAGGGCGAGGGTGCTGCGTTATGTGAGTACAGAGTTTCTTTTTGTATTCGTTACAACTGTGCGACACTTTCTCGCGGGAGAAATATTACCTATCTCTTTCTTGGCTGCACTGTGAGAGAGTGACGGGCGATGACATGTCGCGTGACAAGAGTCGTGAAACGTAGTTGTGCTAGTTGGACCGGTAAACTCAAAGGAATGATATAATTTCTTCATGGTTACTTATTAACGTTTAACTTTGCTGTAGGTGAAGAACCTGATATCAAATCTGAGGTAGCGGACGACGATGGATCGAGTGACAACTCGTTAGGTGAGTACACATAGAGTTGTCTAGGAGGTACTTAATGTTTATCAGCTGTTTAACAGTAGTGTTATTGCTTCAGGCGAGCCGGAGACGGCGCGCGACGCGGCGAGCGACGAGGACCCGATATCACGTGAGTCACACACATACCTCGGGACTTAAGAGCAAAAATACTTTTTGTACAAGAGTAGAGTTGAATAGATAGTTCAATGCAAGGACCGGTAAATACTCATGAGGGTTCAATTTCAGTTTTAAAAATAAAGAAAAACATTTATTCCTGACGTGACCATAAAATAAATACAAACATAAAGTGACAAAAATAATAAAATATTAAACAATAGGTAACTAAGTATGTATAATATTATGGCTGCGCCACGATGCGGTTCCACACCACACGTCAAGCCACACAAAACGTCGGCTCGCAGCGCCCTCCCCACCCGCTACTCGTGACCTACACCTATGCTCGGCATACGCACCGCCCGGGATAACATTAGCTAATCATATAAATAACTTAAATTCCGTATTTAGTAATGTCATTTCGTCAGAATTAAACTCTCATTTTCTGATTGCCGGCGATTTTAATCTTCCCCACATACAGTGGTATAGCGATTCTCCTCCTAAGCACGCGCGGCGTAGCGCAATCGAGGTTCAGACAGCGGCTACCAATCTTGTTTTGGGGAAGTATCTGTCATCTTTTGAGCAATATAATGTCAATAAAAATTCAAGTAATAATATTTTAGACCTTATATTCTCAAATTTCCCAGTTGAAGTCGAAAAATCCAACTCTCCCCTTGTCAGCGCGGATCCCCATCACCCTCCTCTCGAAATAATTATTACATTTTTTCGGCGCCCTTAAAAGAAATCGCGAAGCCTAAATTTAGATTTCGGAAAGCTAACTACGATGCTATAAACGACAGTCTTGAAAGTGTGGATTGGCATTCATCTCTCTCTGCTGACTCTCTTGATAATGCACTTGATACATTTTACAATATCGTTAACAGTACAATAAATGACCATCCTGTAGATACCCGCAGCAATAACAGCCGATATCCGATTTGGTATACAAGTAGTTTAATTAAAATAATTAAAGAAAAAGATAAAATGCATTGTAATTGGAAAAAGTATGGGAACCCATTAGATTATTAACCGACTTCAAAAAAACCGGCCAAGTGCGAGTCGGACTCGCGCACCGAGGGTTCCGTACAAACACTGTCCATCCCTAAGTGGTTAAGTTAAGTTTGCACCTGGTATGTATAGCGCCCCATATAAATTAGATGCAAAGTGTTAATTTATTAATTCAAAATATAACACAAAAAAATAAACAATAAGCAATTAGGTGCAAAGTTAGGTATTAAAATATAAAAAAAAAAACTACTTACTAGCTCTCGTTCAAAACAATTTTCGTTGGTAGTTTTATAGTAATGTACATCATATGTTTTTTTTAGATTTTTCATTTTCTTAATTTAGGAGTTAGAGGGGGGGGGGGGGGGACCAACTTTTTTCCACTTTGGAAGCGTCTGTCACGCAAACTATTCGGTTTAGAAAAAAAATATTGTAGAAACCTCGATATCATTTTTGAAGACCTATCCATAGATACCCCACACGTATGTGTTTGATGAAAAAAATAATTTTGAGTTTCAGTTCTAAGTATGGGGAGCCCCCAATATTTATTATTATTATTTTATTTTTGCATCAAAATCTTAATGCGGTTTACAGAATACATCTGCCTACCAAGTCTCAACAGTATAGCTCTTATAGTTTCGGAAAAAAATGTCTGTGACATACGGACGGACAGACGGACAGATAAACGGACAGACAGACATGACGAATCTATAAGGGTTCCGTTTTTTGCCATTTGGCTACGGAACCCTAAAAAGGAGGGGGTTCTCAGTTCGGTTGTATGTTTTTTTTTCTTTTTTTTTTTAATGTTTGTTACCTCAGAACTCCGTCATTTATGAGTCGATTTGGAAAATTCTTCTTAGGTTCATGAATAGACATCTCAAGGTTGGTCCCATAAAATTTTTGTGAAGATCGGATGACGAGATCCATGAGGAATCGAAGGAATTCCTGAAATTTTATAGGCACTCATAATATTTTTCATATATTTTCTAAAACTATTTAAGTATCTGCATATGGTAGTCATCATCTTCTAATGCTGAGCTGATGATGGAAGGTACAACTCCTTAACGGTTAGGGGTTAGTATTAAAGTAAGAGAAATGCAGTTGTAGAGAAAAAATATATTGAAAGTAATGTCAGGAGTCAATACAATAATAACTATAGCAACGTATACACAGATATAAAACACAACCGCCATATATTAGCTAGAAGCGTACGTAACTGGAAGTGTTCCTTAACATGCCCTCATCTTTTTCAAGCCGAACTCTTCACATAGTTTAACTAGTCTTGGCTTGTAAAGAGGCTTTGTAAAAATATCTGCCAGTTGTTCTGCTGTCGGTACTTGCTCAATGGCTATCTCGTTTTCAGACACACATTGTCTCACATAGAAGTGCTTTAACTTTATGTGTTTTGTTTTACGATGCTGCGTATAAAGACAGTTATATGCCAATTTGATTGTGGATTCATTATCAATTCGCAAAACAGGCGTTACGATATTCGCTTTCAGATCTTGTAACAATATTTTCAGCCAAAACAATCTCTCGACTAGCTTCGCTGGCCGCAACTATCTCCGCCTCAGTGGATGACAGAGCAACCATAGTTTGCTTCGAACTGCGCCAGGATATTGCTAACCCTGCGTACATACACAACATTCCAGTTGTTGAACATCCGCTTTTGTCATCACCGCCGTGATCAGCATCACTGTAGCACACGAGGTGTTTTTCACCTTTCTTGTATTCAAGTCCGGTATCAACTGTCCCCTTCAGGTATCGAAATATCCGCTTTACTTGTTGTATATTATTTTTGATAGGTTTATCTAGGTTTCGTGACACTACTCCAACTGCATATGCAATATCGGGTCTGGTTCCAACCATCAGATAAGACAAGGACCCAACCGCTTGCCGGTAAGGAAAGTCTGTCTGTTGTTCAGGACAATCTTCCTCTTCTTCTTTTCCAGATTTTATAATTGGTGTCCCAACAGCTTTACATTTGCTCATTCCATACTTTTGCAGCAATTTTTGGGTGTAAGCGGCTTGATGAACCTTCATGCTGTTCTATTTCTAATCCAAGAAAATAAGACGGATCTTTCGTGGTTATCTTAAACCGACGTCTTAATTCATTTTCAATGAAATTGTCAAGAGGCATTGTCATTGCCTCTTTCTCGTCTGTAGCGGCCAATAATCCGTCATCTACATAGAGACCGAGCAATATTTTATTTTGTCCTCGTTCACGGATATAAAGACAGGGATCTGCTTCGCTCTGGATAAAGCCTACTTCTATCAGAAAATCATGAACCCTTTCTAATCCATCTAAGGAAAAGGGGATGGCACTACAGTATTGCCACTTTTTAATTTCTACTCTTTTTTGCCAGACTGTAAGTCAGCTTCCAATTGAATAGAGCCCTTTCCAATCGCTTGAATGACGTCTCCGTTTGCTGTTGAAACTTTATGAGAATCATCGAAGCTTTCAAAAAATTTAAAGATATCTCTTCTATGGGTAAAACGACTTGTCGCGCCATTATCGACATACCATGAGTCTTTATCAGTGGTTTTATCGTCGCATAGCGGCTAGGCCTGTCATCATAGCTGAATTTGTAGAATGCTTTGGAGGTCTGCCGTCCGCTATCCACTTCTTGCATGATTTATTTATTTAATCTTTATTGCACAAAAGAAAGAACTTATCGTACAAAAGGCGGACTTAATGCCATAGGGCAGTCCTACCAGTCAACCATGATGTGACTTTATGAAATCCTTCTTTACAGTAATTGCATTTCTTAAATTTCTTCTTGACTTGGTTGACTTGGCTTTGTTTTTCATAACGCTTCTGTCCATGTAATATTAGAACTTCGTTATTACTTCCGCTTTCTTCTGACTTTTTAACTGACTTCAAAAAAGGAGGAGGTTCTCAATTCGAACTAATTTTTTTATTTTTTTTCTATGTATGTTACTCGATATCTCCGAGAATCGTGAACCGATTTTCAATTATTTTTTTTAATCGAAAGGGTATAACTTCGAGTTGGTCCCGTTGGCACTGTCGGGATCTGATGATGGAATCTTGGAGAAATCGAGGGAACTCTTCAAATGTTATTATAGGGACATGTACGGCGCTTTCGGTAATTTATTGATAAAGTTAAGAATTTACATTCAGTAAATAGGATTTGGTGTGGTGGTTTTTCTGTTGTAGAGACCGTTCGTAAGCGCATAACTGAGTGGTTAGGTTTTCGATGTTACGGTCACGTTTATTCATCAATAACCAACTAGATTTGAAACCGAAATAATCTTCAGAAAGTGTATCCAATATTTTACATATTAATAAAATTTCTGGCAACTGGTTTCCGTCAATCTCATTGTTCAAATCGTGCCAAACAGTTTTCAGAGTAGAGATATGTGTGGCCATGTCGTGTTCTTCACTCTTGTGGTAACGGAAGAACTTCATCCAGAGATCGTAGCTCCTGATTTCTTTTGCACCATCATAGAGTCGATGAAGCTCTTGCCACACTTCGCTCGATGTCTCGAAACGCATAACCTTCCCTACGCCGTTAGAAGCAGTAAAGCTTGACTGTCAATTGTTTGAAATTTTTCCATGTCAGATTTATATTTTTGTAGATCTTCTGCTTTTGCCGTATCTCCAGGATACTTTGGCGTTTTTAATGTACCTTCGATCGCTTCCAGCGTGCCTGGTGTACTTTTCAGGAGTAATTTCACCTTGTACTTCCATGTTCGCCAGTTAGTAGCCCCAAATAATTGGCCGATCTCGATTTTCATGCTTGAGCTTGACGCGCACATGTATTAGAGAACTTTTTACTACTATTGCAATACGATAAATCACAAATTTTTATGCTCTACTACCATATTAAAGTAAGAGAAATGCAGTTGTAGAGAAAAGATATATTGAAAGTAATGTCAGGAGTCAATACAATAATAACTATAGCAACGTATACACAGATATAAAACACAACCGTCATATATTAGCCAGAAGCGTACGTAACTGGAAGTGTTCCTTGACAGTTAGGAGATAATTCAAACAAGATTCATGCCTTCAAGACCTCCCTGATCACCCCGCCGTAAGTATTTTAAATGAATCACTAAAAAGCAAAAAGAAAAAAAATTAACAAAAAATAGAACCGACTTCAGTAAAACTAAAAAGCCAAAAGTAACCTGTTCAAGTACAGATTACATTTGACTCACCCTTTGAAGTCGGGACCAAACCTCACGTAAACTATAATATATAAATATAATCCCACCAAATACATTTCATGTAAACATGGCGGCCAAGACTCACATGCTCATAACGCTTTCGCTGTAAAAAACGTTGTCAAATCCCTCGAAAAGCCAAGCCCCTAAGCCCTGAGTTTACTAATCCTACACCTTGGCTTCAGAAGTATGGCTTGGCCGTTTCATAGAGTAACGTAAATAAGTCCAACGAACCGTCTGGCCCATACGGTAACAAGAAATTAAGTTTATGTCTTCATGATAAAATATATAAACTTAATTCCTTACCATATAGGCCGGACAGTCCGTTAAACTTATTTTAGACTGGTAGAAAAATCCAAATATCGGCTAAATTTACCGTCCTAACGGCCTAACATGACATTCCGATGTAAAAAAGCCTGCTGAATTCGATTCTGGATATTGCCAAGCCGAATTTTGCCCCCCTCCCCCCATTTCCCCCCTTTTTTCCTCAAAATATGTCCCTAATCACGGTTTTTACGGTTTTATACAAAAAGTATTACAGCTAGAAAAAAAGTATCAAACACTCTGGTCTCTATAAAATTTGCTATTACATGGTATATAAACTTTTTTAGTAGGCCTTATGGTTTGTGAGCAATATCTTCCCGAACTTCATAGAATGGTAGAAAATTCTAAATATCGGCTTCCTTTACCGTCCTAACGGCATTTTGGGATCCATTTTGGCAACATGACTTTTCCGATGTAAAAAAAGCTTGCTGAATTCGGTTCTGGATGTTGCCAAGCCGAATTTTGCCCAATAAGTGTATTTCACTGCCTCGACCATGTTTATCAATTTAAAAAAAAATTATGAAGTTCGGGAAGATATTGCTCAAAAACCATAAAGCCTACTAAAAAAGTTTATACACCATGTTATAGGAAATGTTATAGAGATATTTTTGTCTTTGACACTTTTTTCTAGCTTTAATACTTTTTGTACAAAACCGTAAAAATCGTGATTAGGGACATATTTTGAGGTCAAAAAGAGGGGGGGGGGGGGGGGGAATTGGGGGGAGGGTGGCAAAATTCGGCTTGGCAACATCCAGAACCGAATTCAGCAGGCTTTTTTACATCGGAAAAGTCATGTTGCCAAAATGGATCCCAAAATGCCGTTAGGACGGTACAGGAAGCCGATATTTAGAATTATATACCATTCTATGAAGTTCGGGAAGATATTGCTCACAAACCAAAAGGCCTACTAAACAAGTTTATACACCATATTATAGCAAATTTTATAGAGATCATTTTTGTCTTTGACACTTTTTTTCTAGCTGTAATACTTTTTGTATAAAGCCGTAAAAACCGTGATCAGGGACATATTTTGAGGTAAAAAAGGGGGAAATGGGGGGAGGGGGGCAAAATTCGGCTTGGCAACATCCAGAATCGAATTCAGCAGGATTTTTTACGTCGGAAAAGTCATGTTGCCAAAATGGCTCACAAAATGCCGTTAGACTTGAAAATTTTTATTTGAACTACTAGTCTATTTACGGTACTTAATGAAAGGGCCAAGCCATACTTTTGAAGCCAAGGTGTAGGATTAGTAAACTCAGGGCTTAGGGGCTTGGCTTTTCGAGGGATCTGACAACTTTTTTACAGCGAAAGCGTTATGAGCATGTGAGTCTTGGCCGCCAATTTTACATGAAATGTTTTTGGTGGGATCTCATTTCGTTTTGTAAGGTAATTTTTAATTTATAGGTTTTTTTTTGTGCTGAAGTGTTTCTAAGTAGTAATAATAATTGTGTATTTAAGAAATAATAAAAAAGTTTTTCTTGACATTAACCAGGAGAGTGACTGCGACAAAATTCAGGCTGATTTGGATCGATTATCAATTTCCTATATTACTAACAGGATAAATGTTAACGTAAATAAATGCGCGAGTAAATACGATTCAAGACCTAGCGCCACCACTTACTAAGCCTGGACGACCGTCGTATATTGCTTGATGTCTCTATACTACATGATATCCTGTCTGGTCGTATCGATAGTGCTTCACTTCTTGCCGAAATTGGCTTTTCTGTGCCAACCTTCAGAACCCGGCACTCCGAGCGTTCCCAAGGTAAACACTAGGTATGCTCAAAACTCCCCAATTGTACGTATTCTGAGAGAATACAATTGTAAATTTAATGCCGCCGATCTATTTGACTGTTCCAAGTCGGTCTTGAAAAACCATATTCGAAAACTCATTTTGCAAGGTTGATGATGTGGTAGCGTAGAGTTGCGTACGATAGGCATGCTTATATATAGGTATTACACACACACACACGTACACAGACACGTATACACACACACACACACACACACTTGGGGTGGTTGCTAGCTTTCTTTTGTTTTAATTTAAGTGTATAAGTACCTTACCTAATTTTATACCAATTAAAATCTGATATCGTTACCTTTTCAAGGCCTCGTTAACTGCATATCTGTGGACATCTGTTATTGGCTTTATGTACTAGCTTTAAGCATTGTTATATATGTTCTGTTATGCTGTTGATGTACCAAATAAATAAAATAAAAAAATGGAGCCCCAAAGGCCATTCCAAAAGCAATAAAAGCCAGAAGGCGATTTATTTTGCTCGGCCGATTGTATCAACCTGCCTGTATACCCACAGAGTGTGTAAATAAGTTTTATGGTTACATTGTTTCAGCGTCCCTTACCCAATCCGAGATGAACACTTGCGCACAGGCAACCGCGCTGGACAGGGCTTGCTCGGTCGGTCTAGAGCAAATGTTTGTAGACGCGGACCACAACACATGCAGGGTTGGTTCACAAGCATACAAGTTGAGCCCATATTCACAAAAACTACCCATACAGGAAGAAAAAGGAAACGTTTCAGGGAAGAGCGAGATTAGCAGTAAGTATATGTTATGGTGACGCGGTTGGTGCAGTTTGTTAGCACATGCCTACTGAGCCGGCGGGCCCGGGTTCGAATCCCAGCCAGGACAAATAGTTGTGTGATGAACTCGAATATTTGTGCTTGGGCCATGGTTGTTTTATATTATATATAAGTATATATTTAGCTATATAAGTAGGTATGTATAACATAGTCTATTTACTATCACCTATAACATTGCTCTTGGTAGCTTTTTGAGCTTAATTTGGAACTGAATCGATTTGTCAGATATTTATTTATATATTTTTTATTTAATATATGCAAGTTGATACTCGTATGACGTATTAGGAGAACCACGATGAGCAACTTTCACTGTAGGATACCTATCACTCCCGCTGATGACTCCTGCATTTGATGGTCTATCAGTTTAATACAATCTGTTCTATTAACTCGTTGCTTACATAATAACAGACGCTACGATGAAGGTGCTAAAGAAAACTTATGTTACTGCACCTATTCGAGTATATATGGGCGAATTCCTTTTATATGTGGTGATCAATCCAAATGGGTCAGTAGGGAGAAAACGAAAACTATAAGAGATAGGGAAATCTGTTCTAAGGAACCATGGCTTCGATTTGAGATTTAATAAAAACTGCATTTAATTTGTTTCTCGTATATCTCATGAATAACCGGGAATCGAACCCAGTTAAAATTGGAGAGGAGAAAAAAAAATGAAGAGATGTCAATCGATCCTATTTTTTATTGGCAACAAATGTCTGTGTAAGAGTACATACATTTAGAGTGCTCTAAGAGTCAGAAATTGCTGTTAAAACTGAAAACGCTCCATACAAATATGCGCTGTGTATGGAAAAATAACTTTTTCCATTTTGACCATGATAAATTCCGTTTAGGTTCATAGTTGTCGTACAATTATTGTTTTGTTGAATTATGAGGATATTGGAAACAATTTAATATTTGCTTTTGGATAAAAAAAAGTAAATTGTTCGCACCTTAAAGGAGTGTCCCTCTTTAACAGCAATTTCTGATTCTTAGAGCACTCTAAATGTATGTAGTCCCATACACACATTTGTTCCTAATAAAAAATAGGATCGATTGACATCTTAATTTTTTTTCGCTACTCAATTTCGACCGGGTTCGATTCCGGGTTATGCATGATATACTTATACGAAAAAAATGGAATGCACTTTTTAATAAACTTTAAATCGAAGCCATGGTTCCTAAGAACAGATTTCCCTATCTCCTATAGTTTTCGTTTTCTCCCTACTGACCCATTTGGATTGATCACCCGGTATAAAAACGTGTAGTCTAGTTAACTTGACACTTAACAGGTTATTACAGAGTGAGGTTTAACTTAGCTGTATTTTATTTATTTTATACGAATATATACAAATATACTTAACACAATAAGTATACTGTTAAAGCCGCCTACACATTTGTCTGGTGTTGTGTCGTGACACATCAGTACGGATTCGGTAAATGTACGAACATTTAACACAAGCCGTCACAACACGCAGCATCACAGTAATGTAAACGCAACCGTATCGGCGCAGTTTGTAGTGCAGCTGCCTACTGAGCGGGCGGTCCTGGGTTCGAATCCCGGCAAGCACTTGTGGAATGAACTCAAATGTTTGTTCTTGGGTCATGGATCTTTAACTATGAATGTATTTATATATAATGTATACCGTCGTCTAACCCATAGCACAAGAATTGCTTAGTTTGGGACTAGGTAGATTTTTGTAAGAAAGTCTTTCAATATTTATTGATTACATATACGACACCTATACCGATTCTAATGCATCACGACACGAAATGGTGTGCTGCTTTGTGGCGGCGCCACCATAATGAAAATCAATGAATTATATGGTGAAATGATGTACCTTGAAGTTACACCATGTACATATCATGTTTTTGGCTGTACCTGCACCAGGGAACGAAATAATGGTCATTTTTTGTGGCGCCGCTGGGGAGCATACTCTGCAGCGGCGCCACAGAGAACTCATAGATAGAAATGACATTAGCTCTTATTTTCCTATAGAAATTGATGTACTAATGCTATTTATTGTGTACGTATTGATAAAAATCATTATTAATAAGTGATTTTATTTATTTTTAATGATTCCGCGTTCTAACCTACCACTTCGATAAACTTGTAAACATTCTGACGTTTATTTTTTTTACAAAACAGTAAGGACCAACGAAACCTAACACGAACAGCCAAGTGAAATAAATTAAATTTAATTAAATCACGAATTAATAATGTCAAATTTCCATACGTACATAATAAATAGCACTAGTACATCAATTTCCATAAGAAAATAATAGCTAATGTCATTTCTATCTATGTGTTCTCAGTGGCGCCGCTGCAGAGTATGCTCCCCAGCGGCGCCACAAAAAATGACCATTATTTCGTTCCCTGGTACAGGTACAGCCAAAAACATGATATGTACATGGTGTACCTTCAAGGTACATCGTTTCACCATATAATTCATTGATTTTCATTATGGTGGCGCCGCCACAGAGCAGCATACCACGAAATGTCAGCCGAATAAAGACGGCTTAACGGAAATCTTATTCTGACCCCATTCGATAATTCAATAATTAATTAACGATAATTATGATGTAATGTGTATACTACTGTCCTTGTAGAGCGGACTCGGCAGGACTATCAAAGAATACGACCGAGAAGAAACAAAAGCCGATTATTTGTTGGAGGCAACTTCAATAACGAACAGGTGGGAACAGCGGGAGAGCAAAAAACTTCACCATCGTGTCAAGTATATTCGGACGAAGATGCAGATGTTGGTGAAATACCTGCTGTTAAACACTTGAAAACAGCAAACATTACAAAGGAGACCACCCGTTTCAAATGTGGTTACTGCAATTACGCTGGTGTCAGAAAACTTCATTTACTAGACCACGAAAGAAAACACACCGGCGAGAAACCTTACAAATGTCCTCACTGCAGTTACGCTAGTGCCCGTAAATGTCATTTAGTGGTCCATCTAAAAAAACACACCGGCGAGAAACCTTACACATGCACTCATTGCAGTTACGCTAGCGGCCATAAATGGGATTTAATTCAACACGTAAGAACACACACCGGCGAGAAACCTTACAAATGTTCTCACTGCAGCTACGCTAGTGCCCGTAAATGGGATATAGTGATCCATTTAAAAAAACACACTGGCGAGAAACCTTACAAATGCGCTCATTGCAGTTACGCTAGCGCCCTTAAATGGGATTTAATTAAACACCTAAGAAAACACACAGGTGAGAAACCCTACAAATGTACTCGCTGCAGTTACGCTAGTGCCTGTATAAGTGGGTTAGTGGTCCACTTAAAAAAACACACAGGTGAGAAACCTTACAAATGCACTCATTGTAGTTACGCTAGCGCCCATAAAAGTATTTTACTGGCCCATCTAAAAAAACACACCGGCGAGAAGCCTTACAAATGCGCTCATTGCAGTTACGCTAGCGCCCGTAAATGTCATTTAGTGGTCCATCTAAAAAAACACACCGGCGAGAAACCTTACAAATGCACTCACTGCAGTTACGCTACTGCCCGTAATTATCAATTAGTGGTCCATCAAAAAAAACACACCGGTGAGAAACCTTACAAATGCGCTCATTGCAGTTACGCTAGCGCCCATAAATTTCATTTAGTGGCCCATCTAAAAAAACACACCGGCGAGAAACCTTACAAATGCATTCATTGCAATTACGCTACTGCCCATAAAGGTAATTTAGTGCTCCATCTAAAAATACACACCGGTGAGAAACCTTACAAATGTAGTCACTGCAGTTACGCTAGTGCCCATAAAAATATTTTAGTGTGCCATCTATCAAAACACACCGGTGAGAAACCTTACGAATGCCCTCACTGCAGTTACGCTACTGCCTATAAAAGTCTGTTAGTTGGCCACCTAAAAAAACACACTGGTGAGTAACCTTACAAAGCACTTACTGCAGTTACTGTAGAGTCTCAAAAGGTAATTTAGTGGACCATCTAAGAAAACACACCGGCGAGAAACCTCAAAAATTCACTCACTGCAGTTACGCTAGTGCACAAAAAAGGATTTTAATTTACCACGAAAGAAAACACACCGGTGAGAAACCTTACAATGCCCTTACTGCAGTTACGCTACTGCCTATAAAAGTCTGTTAGTGGGCCACCTAAAAAACCACACCGGTGATAAAATTTACTAATGCTGTCACTGCAGTTACACTAGTAAAGGTCATTTAGTGGACCATCTTAGAACACACACCGGCGAGAAACCGCACAAATACCGTCACTGCAGTTACACTAGTGTCCGTAAAATCAATTTACTTGCCCACGAAAGAAAACATGCTGGAAAATAAACTTACAATTGTGGCCCCTGCTGTTACCCTACTATCCGACAAGGTTGAAAGGGAACCACCTACTACTAAAACTGCAATGGCGTTAAACAATTTTAGTTCACCATAAAAGTATGTATTTATAACATGTGTATTGACATTTAACGTGCGAGCTGACCTAAAATTTCGGACTCGCGACCAACGCAATAGTTAAGTATTTTCTAGTTTTCCACTAACATTATACTCACACATTCGTTTTTTGCGTATATTCTTTATTCTGCGTATTTGCGTTGTTTAATGTTTCCTTTGTTATCTTCGCATGGCATGAAACTAAGCGAAAGCGGCTGATCTGACAGAGCGCACTCGGCTAGCGAGACCCGATGAAAACGAATTTGTTCTACGGTTTTTGGCCATAAAATAGTTATACTTAAAAACAAACTTACAGAAAAAATGTGAAATATTCACCAAGGATATAGAACACTCAGCAAGGCTAAAGAGCACAAAGCAGCCATTTTTTTAAATAAGTGAAACGATTTTCCCTCCAAAACCTTTAGTTTGGTCGGTAACTTATTTTATACTTTTATGGCATTTATGAAAGTACTCCTTTTGTATATAATGCATTTTACGTATGGATGGATCAACTTTTCTTGTTGTTATTCTGCCTCGTCAGCCAGGAGACAAAGGTGATTAAACTTCTTAGAAAAGTGTTGATAATTTATAATATTGGTATTTTTAAGAGATATTCTAAAAAATAATGGGCTTATAACTGCAGCAATTACAACGTTTTTGTTGAATATTGCCGACGAAAATCGTAGTTTTATAGAGTAACCCAGGGGACATCACCATGGCAACAAGCAACAGAAAAAAGTTGATTGACCCTTATTACGGTAAGATAATATTCCATTGATATTGGGGTCTTACATTACTTTTTACTGTAGATTTTTTAGTAAATATTCCACATTGCTTTTGAGAAAAATAGATAGTTCTAAAATGTAAATAATAGTGAAAGTTATAAAACTTTTTTTCTTTTAATATAGTTCTTACTGATTCTGGATTGTTAACCCTTTGAACGCCAAGAGCCACTAAAGTGGTCGTGTGCTGTCGTGCCCACCACGCCAACAACCACTAAAGCGGTAATGACCAACGCTGTAAAAGCAATTTTCTGCTGACTTATAAGGTATATTTTCACTCTTTCTTTTTCAACTATTGGCATATAAGCCACATTTTGACATGGGAGGAAATGCGTTCAAAAGGTTAATGTGGTAAATAGGGCGTATGCACCTTTTTTTGTAAAACAAAAGCAGACTGGACTTCTGTAGAATATCCCCAGTATATATTTCATAAGTCAGCAATGGATACATGTTTCCGAAGTATGCTTTCTTGTAATTTGTTCTGAACATGTTTCAGAAAGTAGCGCTGTCTCGACAAATTCTTATTGATTTGAGTTATGTGGGATTTACTATTACAATTAGTATCTACATGAACACCTAAACTAAAAACTTTGTTTCTATGTTTTCTTCTGCTTGATTTACATTTAGGGTTAGTTATACTAAATAGGTAAAAACCCGCGCGTTATCGGCCCGACCTACTACTAGCATCTACCCGTTGAAATACGAACTGAACCAGCTGACGAAACATTTCGAAGAAAATTTAGAAACTTTTTATTGAAAAATCCATTTTATTCTGTAAGCAAGTATATGGATATGAAATTACAAAATGACATTTGTTTATTTAGTTTTTAATCTTTTTCTGTTGTGATACTCATAGTGACATATTTTCTGTTTTATCTGTCATTGCATTTTAGGATCCTATTTTTATTGTTGTAGTATGTTGGTGTATTTGACTTAATTGAATGATTACTATTAAATTTGATGTTTCTATTGATGATCATAATATTGACAGAACTTTCCTTGTGGCATCACCAATTGTCTATGATTTAAATAATTTTGATACTTTATGTACTAGTTCTAACATTCCGATTGAGTTGAAATTTGGCATAGTACATATGTAATTTTTTTGGAGATGTATTTATGTTATGGATTATTATGGTATTATAAGATAAGCTCGAGCTAGGTCTTATTTACATTACATTTAATATTTGGCCTTGTATTATTATGTTTTTACCGTTGACTGTACTGTATATAATGGTAGAAATTATGTGAGCTAACTATGAGTGCTCGTCAACGTATATTAACTTATTTCCTAGGTACCTTACTTGTGCATAGAAAGTCAGAAATATTTTCTAGTATCAAAACTATAATTCCTCCTACACAAAGTGTGACCAGCCGCAGATTTTTTAAATTTCCCGACAAATCTTCGAGTAATATTTCATTAGCCAGACTATAACTTAGGATAATTTATAATGTAATTATTTATTACGAAATAAATAAACCTAAATTGCATGAGTTTGTTTTTACTTAGATTCACATTAAGATTCAGGATCAACTATTTTATGCATAGTACAGTTAATATTACACTCCACATCGGAAACTCTCTTCCTGCGCACCTTTTCCCAGAAAAATATAACTTAGATCTCTTCAAGTCGAGAGTGAATAGGCATCTCCTAGACTAGCATGCTTCATCTTAGGCCTCATCTTTACTTAACATCAGGTACGTTCCAGGTCAAATGTTTGTCAATCGCACACAAAAAAAACCTAGTCATTATAGCGGTGGCGTGGCCAAGACTAAACGGAGTTACTAGCCTCAAACCTAAACGGAATTGCAAAAGATGTCTACTTCAGCGACACCACCAGGGGAGTGGAGGGGGTTAAGCATTACGTAAAAAGCAAGAGTGAGAAGATCCTTACAAGTGTCTAAAAGTGTCGCTGATCGGTGAGGATCACGTGAGGATATCCGGGTAGTAAAGCCGTCAAACCTGCCTGCATTAATCTTATGGATGATTGTAGTCTATCATACATGAAGTCCGCTCACGGCTGATTTGATGTGGTCGGTCCATCACATAGATGATCTTCCACGTGATCTGGTCCCATCTAGCTTGCCCTCGAGGATGAGACGCTCTATGGAGTTATTTTTTTCGCCTTTAAAAGTGGTCGAAAAGTTTTAAAATACGAGACGGATCTAAAGCGGGCAGACGCGGAGTTCTTCACGGATTGACATTCTTCTGTATTAGGTATATAACACTGTATTTCTAGAAAATAAATCTATTGAATCTTTTATTAATATGAGTTCATGAAAGAAAAATGAACCCAAAAAGAATTAGAAATATGGCAAATGCAACGTCCGCAAAGCACAAATACTGAATGACGAAAAGACACACAGCGGTAAACATTGCGAATGTATGTGTACTGTGTACTGTGAAGATGGTACTTCACGATCGGTGCCTGGCCACTGATTTAAGAAATAAAGATTGTTTGAAATTCAGAATGGACGAATGACGTCCGTCAATGATTGTAGTAATTGTAAAAAATATATTTATTCTTTATCTGGCCTTCGGGCAATAAAGTAATCTAAAGTACCTCTCGCTGCTATTTATTAAACCACTGAAGTTATCCCCTGGCAGTCGCCACACTTGGTGGAGTCTGCGAAATTTTTAACTAGAGTCACGCGAGTATTGAAAGTTTCCCCGCTCCCAATTAATTTTGTCCACAGATTCTCGGGCAACTGTGAAAATTACGTACTGAAAGCTTACGGTTTGCATAGAAGCCGAACAGGAGCGAAGCGCACCGTCTTTAAGCGCACGAAGCACAATAAAGAATAAGTGCACATTTGTGGTATTGTATATTGACGGCACTGAAGGGCCGTGAAGAAGCGAGTTCGACAGACGGGTGAAGTTGACGAATCTTCGCGAAGTTGAATCACCCATTATTATTTTTCTTCCCATGCGATTTTAATCTGTTTGTGCATTTGATTTGTTTGGATTCCATACGAAAATGGAGACGAGCACAATTAATGGCTTTTCCGACGTATAAATATTGGCCCGTGTGAAAATACGAAATAAAATAATCACAAATGGCAATTACGGTATAATTATTCGGGGACCGTATTACAGATTAATTTCAGACATCGTTTGAGGATGTTATATCAGAGTTAAACGAAGAATTATCGTCGAGCCAAAAATAATGTACAAGAATTTTATCATCGTCAGCGAAAATCGCAAGAATCCCCAATAATTTGTTCCTTTACGCTTGAAGCACACGTTGTTGACATCAGACAAGCAATTGTCAGTGAAAGTATACAATTTTACTAGTGAGAAACATTCAGTTTCAGTGTTGTCAAATGATGTAACAAATGTTCTTAAAGAGTGGAAGACATCAATTTCAACCAGTGTCATTAGTACCATAATATGTTGCTTGTTAAATTTTATTTCCACAATATGTGCTGTGCCGGATCGAGTGCTCGTCAAGAAAATGCAACATCGGGAACAGCAAGCCTGTACGAGGATGGCCGATCAAACGCCGACGAACGCCATGGACACCGTGAATGCTGTCCAAGACGCAACGCTTCAATCAGGCAATAATGAACCATAATATATAATTTGTAGAATATGTGTTTATTAGGATGTAAATAATTGTCTCATAATAATTATGCTAGGTGTATGATAGTTCTAGATATTAGTATGGTCCTACAAATAATAAATAATTGTTGTGCATAAATTATTACCATACAAGATTATTCACTGATTGTCTTCATTGAATTATGTGGTGCAAAAACTCACTCCCAGTGGTCGTGCCAAGAATGTAATAATTCATGTTAACAGATTAAAGAAATTATTTAATCGTTAATCCTAATTAATATAAACAGTTCTATATATTTCTAGGGTGTAAATAATAAAACTATTATTTTTCAGAAATTTTTAATTCAGGCTGACTGTACAAGAATGCAGTTGTATTTGTTGCATTTGCAAGTGTCACTGTTGTAAATATAATTTAATTTCTTTCCACAAGATATTAGCTGCATTTCTAAGATATGGCTATAGGAAATTCAATTTTTGATTACTTGCACTATAAATTTATAATTGCACTTTTAATACCTTTACTTAAAATAATTTTAACTTATTACTTTCATAGAATTTCAATAATTCATTATTATATTTTGATTCCAGCATTATCCAGCATCAGTATTATAATGATTTTTCTTTTTCATGTATTCTACCGCGGAGATCACGGCTGCTCCAGAAATCTGGGGTTTCAGCAGTTGGTCGCCAGGATGCTAGCCGCATCCCACGACCACGCGGAGGCAGAGGCTGCTCCAACAACCATGGAGTTTCAGCAGCTGGTCGCCGGGATGCTTCTTCTTTTCCTGCATCCCTCGACCAAGCGGAGGCAGGAGCCTTGGCGTCGAGCCAAGGAATTCACTGCACCAGGCCGAAGCGAAGATTATTATTGGCTAGGATTACTTATTAAATAAATTTATTTTACTTTGGCTAGGTGATAGGTAGGAAGTTTAATAAATAATATCTTTCGAGTTTTTTATTTATGACTGATCTCACAATGACATGGCATTTGAAATGTCAATATGACGTCTTATGCCATTGTCTATGGTTGTGAAATCAATTATAAGGTAAGTTTTATTTCTATTGGTACAAATACTTGGAATAAATTAAAAATATTTGTTCCAGGTATTTATTTAGGATTGGTACAGAATGCTGGGGCATATTTAATATATACGCCAGGATTCTAATATAAAGCTAGTGGTAGATGGGTATCACTATTTGTTAGTCCTGTATGGATGTTTGAAGCGCGTGTCATAGACAATGTTTTCAAGCATCTAATATAAGGGCAGTGATATACCGTGGTACAACTATTTGGGGCATGTGACGTGTGTCATATGTCATACTCCAGGCAGTTAAGGTGCGAACATTCGAGACAATTTATTTAGGCCGGTTTTACACCAGGCGATTGAATTAATTTTAATATTGTATCGAATGTTTTATGCTTTAGTATATTAAGACTAGTGACAATTGGGCTAGTGAAGTTGGTGCCTTGCCTTTTTAGCAGGTTTTTGTCAAGGCGAAACCAGTGTCAGTCAACATGTCAGATTACGTAACATGCCATAGGCTAGTGTCTGCTCATGTCCTGACCCTGGTTATCTCTTAGCAAGAGACCATCTGGGTATAAATGTATGGGTATCCCTGCATAGGTAGGGAACATTTATGTGTTAGGCAGGAGTAGTTCTGTCTAGTGTCTATATAGTAAGATGAATGTCCCCCATTCACCCCGAGACGGCGGGAAATGTGAAGGTCGTACCTTCACTGTCGGTGCCTGGCCACTGATTTAAGAAATAAGATTGTTTGAAATTCAGAATGGACGAATGACGTCCGTCAATAATTGTAGAAATTGTAATTATATGAATCAGTCTTAGACTAGCCTTCGGGCAATAAAGTAATCTAAAGTACCTCTCGCTGCGTTTAATTCCTCATCTGAAGCTTATCCCCCGGCAGTTGCCACAATACTTATCCATACAGATACATACAGATACATACAAATACAAACAGACACATACAGATACATACAGATACATACAGAAACATACATATACCTCTAGATACATACAGATACATACAGATAGATACAGATACATACAGATACATAAAGATACATAAAGATACATACAGATACATACAGATACATAAAGATACATAAAGATACATACAGATACATACAGATACATACAGATACATACAGATACATACAGATACATACAGATACATACAGATACATACAGCTACATACAGATACATAAAGATACATACAGATACATACAGATACATACAGATACATACAGATACATACAGATACATACAGATACATACAGATACATACAGATACATACAGCTACATACAGCTACATACAGATACATAAAGATACATACAGATACATGCAGATACATACAGATACATTCAGATACATACAGATACATACAGATACATACAGATACATACAGATACATACAGATACATACAGATACATACAGATACATACAGATACATACAGATACATACAGATACATACAGCTACATACAGATACATAAAGATACATACAGATACGTGCAGATACATACAGATACATACAGAGATACATACAGATACATACAGATACATACAGATACATACAGATACATAAAGATACATAAAGATACATAAAGATACATGCAGATACATACAGATACATACAGCTACATACAGATACATAAAGATACATAAAGATACATACAGATACATACAGATACATACAGATACATACAGATAAATACAGATACATACAGATACATACTGACACATACAGATACATACAGATACAAACAGACACATACAGATACATACAGAAACATACATTTACCTCTAGATACATACAGATACATACAGATACATAAAGATACATAAAGATACATAAAGATACATACAGATACATAGAGATACATACAGATTCATACAGATACATACAGATACAAACAGATACATACAGATACATACAGATACATACAGATACATAAAGATACATAAAGATACATAAAGATACATACAGATACATAAAGACACAAAGATACATACTTATCCATACAGATTCATACAGATACATACAGATACATACAGATACATACAGATACATACAGATACATACAGATACATACAGATACATAAAGATACATAAAGATACATACAGATACATACAGATACTAACAGATACATACAGATACATACAGATACATCAAGATACATACAGAGATACATACAGATACATTCAGATACATACAGATACATACAGATACATACAGATACATAAAGATACATACAGATACATACAGATACATACAGATACATACAGATACATTCAGATACATACAGATACATACAGATACATACAGATACATACAGCTACATACAGATACATAAAGATACATACAGATACATACAGATACATCCAGATACATACAGAGATACATACAGATACATTCAGATACATACAGATACATACAGATACATAAAGATACATACAGATACATACAGATACATACTTATCCATACAGATACATACAGATACATACAAATACAAACAGACATATACAGATACATACAGAAACATACATATACCTCTAGATACATACAGATACATACAGATACATAAAGATACATAAAGATACATAGAGATACATACAGATTCATACAGATACATACAGATACAAACAGATACATACAGATACATACAGATACATACAGATACATAAAGATACATAAAGAAAGATACAGATACATAAAGACACATGAAGATACATACTTATCCATACAGATACATACAGATACATACAGATACATACAGATACATACAGATACATACAGATACATACAGATACATACAGATACATACAGATACATACAGATACATACAGATACATACAGATTACAAACAGATACATACAGATACATACAGATACATACAGATACATACAGATACAAACAGATACATACAGATACATACAGATACATACAGATACATACAGATACATAAAGATACATACAGACATAAAGATACATACTTATCCATAAAGATACATACAGATACATACAGATACATACAAATACATACAGATACATACAGATACATACAGATACATACAGATACATACAGATACATACAGATACATACAGATACATACAAATACAAACAGACACATACAGATACATACAGAAACATACATATACCTCTAGATACATACAGATACATACAGATACATGCAGATACATACAGATACATACAGATACATACAGATACATACAGATACATACAGATACATACTGACACATACAGATACATACAGATACATACAGATACATACAGATACATACAGATACATAAAGATACATACAGATACATACAGATACATACAGATACATACAGATACATACAGATACATACAGCTACATACAGATACATAAAGATACATACAGATAAATACAGATACATCCAGATACATACAGAGATACATACAGATACATTCAGATACATACAGATACATACAGATACATCCAGATACATACAGAGATACATACAGATACATTCAGATACATACAGCTACATACAGATACATAAAGATACATAAAGATACATACAGATATATACAGATACATACAGAAACATACAGATACATACAGATACATACAGATACAGATACATACAGATACACATACATACAGATACAAACAGAGATACATACAGATACATACAGATACATACAGATACATACTTATCCATACAGATACATACAGATACATACAAATACAAACAGACACATACAGATACATACAGAGATATACAGAAACATACATATACCTCTAGATACATACAGATACATACAGATAGATACAGATACATACAGATACATAAAGATACATAAAGATGCATAAAGATACATACAGATACATACAGATACATACAGATACATACAGATACATACAGATACATACAGATACATACAGATACATACAGATACATACAGATACATACAGATACATACAGATACATACAGCTACATACAGATACATAAAGATACATACAGATACATACAGATACATACAGATACATACAGAGATACATACAGATACATACAGATACATACAGATACATACAGATATATACAGATACATAAAGATACATACAGATACATACAGATACATAGAGATATATACAGATACATACAGATACATACAGATACATACAGATACATAAAGATACATAAAGATACATACATATACATACAGATAAATACAGATACATACCGATACATACAGATACATCCAGATACATACAGATACATACAGATACATACAGATACATACAGATAAATACAGATACATACAGATACATACTACATACAGATACATACAGATACATATAGATACATACAGATACATCCAGATACATACAGATACATACAGATACAAAGAGATACATACAGATACATACAGATACCTCTAGATACATACAGATACATACAGATACATACAGATACATACAGATACATACAGATACATACAGATACATACAGATACATACAGATACATCATACAGATACATAAAGATACATAAAGATACATACAGATACATACAGATACATACAGCTACATACAGATACATAAAGATACATAAAGATACATACAGATACATACAGATACATACAGATACATACAGATACATACAGATACATACAGATACATACCGATACATACAGATACATACAGATACATACAGATACATACAGATACATCCAGATACATACAGAGATACATACAGATACATTCAGATACATACAGCTACATACAGATACATAAAGATACATAAAGATACATACAGATATATACAGATACATACAGATACATACAGATACATACAGATACAGATACATACAGATACAAACAGAGATACATACAGATACATACAGATACATACTTATCCATACAGATACATACAGATACATACAAATACAAACAGACACATACAGATACATACAGATACATACAGAAACATACATATACCTCTAGATACATACAGATACATACAGATAGATACAGATACATACAGATACATAAAGATACATAAAGATACATACAGATACATACAGATACATACAGATACATACAGATACATACAGATACATACAGATACATACAGATACATACAGCTACATACAGATACATAAAGATACATACAGATACATACAGATACATATAGATACATACAGATACATACAGATACATACAGATACATACAGATACATACAGCTACATACAGATACATAAAGATACATACTGATACATAAAGATACATGCAGATACATACAGATACATTCAGATACATACAGATACATACAGATACATACAGCTACATACAGATAAATAAAGATACATAAAGATACATACAGATACATACAGATACATACAGATACATTCAGATACATACAGATACATACAGATACATACAGATACATAAAGATACATAAAGATACATACAGATACATACAGATACTAACAGATACATACAGATACATACAGATACATACAGATACATCAAGATACATACAGAGATACATACAGATACATTCAGATACATACAGATACATACAGATACATACAGATACATAAAGATACATACAGATACATACAGATACATACAGATACATACAGATACATACAGATACATACAGATACATACAGATACATACAGATACATACAGATACATACAGATACATAAAGATACATACAGATACATACAGATACATCCAGATACATACAGAGATACATACAGATACATTCAGATACATACAGATACATACAGATACATAAAGATACATACAGATACATACAGATACATACTTATCCATACAGATACATACAGATACATACAAATACAAACAGACATATACAGATACATACAGAAACATACATATACCTCTAGATACATACAGATACATACAGATACATAAAGATACATAAAGATACATACAGATACATAGAGATACATACAGATTCATACAGATACATACAGATACAAACAGATACATACAGATACATACAGATACATACAGATACATAAAGATACATAAAGATACATAAAGATACAGATACATAAAGACACATGAAGATACATACTTATCCATACAGATACATACAGATACATACAGATACATACAGATACATACAGATACATACAGATACATACAGATACAAACAGATACATACAGATACATAAAGATACATAAAGATACATAAAGATAAATAAAGATACATACAGATACATAAAGAGATACATACTTAACCATACAGATACATACAGATACATACAGATACATACAGATACATACAGATACAAACAGATACATAGAGATACATACAGATTCATACAGATACATACAGATACATACAGATACATACGGATACATAAAGATACATACTTATCTATACAGATACATACAGATACATAAAGATACATACAGATACATACAGATACATAGAGATACATACAGATACATATAGATACATACAGATACATACAGATACATAAAGATACATAAAGATACAAACATATACATACAGATACATACAGATACATACCGATACATACAGATACATCCAGATACATACAGATACATACAGATACATAGAGATACATACAGATACATAGAGATACATACAGATACATACAAATACATACAGATACATACAGATACATACAGATACATACAGATACATAAAGATACATACAGATACATACAGATTACAAACAGATACATACAGATACATACAGATACATACAGATACATACAGATACAAACAGATACATACAGATACATACAGATACATACAGATACATAAAGATACATAAAGATACATAAAGATACATACAGACATAAAGATACATACTTATCCATAAAGATACATACAGATACATACAGATACATACAAATACATACAGATACATACAGATACATACAGATACATACAGATACATACAGATACATACAGATACATACAGATACATACAGATACATACAGATACATACAGATACATACAAATACAAACAGACACATACAGATACATACAGATACATACAGAAACATACATATACCTCTAGATACTTACAGATACATACAGATACATGCAGATACATACAGATACATACAGATACATACAGATACATACAGATACATACAGATACATACTGACACATACAGATACATACAGATACATACAGATACATACAGATACATACAGATACATAAAGATACATACAGATACATACAGATACATACAGATACATACAGATACATACAGATACATACAGATGCATACAGCTACATACAGATACATAAAGATACATACAGATAAATACAGATACATCCAGATACATACAGAGATACATACAGATACATTCAGATACATACAGATACATACAGATACATCCAGATACATACAGAGATACATACAGATACATTCAGATACATACAGCTACATACAGATACATAAAGATACATAAAGATACATACAGATATATACAGATACATACAGAAACATACAGATACATACAGATACATACAGATACAGATACATACAGATACACATACCTACAGATACAAACAGAGATACATACAGATATATACAGATACATACAGATATATACAGATACATACAGATACATACAGATACATACTTATCCATACAGATACATACAGATACATACAAATACAAACAGACACATACAGATACATACAGAGATATACAGAAACATACATATACCTCTAGATACATACAGATACATACAGATAGATACAGATACATACAGATACATAAAGATGCATAAAGATACATACAGATACATACAGATACATACAGATACATACAGATACATACAGATACATACAGATACATACAGATACATACAGATACATACAGATACATACAGATACATACAGCTACATACAGATACATAAAGATACATACAGATACATACAGATACATACAGATACATACAGAGATACATACAGATACATACAGATACATACAGATACATACAGATACATACAGATACATACAGATACATACAGATATATACAGATACATAAAGATACATACAGATACATACAGATACATAGAGATATACAGGGTGTCCCTAAAACCAACGCCGAAATGAAGAGGGGTGATAGAACAGCTCATAAGCAACCATATTAAGTTAATTTGACCTTAATAAAAAGTTCATGGTTTTCGAGATATTTGCATTTAAAAAAAACTCGTGACTTTTGATGCCCTGCGTCAGTATGTCGATTGCCACCACTGCAAATTTAGGTATTTTTTAAATCTGTTTTTTGCAGGATGTTACTAAAAACATATCCTATCGAATGTAATTTCAATTTATTACATATCATGATGCTTTGTCGGTAAAAAAATTAAAAAAAAAACGAATTATAGCAATTTATTAAATTTAGCCAGCGGTTTTGATCGAGTTTCCTTTATAAAAAGTATTGTAAACTAACATGGCACACAACATAAAAAGATAGTAAATTTATTGTAGTTTTCAAAAAGGTACAGCATTTTCTAATTTACGCAGCAGTTTACGAGATATTGATATTTTACACTAACAGGAGCTCATACTGCAGTTATTACATAGTATGGAACCAGAGCCCCTACTAGGCTCAGAGTTTGAATTTCGAACAAAAAATAGATTCAAAGAATACACAATTTGAAATTGGAACACAATTTGAAATTCGAATTCAAGTCGGCTTTCTGATTAAAGGGTATTTTAGTAATTTTAGGACACTTCGTCAATTCGTTTGATGTTCTTTATTTAGTTTGGTTTCTTATTTTCTTAAATAGACTTGATTTACCAATAGAACTCGTGTTTGCCTTGTGATTTGGATTTTTGGTACAATTTAACTTTGCTTTGTGCATCTTGGACTCGAGTTCTGCCTATTGATTTTAACTTCGATTTACTTTGGCTCTGTTAAGATTAATTGTAGTGCGTTTGTTACAAATATGCCAGAGAATTATACTCCTCAAGAATATGCCAACATGCATTTTGTCTATGGGGAATGTCAGGGTAACTCTTGTGCTGCAGCTAGACTCTATCGGGAAAGATATCCAAATTTAAGGCATCCGGACCATCGAGTATATCGAAATGTTCATCTCGCATACTCACAAGGCGTTTTGCCTGGCAATCGTGGTGGATTGGGAAGACCTAGAGGAGATTACGATGAAGATGTTTTACAAGAGATTCAAAACGACCCATCCACTTCGACACGGAACATTGAACGTAATTTAGGGATATCAAAATCTGTTGCCAATAGAATATTACGTCGATATGGATATCATCCATACCACATACAACGTGTTCAAGCGTTGCTGCCCCGTGATTGCCCACTTCGTGTTCAGTTTTGCCAGACAATGCTGCAAAAACACAGAGAGGATCCCAATTTCATAAATATGGTTTTATGGTCTGATGAAAGCACTTTTAAGAGAGATGGATTTATGAACATGCACAATTTACACAGTTATGCATTAGAAAATCCTCATTTAATGAGGGAAGATCGGTCGCAGTACCAATTTAAAGTGAACCTCTGGACTGGAATATTAGATGGGAAAATAATTGGCCCATTTGAATTACCAGAAACGCTGAATGGTCCAAGTTATCTGCATTTCTTAGAGAATGAGTTGCCAAATCTTCTCGACGACGTACCTTTAGCTACGCGGAGGTCAATGTGGCTGCAGAATGATGGCTGTCCAGCACATTATGCACGCGAAGTGCGACTACATTTAAACCAAACTTATCCACAGAAATGGATCGGCCGTCTGGGTCCCATTTTGTGGCCTCCTCGATCTCCAGACCTAAATCCTCTGGATTTCTATTACTGGGGTTATATTAAAGAAAAAGTTTACAATTAACCGATTAACAGTATAGCGGAGCTGAGACAACGCATTAACGCAGAGGCCCAAAACGACGTATCAAGAAGTGCACGTCACATCAGTCGAGCATTTTTAAGGAGATGCCGAGCTTGTATTCAAGTCAATGGCGGACAATTTGAACATTTAATTTAGTTACATAAAACAGGTATCGTATTTTTTTAATGTTTTTAGTTTTTTTATTCACTTAACAGATAAAAATGGCAACCAGTATTATTTTTGCATTATCTTATAAACCGCTAAATAATTAAATCACTTCAATACCATTTTAAAAACAACTCTAAATTTGCTATCTTTTTACGTTATTTGCCAGGTTCGCTATGAACATTTCATTTTTTTTATTCTAAAATTGAATTGTGTTCCTATTCTAAATAAGTATTCTTTAAATCGATTTTTTGTTAAAAATTCAAACTCTGAGCCTAGTAGGGGCTCTGGTACCATACTATGGAATAACTGCAGTATGAGCTCCTTTTGGTGTAAAATATCAATATCTCGTAAACTGCTGTGTAAATTAGAAAATACTGTACCTTTTTGAAAACTACAATAAATTTACTATCTTTTTATGTTGTGTGCCATGTTAGTTTACAATACTTTTTATAAAGGAAACTCGATCAAAACCGCTGGCTAAATTTAATAAATTGCTATAATTCGTTTTTTTTTTAATTTTTTTACCGACAAAGCATCATGATATGTAATAAATTGAAATTACATTCGATAGGATATGTTTTTAGTAACATCCTGCAAAAAACAGATTTAAAAAATACCTAAATTTGCAGTGGTGGCAATCGACATACTGACGCAGGGCATCAAAAGTCACGAGTTTTTTTTAAATGCAAATATCTCGAAAACCATGAACTTTTTATTAAGGTCAATTTAACTTAATATGGTTGCTTATGAGCTGTTCTATCACCCCTCTTCATTTCGGCGTTGGTTTTAGGGACACCCTGTATACAGATACATACAGATACATACAGATACATACAGATACATAAAGATACATAAAGATACATACATATACATACAGATACATACAGATACATACCGATACATACAGATACATCCAGATACATACAGATACATACAGATACATACAGATACATACAGATACAGATACATACAGATACATACAGATACATACAGATACATACAGATACATACAGATACATACTACATACAGATACATACAGATACATTTAGATACATACAGATACATCCAGATACATACAGATACATACAGATACAAAGAGATACATACAGATACATACAGATACCTCTAGATACATACAGATACATACAGATACATACAGATACATACAGATACATACAGATACATACAGATACATACAGATACATACAGATACATAAAGATACATAAAGATACATAAAGATACATAAAGATACATACAGATACATAAAGACACATAAAGATACATACTTATCCATACAGATACATACAGATACATACAGATACATACAGATACATACAGATACATAAAGATACATAAAGATACATACAGATACATACAGATACATACAGATACATACAGCTACATACAGATACATAAAGATACATAAAGATACATACAGATACATACAGATACATACAGATACATACAGATACATACAGATACATACAGATACATACAGATACATACCGATACATACAGATACATACAGATACATACAGATACATACAGATACATACAGATACATCCAGATACATACAGAGATACATACAGATACATTCAGACACATACAGCTACATACAGATACATAAAGATACATAAAGATACATACAGATATATACAGATACATACAGATACATACAGATACATACAGATACAGATACATACAGATACAGATACATACAGATACAAACAGAGATACATACAGATACATACAGATACATACTTATCCATACAGATACATACAGATACATACAAATACAAACAGACACATACAGATACATACAGATACATACAGAAACATACATATACCTCTAGATACATACAGATACATACAGATAGATACAGATACATACAGATACATAAAGATACATAAAGATACATACAGATACATACAGATACATACAGATACATACAGATACATACAGATACATACAGATACATACAGATACATACAGATACATACAGCTACATACAGATACATAAAGATACATACAGATACATACAGATACATATAGATACATACAGATACATACAGATACATACAGATACATACAGCTACATACAGATACATAAAGATACATACAGATACATAAAGATACATGCAGATACATACAGATACATTCAGATACATACAGATACATACAGATACATACAGCTACATACAGATACATAAAGATACATAAAGATACATACAGATACATACAGATACATACAGATACATACAGATACATTCAGATACATACAGATACATACAGATACATACAGATACATAAAGATACAGATACATAAAGATACATACAGATACATACAGATACATACAGATACATACAGATACATACAGATACATACAGATACATACAGATACATACAGATACATACAGATACATACAGATACATACAGATACATACAGCTACATACAGATACATAAAGATACATACAGATACATACAGATAAATCCAGATACATACAGAGATACATACAGATACATTCAGATACATACAGATACATACAGATACATACAGATACATAAAGATACATACAGATACATACAGATACATACTTATCCATACAGATACATACAGATACATACAAATACAAACAGACACATACAGATACATACATTTACCTCTAGATACATACAGATACATACAGATACATAAAGATACATAAAGATACATAAAGATACATACAGATACATAGAGATACATACAGATTCATACAGATACATACAGATACAAACAGATACATACAGATACATACAGATACATACAGATACATAAAGATACATAAAGATACATACAGATATATAAAGACACAAAGATACATACTTATCCATACAGATTCATACAGATACATACAGATACATACAGATACATACAGATACATACAGATACAAACAGATACATACAGATACATACAGATACATACTTATCCATGCATACAGATACATACAGATACATACAGATACATACAGATACATACAGATACATACAGATACATAAAGATACATAAAGATACATACAGATACATACAGATACTAACAGATACATACAGATACATACAGATACATACAGATACATCAAGATACATACAGAGATACATACAGATACATTCAGATACATACAGATACATACAGATACATACAGATACATAAAGATACATACAGATACATACAGATACATACAGATACATACAGATACATACAGATACATACAGATACATACAGATACATACAGATACATACAGCTACATACAGATACATAAAGATACATACAGATAAATACAGATACATCCAGATACATACAGAGATACATACAGATACATTCAGATACATACAGATACATACAGAAACATAAAGATACATACAGATACATACAGATACATACTTATCCATACAGATACATACAGATACATACAAATACAAACAGACATATACAGATACATACAGAAACATACATATACCTCTAGATACATACAGATACATACAGATACATAAAGATACATAAAGATACATAAAGATACATACAGATACATAGAGATACATACAGATTCATACAGATACATACAGATACAAACAGATACATACAGATACATACAGATACATACAGATACATAAAGATACATAAAGATACATAAAGACACATGAAGATACATACTTATCCATACAGATACATACAGATACATACAAATACAAACAGACACATACAGATACATACAGAAACATACATATACCTCTAGATACATACAGATACATACAGATACATAAAGATACATAAAGACACATGAAGATACATACTTATCCATACAGATACATACAGATACATACAGATACATACAGATACATACAGATACATACAGATACAAACAGATACATAGATACATAAAGATACATAAAGATACATCCAGATACATACAGAGATACATACAGATACATACAGCTACATACAGATACATAAAGATACATAAAGATACATACAGATATATACAGATACATACAGATACATACAGATACATACAGATACATACAGATACAGATACATACAGATACAAACAGAGATACATACAGATACATACAGATACATACAGATACATACAGATACATACAGATACATACAGATACATACAGATACATACTTATCCATACAGATACATACAGATACATACAAATACAAACAGACACATACAGATACATACAGAAACATACAACATACAGATACATACAGAGATACATACAGATACATACAGATACATGCAGATACATAAAGAGGTACATACTTATCCATACAGATACATACAGATACATACAGATACATACAGATTTATACAGATACATACAGATACAAACAGATACATACAGATACATACAGATACATACAGATACATACAGATACATACAGATACATACAGATACATACAGATACATACAGATACATACAGATACATCCAGATACATACAGAGATACATACAGATACATACAGCTACATACAGATACATAAAGATACATAAAGATACATACAGATATATACAGATACATACAGATACATACAGATACATACAGATACATACAGATACAGATACATACAGATACAAACAGAGATACATACAGATACATACAGATACATACAGATACATACAGATACATACAGATACATACAGATACATACAGATACATACTTATCCATACAGATACATACAGATACATACAAATACAAACAGACACATACAGATACATACAGAAACATACAACATACAGATACATACAGAGATACATACAGATACATACAGATACATGCAGATACATAAAGATACATAAAGATACATGCAGATACATACAGATACATTCAGATACATACAGATACATACAGATACATACCGCTACATACAGATACATAAAGATACATAAAGATACATACAGATACATACAGATACATACAGATACATCCAGATACATACAAATACATACAGATACATAGAGATACATAGAGATACATACAGATACATACAGATACATACAGATACATACAGATACATACAGATACATACAGATACATACAGATACATACAGATACATACAGATACATACAGATACATACAGATACATACAGATACATACAGATACATAGAGATACATAGAGATACATACAGATACATACAGATACATACAGATACATACAGATACATACTACAAACAGATACATACAGATACATACAGATACATACAGATACATACAGATACATACAGATACAAACAGATACATACAGATACATACAGATACATACAGATACATACAGATACATAAAGATACATAAAGATACATAAAGATACATACAGACATAAAGATACATACTTATCCATAAAGATACATACAGATACATACAGATACATACAAATACATACAGATACATACAGATACATACAGATACATACAGATACATACAGATACATACAGATACATACAAATACAAACAGACACATACAGATACATACAGATACATACAGAAACATACATATACCTCTAGATACATACAGATACATACAGATACATGCAGATACATACAGATACATACAGATACATACAGATACATACTGACACATACAGATACATACAGATACATACAGATACATACAGATACATACAGATACATAAAGATACATACAGATACATACAGATACATACAGATACATACAGATACATACAGATACATACAGATACATACAGATACATACAGCTACATACAGATACATAAAGATACATACAGATAAATACAGATACATCCAGATACATACAGAGATACATACAGATACATTCAGATACATACAGATACATACAGAAACATAAATGTATGTATGTATCTGTATGTATCTGTATGTATCTTTATGGATAAGTATGTATCTTTAAGTCTGTATGTATCTTTATGTATCTTTATGTATCTTTATGTATCTGTATGTATCTGTATGTATCTGTATGTATCTGTATGTATCTGTATGTATCTGTTTGTATCTGTATGTATCTGTATGTATCTGTTTGTAGTATGTATCTGTATGTATCTGTATGTATCTGTATGTATCTGTATGTATCTGTATGTATCTGTATGTATGTGTATGTGTCTGTATGTATCTGTATGTATCTGTATGTATCTGTATGTATCTCTATGTATCTCTATGTATCTGTATGTATCTGTATGTATCTGTATGTATCTGGATGTATCTGTATGTATCTGTATGTATCTGTATGTATCTGTATGTATCTGTATGTATCTGTATATATCTGTATGTATCTGTATGTATCTGTATGTATCTGTATGTATCTGTATGTATCTGTATGTATCTCTATGTATATCTATGTATCTGTATGTATCTGTATGTATCTGGATGTATCTGTATGTATCTGTATGTATCTGTATGTATCTTTATGTATCTTTATGTATCTGTATGTAGCGGTATGTATCTGTATGTATCTGTATGTATCTGAATGTATCTGTATGTATCTGCATGTATCTTTATGTATCTTTATGTATCTTTATGTATCTGCATGTATTTGTATGTATCTGTATGTATCTCTGTATGTATCTGTATGTATCTGTATGTATCTTTATGTATCTGTATGTAGCTGTATGTATCTGTATGTATCTGTATGTATCTGTATGTATCTGTATGTATCTGTATGTATCTGTATGTATCTGTATGTATCTGTATGTATCTGTATGTATCTGTATGTATCTGTATGTATCTGTATGTATCTGTATGTATCTGTATGTATCTAGAGGTATATGTATGTTTCTGTATGTATCTGTATGTATCTGTATGTGTCTGTTTGTATTTGTATGTATCTGTATGTATCTGTATGGATAAGTATGTATCTGTATGTATCTGTATGTATCTGTATGTATCTGTATGTATCTGTATGTATCTGTATGTATCTCTGTTTGTATCTGTATGTATCTGTATCTGTATGTATCTGTATCTGTATGTATCTGTATGTATCTGTATGTATCTGTATATATCTGTATGTATCTTTATGTATCTTTATGTATCTATATGTAGCTGTATGTATCTGAATGTATCTGTATGTACATATACCTCTAGATACATACAGATACATGCAGATACATACAGATACATACAGATACATACAGATACATACAGATACATACAGATACATACTGACACATACAGATACATACAGATACATACAGATACATACAGATACATACAGATACATAAAGATACATACAGATACATACAGATACATACAAATACAAACAGACACATACAAATACATACAGATACATACAGAAACATACATATACCTCTAGATACATACAGATACATACAGATACATACAGATACATACAGATACATACAGATACATACAGATACATACAGATACATACAGATACATACAGATACATACAGATACATAAAGATACATACAGATACATACAGATACATACTTATACATACAGATACATACAGATACATACAAATACAAACAGACACATACAGATACATACAGAAACATACATATACCTCTAGATACATACAGATACATACAGATAGATACAGATACATACAGATACATAATGATACATACAGATACATACAGATACATAAAGATACAGATACAAACAGATACAAACAGATACATACAGCTACATACAGATACATAAAGATACATAAAGATACATACAGACACATACAGATACATACAGATACATACAGATACATACAGATACATCCAGATACATACAGATACATACAGATACATAGAGATACATAGAGATACATACAGATACATACAGATACATACAGATACATACAGATACATACAGATACATACAGATACATACAGATACATACATGTGGGAGAATAAACTATCATTCGATATTTCTAAATCAAAAATTTACAAAAGAGGGTAGAAAACTTGTTGTTGAAGGCGCTGCATCGCGCCACTCGATTTCTCCCACGACGTCATCGAGCTGTCTATAAAATGGCTTCCCCCCCTGTCGGCAGATCAGAAGTTGTCCTGCCTTGGACACAGTACGACTTGTGCTCTGAACTGTCAGGTAAATTATGTACCTTTTATCTCCAATATTATTGTCACTATAAAATACTGTAATAATAATTCTGTGTGTTATATTCTAGAGTAAATTAAGGTAAATTAATAACACTATGGTTCTTTTATGCTATATTTTTGCTTGATTACTTTTAATTGCAAATTAAGATATTTATCGTCAAATTGTTGTAATTAGTGCTTACTATTGCTGGAAATATACCCGATATTTTATATTTAAAATATTGTTTACTTCTTTTCATCTTTCCCTCTCACATCAGAAGTAGGGATCGTAAACACGTTCTATGCTTGTAAAATATAATGTTTCAGGTGTGATACGATCATGAGCAGTATGAAACCACCGGACGAGCCACGAGCGCCTTCCAGCTCCGAGCCTGAGCCCCGTGCTGCGTCTAGCGCCGACCCTGAGCCCCAAACGCCATGCAGCGCCGAACCTGAGCTTCGGGCTCGCACAGCGTCACCAATCCTCGGGCGGGCCGGCTGTTCGTCCGGCAGGAATGAAAACACAAGGACAGGTTTCGTTCCAATTGATTTTATGCAAAATATGATGCAAGAAATGATGTCTAAACTTATACAAACCACTGCCAGTGCATTTGGAACTCCAATATCTAAACCGGTTCCGCGTGTTCGCAACTTGGAACATATTTATGTACCCGCGTTCGACCCCGATGATAGAACTGACACAATTCAAATATGGTGTCGTAACCTAGACGATATCAAAACTGAATTTGATTTAACTGAACGCGAAACTCTAAACTTGTCTCGTAAACACTTGCGTGGGCGTGCCGCCGAATGGGCGCGTCGTAATTACGCCTCTTTAACCACTTGGCCAGAACTTAAAGACCGGCTTATTGAAACGTTTGCAGATGAAGCTCGATACTACGACGACCTGGTGCTATTTATGGAGTACACCAGCGACCAGGCTAGTAGCTTGGCTGAATACGCGACACGGAAATGGGAGCTGGCGAAAAAGGCGGTTGGTGTGGCGGTGACTGAGGAGCGACTAGTAGAGGCTGTAATCTCAGGTATGTCAGATTTTCGTATACGTTCGGACCTGTTACGATTGACGCCAAAAAGCTTGCCGCAGTTGATTCAAAGTCTTAATTCTTATAAGAGAAAAAGGCCCAATAGAGACACTGATCACAGCATCCCACCCAAACGACAAAAACCAAATACCTCTGATAATAAGCAGTTAAAGCGTTGTCATAAATGTCACAAGTTTGGTCACATACAAAAGGATTGCCGCTCAAATTCCGTTAGCCCCGGAGTACAAAAACCCGTTCCATTTACTGCAAAAGAAACGAAGTCCCCGGTAGTTTCATGTACATTCTGTAATAAAAAGGGGCATACGTTTGAAAACTGTTTTCAACGTTTGAATAAGAAAAATAAAGATGAAAAGTCCGTTAACACGCTAATAATGAATAACAGTAAATGCAACACTGTGCAAATAGATGGTCGTGACTTTTCATGTTTATTGGACAGCGGTGCCGAATGTTCCCTAATGCGTGATAGTGTAGGTGATTCAGTTAAAGGCAAAATAATCTATGAGATGACTTTATTACGAGGAGTAGGAGAGAACGCTTTCTATTCTTCACGGAAAAAGCAGTGTGTAGTCGGCGTTGACGGTCTGAATATTACGTTAGAGTTTATTCTCGTACCCGATAGGTATATTCAGTATGACATGTTGCTTGGACAAGATTTGTTTGATATACCTGGAATTAAGGTCACTTTTATGAAAGATTGCGTAAAAGTATCACGTGATTCATATGACGTAAATATTGTTGAAAAGTTCGATGCAAATTTGCTTAATATTAATGAACACGTTGATCCCCAATATGTAGAAACGCTTTATAAAATGCTTAACTCTCGGTCAGACATGTTTACAACGGGAAATGCAGTAACCCAAGTCACTACCGGTGAGTTAAACATTCGGTTAAAAAATCCGGATAAAATTGTCCAGCGACGGCCATACCGTTTAGCCCCGGCGGAACGAGAACATGTTAAGGCACTCGTACAAGATCTTAAAGATAATAACATAATCCGCGACAGCAATTCTCCTTTTGCAAGTCCAATCTTGCTTGTCGGTAAAAAGGATGGAAGTAATCGCATGTGTGTAGACTACAGAGAACCGAACAGTAACACGGTCCGCGATCACTTCCCCTTGCCTCTAATAGATGACCACATTAGTAAATTGTCCAAAGCTAAGTATTTTACCGTACTTGACATGGCTGCGGGATTTCATCAAATACCCGTAGCCTCTGACTCTATCGAAAAAACTGCCTTTGTGACACCAGGCGGGCAGTATGAATTCTTACGCATGCCATTTGGCCTTTGCAATGCTCCGTCCGTGTTTCAAAGAGCAATTAATATTGCACTCAAACCGTTCATAGATAAATGTGTACTGATTTATATCGACGATGTGGTCATTTATTCAGAAACGCCTGAACAAAACCTTCAGTACCTAATGGAAGTTCTCGATGCTTTGCGGGCCACTGGGTTTTCACTTAATATCAAAAAGTGTAGATTCTTGCAAAAGGAAATTGAGTATTTAGGCAGAATAATCTCCAATGGCCAGGTTAGACCAAGCCCGGGTAAAGTAAAAGCCCTTTTAAACTCTCCAGTCCCGACAACAGTTAAGCAGGTCCGCCAATTCTGTGGCCTAGCCGGGTATTTTCGGAAATTTATTCCCAATTTTTCTTTAACGATGATCCCACTGTATAACCTGACTCGTAACAATACTCCGTGGAACTGGACACCGGAGCATGAGCTCGCTAGAGAAACAATCCTGCGTTATCTTTCATCAGAACCGATTCTAACGTTATTTGATCCAACGCTAACTACCGAGCTCCACACCGATGCCAGTTCTGCGGGTTTAGCCGGCGTCCTTTTTCAAAAACGAGAAGGCCAATTAAGAGTCGTAGAATATTTTAGTATGCGCACCACCGAAACCGAGAGCCGATACCATTCTTACGAGTTGGAGACGCTTGCAGTCGTGAGATCCATCAAACATTTTCGACACTACCTGCTTGGACGCCCATTTAAAGTAGTTACTGACTGCAATTCCTTAAAAGCGTCACGCAATAAGAAGGAATTGCTTCCCAGAGTCCATCGGTGGTGGGCATACTTACAAACATTTGACTTTGAAATCGAATATCGCAAAGGAGAACGCATACCACACGTAGATTATTTGAGTCGCAACCCCACCACTTTGAACGTGAACAACATTCAAAATTACAGCGATTGGTTAGAGGTAGAGCAAAACAATGATTCCGAAACCAAAGCCATCATCGAATCAATTACAAGTGGCACAATTGATAAAGATTTAGCGTCTAGTTATGAAATTAATGATGGGTTATTGTACCGAATCTTTACAACAAAAGACAAAAGAACCAAAAAGTGTCTTTTTGTTCCCAAAAGCTATCGTTGGCATCTAATACAAATTTACCATGACTCCCTTAAACATTTCGGATGGGAAAAGACACTTGAAAAAATTCGTGAACGGTTTTGGTTTCCGAATATGTCTAAATGTACTCGAAAATTTGTTGAGAACTGTCTTACGTGCAAATTAAATAAGAGCCAATCTGGTTCACGTCAAATTTCGCTTCATCCTATTGACAAACCTCCTGTGCCATTCCATACATTGCATATGGATACGACGGGAAAGCTGAGTGGGAATAAACCCACTAAGCAATATGCCGTCGTATTCATTGATGGTTTTACGAAATATTGTTTCATGCAACCCGTTAACAATCTTACGGCCGCGGCAACCGTTAATTGCTTAAAATCATTTATCTATGTTTTTGGCACACCGAAGCGTATTGTTTGTGATCAGGCGGCTTCTTACACTGGCAAGGAATTTACGGCTTTTTGCAAATTATGGTCCATCGAATTACATTTTATAGCTAGTGGCGTCAGTCGTGCGAATGGACAGGTGGAACGTATGATGAAAGTTCTGACAAACTGTTTTACAATTGTTGAGAACACCTCTAGGAGAAGTTGGAAGGATGCAGTTGGCGAAGTACAGTTAGCTATAAATAGTACGTTTAACAAAAGCACCAGTCGCACACCCTTCCAACTACTCATCGGTTGTGATCAGTCGCCTCCAGCTATATCAGCTTTAGTAGATAACGTGGAACGCCTGGACCTGGATACTTGTCGTTTAGATTCGAAGGAAAGGATGGACGAGCGTGCTAAAGAACAAAAAAAACAGTTTGATAAAACAAAAGCAAAAATTGTTCCATTTAAAGTCGGAGATATTGTCTTGGTTAAACAGAATCCGCGTGCTATTAATAAATTAGATAGCAAGTATAGAGGTCCATGCGTCATCACACATATTAGTGACAATGATAGATATACCGTTAGGGTCTACGAGACTGGCAATGAATTGTATGTGTCTCATGAAAATTTACGGTTAATGTCTCCTGAAATGGGACATGAATTAACTGATTCCTTAAATAGTGATGAGTTGTGATATGACCTATTTAAATGATGATAATTAGCTGATGATTAATTGAATTAGGATATTAAAATTTATTTTGTGTTTACTTGTAATAGCTGCTTGTGTATACTGTGATTGTCTGGCCAACAATCCTGTGTATAAGCGGTCTTATTGGTAAACTAAATTATACCGTAAACAATCGCAATGATTTGACATCCGATCTAATTAGGGTCAATTGATTTGATCTCTGCCACTGTGATTTGGCACTAGTTTTTATGGTCATGTGATTTGACCACTGCCACTGTGATTTGGCACTATTTTCTATGGTCATGTGATTTGACCACTGCCACTGTGATTTGGCACTAAGTTTCTATGGCCATGTGATTTGAGCACTGCCACTGTGATTTGGCGCTAGTTTTTATGGTCATATGACTTGACCACTGTTAGTGATTTTCCATTCAAATTTTATTAGTTTAAGGTTATGAAAATTTGCCAGTGTTAGATACGATTTAACAGTAACTGTGTGCTTCACTGATGATTTATGTTGATGACTCCATGGGATGAAGTTATATCATAATACTTGTGTGTTCTAAGTTGATGATTGTTTTCGCGAGCCAAGTGGCTGCTCGTCAGAATGGCCGTGTGGGAGAATAAACTATCATTCGATATTTCTAAATCAAAAATTTACAAAAGAGGGTAGAAAACTTGTTGTTGAAGGCGCTGCATCGCGCCACTCGATTTCTCCCACGACGTCATCGAGCTGTCTATAAAATGGCTTCCCCCCCTGTCGGCAGATCAGAAGTTGTCCTGCCTTGGACACAGTACGACTTGTGCTCTGAACTGTCAGGTAAATTATGTACCTTTTATCTCCAATATTATTGTCACTATAAAATACTGTAATAATAATTCTGTGTGTTATATTCTAGAGTAAATTAAGGAAAATTAATAACACTATGGTTCTTTTATGCTATATTTTTGCTTGATTACTTTTAATTGCAAATTAAGATATTTATCGTCAAATTGTTGTAATTAGTGCTTACTATTGCTGGAAATATACCCGATATTTTATATTTAAAATATTGTTTACTTCTTTTCATCTTTCCCTCTCACATACAGATACATACTACAAACAGATACATACAGATACATATAGATACATACAGATACATCCAGATACATACAGAGATACATACAGATACATTCAGATACAAACAGATACATACAGATACATACAGATACATACAGACACATACAGATACATACAGATACATACAGATACATACAGATACAAACAGATACATAAAGATACATACAGATACATACAGATACATACAGATACATACAGATACAAACAGATACATAGAGATACATACAGATTCATACAGATACATACAGATACATACAGATACATACTTGAAAATTGTTGTAATTAGTGCTTACTATTGCTGGAAATATACCCGATATCTTATATTTAAAATATTGTTTACTTCTTTTCATCTTTCCCTCTCACATACAGATACATACTACAAACAGATACATACAGATACATATAGATACATACAGATACATCCAGATACATACAGAGATACATACAGATACATTCAGATACAAACAGATACATACAGATACATACAGATACATACAGACACATACAGATACATACAGATACATACAGATACATACAGATACAAACAGATACATAAAGATACATACAGATACATACAGATACATACAGATACATACAGATACAAACAGATACATAGAGATACATACAGATTCATACAGATACATACAGATACATACAGATACATACAGATACATAAAGATACATAAAGATACATAAAGATACATAAAGATACATAAAGATACATACAGATACATAAAGACACATAAAGATATATACTTATCCATAAAGATACATACAGGTACATACAGATACATACAGAAACATACAGATACATAAAGATACATACAGATACATACAGATACATACAGATACATACAGATACATACAGATACATACAGATACATACAGATACATACAGATACATCCAGATACATACAGAGATACATACAGATACATTCAGATACATACAGCTACATACAGATACATAAAGATACATAAAGATACATACAGATATATACAGATACATACAGATACATACAGATACATACAGATACATACAGATACATACAGATACATACAGATACATACAGATACATACAGATACAAACAGATACATAAAGATACATACAGATATATACAGATACATACAGATACATACAGATACATGCAGATACATAGAGATACATACAAATACATACTGATACATCTAGATACATACAGATATATACAGATACATACAGATACATACAGATACATACAGATACATACAGATACATACAGATACATACAGATACATACAGATACATACAGATACATAAAGATACATAAAGATACATAGATACATACAGATACATAAAGACACATAAAGATACATACTTATCCATACAGATACAAACAGATACATACAGATACATACAGATACATTCAGATACATACAGATACATACAGATACATACAGATACAAAGAGATACATACAGATACATACAGATACCTCTAGATACATACAGATCATACAGATACATACAGATACATACAGATACATACAGATACATACAGATACATACAGATACATAAAGATACATAAAGATACATAAAGATACAAACATATACATAGAGATACATACAGATACATACCGATACATACAGATACATCCAGATACATACAGATACATACAGATACATACAGATACATACAGATACATACAGATACAAAGAGATACATACAGATACATACAGATACCTCTAGATACATACAGATCATACAGATACATACAGATACATACAGATACATACAGATACATACAGATACATACAGATACATACAGATACATAAAGATACATAAAGATACAAACATATACATACAGACACATACAGATACATACCGATACATACAGATACATCCAGATACATACAGATACATACAGATACATACAGATACATACAGATACATTAAGATACATACAGATACATACAGATACATACAGATACATACAGATACATACAGATTCATACAGATACATACAGATACATACTACATACAGATACATACAGATACATATAGATACATACAGATACATCCAGATACATACAGATACATACAGATACATACGGATACAAAGAGATACATACAGATACATACATATACCTCTAGATACATACAGATACATACAGATACATACAGATACATACAGATACATACAGATACATACAGATACATAAAGATACATACAGATACATACAGATACATACAGATACACACAGATACATACAGATACAGATACATACAGATACATCCAGATACATACAGAGATACATACAGATACATTCAGATACATACAGCTACATACAGATACATAAAGATACATAAAGATACATAAAGATACATACAATAAAAAAAGATTCATAAAGATACACACAAATACATACAGATACATACAGATACATACAGATACATACAGATACATAAAGATACATACAGATACATACAGATACATACAAATACAAACAGACACATACAGATACATACAGATACATACAGATACATACTTATCCATACAGATACATACAGATACATACTTATCCATACAGATACATACAGATACATACAGATTCATACTACATACAGATACATACAGATACATATAGATACATACAGATACATCCAGATACATACAGATACATACAGATACATACAGATACAAAGAGATACATACAGATACATACATATACCTCTAGATACATACAGATACATACAGATACATACAGATACATACAGATACATACAGATACATACAGATACATACAGATACATAAAGATACATACAGATACATACAGATACATACAGATACACACAGATACATACAGATACATACAGATACATACAGATACATCCAGATACATACAGAGATACATACAGATACATTCAGATACATACAGCTACATACAGATACATAAAGATACATAAAGATACATAAAGATACATACAGATACATAAAGATTCATAAAGATACACACAAATACATACAGATACATACAGATACATACAGATACATACAGATACATACAGATACATAAAGATACATACAGATACATACAGATACATACAAATACAAACAGACACATACAGATACATACAGATACATACAGATACATACTTATCCATACAGATACATACAGATACATGATTATCCATACAGATACATACAGATACATACAAATACAAACAGACACATACAGATACATACAGAAACATACATATACCTCTAGATACATACAGATACATACAGATAGATACAGATACATACAGATACATATAGATACATAAAGATACATACAGATACATACAGATACATACAGATACATATTTATCCATACAGATACATACAGATACATACAGATACATACAGATACATACAGATACATACAGATACATAAAGATACATAAAGATACATAAAGATACATAAAGATACAAACATATACATACAGATACATACAGATACATACCGATACATACAGATACATCCAGATACATACAGATACATACAGATACATACAGATACATACAGATACATTAAGATACATACAGATACATACAGATACATACAGATACATACAGATACATACAGATTCATACAGATACATACAGATACATACTACATACAGATACATACAGATACATATAGATACATACAGATACATCCAGATACATACAGATACATACAGATACATACGGATACAAAGAGATACATACAGATACATACATATACCTCTAGATACATACAGATACATACAGATACATACAGATACATACAGATACATACAGATACATACAGATACATACAGATACATACAGATACATAAAGATACATACAGATACATACAGATACATACAGATACACACAGATACATACAGATACAGATACATACAGATACATCCAGATACATACAGAGATACATACAGATACATTCAGATACATACAGCTACATACAGATACATAAAGATACATAAAGATACATAAAGATACATACAATAAAAAAAGATTCATAAAGATACACACAAATACATACAGATACATACAGATACATACAGATACATACAGATACATAAAGATACATACAGATACATACAGATACATACAAATACAAACAGACACATACAGATACATACAGATACATACAGATACATACTTATCCATACAGATACATACAGATACATACTTATCCATACAGATACATACAGATACATACAGATACATACTACATACAGATACATACAGATACATATAGATACATACAGATACATCCAGATACATACAGATACATACAGATACATACAGATACAAAGAGATACATACAGATACATACATATACCTCTAGATACATACAGATACATACAGATACATACAGATACATACAGATACATACAGATACATACAGATACATACAGATACATAAAGATACATACAGATACATACAGATACATACAGATACACACAGATACATACAGATACATACAGATACATACAGATACATCCAGATACATACAGAGATACATACAGATACATTCAGATACATACAGCTACATACAGATACATAAAGATACATAAAGATACATAAAGATACATACAGATACATAAAGATTCATAAAGATACACACAAATACATACAGATACATACAGATACATACAGATACATACAGATACATACAGATACATAAAGATACATACAGATACATACAGATACATACAAATACAAACAGACACATACAGATACATACAGATACATACAGATACATACTTATCCATACAGATACATACAGATACATGATTATCCATACAGATACATACAGATACATACAAATACAAACAGACACATACAGATACATACAGAAACATACATATACCTCTAGATACATACAGATACATACAGATAGATACAGATACATACAGATACATATAGATACATAAAGATACATACAGATACATACAGATACATACAGATACATACAGATACATATTTATCCATACAGATACATACAGATACATACAGATACATACAGATACATACAGATACATACAGATACATACAGATACATAAAGATACATACAGATACATACAGATACATACAGATACATACAGATACATAAAGATACATACAGATACATACAGATACATACAGATACATACAGATACATACAGATACATACAGATACATACTACATACAGATACATACAGATACATACAGATACATACAGATACATACAGATACATACAGATACATACAGATACATACAGATACATACAGATACATACAGATACATACAGATACATACAGATACATACAGATACATACAGATACATACAGATACATACAGATACATACAGCTACATATAGATACATAAAGATACATAAAGATACATACAGATACATACAGATACATACAGATACATACAGATACATACAGATACATACAGATACATACAGATACATACAGATACATACAGATACATACAGATACATACAGATACATAAAGATACATAAAGATACATAAAGATACATAAAGATACATAAAGATACATACAGATATATACAGATACATACAGATACATACAGATATATGCAGATACATAGAGATACATACAGATACATACAGATACATACAGATACAAAGAGATACATACAGATACATACAGATACCTCTAGATACATACAGATACATACAGATAGATACAGATACATACAGATACATACAGATACATAATGATACATACAGATACATACAGATACATACAGATACATACAGATACATAGAGATATATATACAGATACATACAGATACATACAGATACATACAGATACATACAGATACATAAAACTACATAAAGATACATACATATACATACAGATACATACAAATACATACCGATACATACAGATACATCCAGATACATACAGATACATACAGATACATAGAGATACATACAGATACATACAGATACATACAGATACATACAGATACATACAGATACATACAGCTACATACAGATACATACAGATACATACAGATACATACAGATACATACAGATACATACAAATACATACAGATACATACAGATACATCCAGATACATACAGATACATACAGATACATACAGATACAAAGAGATACATACAGAGATACATACAGATACATTCAGATACATACAGATACATACAGATACATAAAGATACATACAGATACATACAGATACATACTTATCCATACAGATACATACAGATACATACAAATACAAACAGACATATACAGATACATACAGAAACATACATATACCTCTAGATACATACAGATACATACAGATACATAAAGATACATAAAGATACATAAATATACATACAGATACATAGAGATACATACAGATACATACAGCAACATACAGATACATAAAGATACATAAAGATACATACAGATACATACAGATACATAGAGATACATACAGATTCATACAGATACATACAGAAACATACATATACCTCTAGATAAATACAGATACATACAGATACATTCAGATACATTCAGATACATACAGATACATACAGATACATAAAGATACATAAAGATACAGATACATACAGATACATACAGATACATACAGATACATAAAGATACATACAGATACATACAGATAAATACAGATACATACAGATACATACAGATACATACAGATACATACAGATACATACAGATACATAAAGATACATACAGATACATACAGATACATCCAGATACATACAGATACATACAGATACATACAGATACATACAGATACATAAAGATACATAAAGATACATAAAGATACATACAGATACATACAGATACATACAGATACATACAGAAACATACAGATACATACAGATACATACAGATACATACAGATACATACAGATACATACAGATACATACAGATACATACAGATACATAAAGATACATAAAGATCCATAAAGATACATACAGATATATACAGATACATACAGATACATACAGATATATGCAGATACATAGATATACATACAGATACATACAGATACATACAGATACAAAGAGATACATACAGATACATACAGATACCTCTAGATACATTTAGATACATACAGATAGATACAGATACATACAGATACATACAGATACATAATGATACATACAGATACATACAGATACATACAGATACATAGAGATATATATACAGATACATACAGATACATAAAGATACATAAAGATACATACATATACATACAGATACATACAAATACATACCGATACATACAGATACATCCAGATACATACAGATACATACAGATACATAGAGATACATACAGATACATACAGATACATACAGATACATACAGATACATACAGATACATACAGCTACATACAGATACATACAGATACATACAGATACATACAGATACATACAGATACATACAGATACATACAGATACATACAGATACATCCAGATACATACAGATACATACAGATACATACAGATACAAAGAGATACATACAGAGATACATACAGATACATTCAGATACATACAGATACATACAGATACATAAAGATACATACAGATACATACAGATACATACTTATCCATACAGATACATACAGATACATACAAATACAAACAGACATATACAGATACATACAGAAACATACATATACCTCTAGATACATACAGATACATACAGATACATAAAGATACATAAAGATACATACAGATACATACAGATACATACAGATACATACAGATACATACAGATACAAACAGATACATACAGATACATACAGATACATACAGATACTTAAAGATACATATCTCTTTGTATCTGTATGTATCTGTATGTATCTGTATGTATATCTATGTATCTGCATATATCTGTATGTATCTGTATGTATGTAGATACATAAAGACACATGAAGATACATACTTATCCATACAGATACATACAGATACATACAGATACATACAAATACATACAGATACATACAGATACAAACAGATACATACAGATACATAAAGATACATAAAGATACATAAAGATAAATAAAGATACATACAGATACATAAAGAGATACATACTTAACCATACAGATACATACAGATACATACAGATACATACAGATACATACAGATACAAACAGATACATAGAGATACATACAGATTCATACAGATACATACAGGTACATACAGATACATACAGATACATACGGATACATAAAGATACATACTTATCTATACAGATACATACAGATACATAAAGATACATACATAGAGATACATACAGATATATATAGATACATACAGATACATACAGATACATAAAGATACATAAAGATACAAACATATACATACAGATACATACAGATACATACCGATACATACAGATTCATACAGATACATACAGAAACATACATATACTCCTAGATACATACAGATACATACAGATACATTCAGATACATTCAGATACATACAGATACATACAGATACATAAAGATACATAAAGATACAGATACATAAAGATTCATACAGAGATACATACAGATACATAAAGATACATACAGGTACATACAGATACATACAGAAACATACAGATACATAAAGATACATACAGATACATACAGATACATACAGATACATACAGATACATACAGATACATACAGATACATAGAGATACATCCAGATACATACAGAGATACATACAGATACATTCAGATACATACAGCTACATACAGATACATAAAGATACATAAAGATACATACAGATATATACAGATACATACAGATACATACAGATACATACAGATACATACAGATACATACAGATACAGATACATACAGATACAGATACATACAGATACAAACAGAGATACATACAGATACATACAGATACATACAGATACATACAGATACATACTTATCCATACAGATACATACAGATACATACAAATACAAACAGACACATACAGATACATACAGATATATACAGAAACATACATATACCTCTAGATACATACAGATACATACAGATAGATACAGATACATACAGATACATAAAGATGCATAAAGATACATACAGATACATACAGATACATACAGATACATACAGATACATACAGATACATACAGATACATACAGATACATACAGATACATACAGATACATACAGATACATTCAGATACATACAGATACATACAGATACATAAAGATACATAAAGATACATACAGATACATAAAGATTCATAAAGATACATACTTATCCATACAGATACATACAGATACATACAGATACATACAGATACATACAGATACATACAGATACATACAGATACATACAGATACATACTTATCCATACAGTCATACAGATACATACAGATAAATACAGATACATACAGATACATACAGATACATACAGAAACATACATATACCTCTAGATACATACAGATACATACAGATAGATACAGATACATACAGATACATAAAGATACATAAAGATACATAAAGATACATATAGATACATACAGATACATACAGATACATACAGATACATACAGATACATACAGATACATACAGATACATACAGATACATACAGATACATTCAGATACATACAGATACATACAGATACATTAAGATACATAAAGATACATACAGATACATACAGATACATACAGATACATACAGATACATACAGATACATACAGATACATACAGATACATACTTATCCATACAGACATACAGATACATACAAATACAAACAGACACATACAGATACATACAGATACATACAGAAACATACATATACCTCTAGATACATACAGATACATACAGATAGATACAGATACATACAGATACATAAAGATACATAAAGATACATAAAGATACATAAAGATACATATAGATACATACAGATACATACAGATACATACAGATACATACAGATACATACAGATACATACAGATACATACAGATACATACAGATACATACAGATACATACAGCTACATACAGATACATAAAGATACATACATACAGATACATACAGATACATACAGATACATACAGATACATAGAGATACATACAGATACATACAGATACATACAGATACATATTGACACATACAGATACATACAGATACATACAGATACATACAGATACATACAGATACATACAGATACATACTACATACAGATACATACAGATACATATAGATACAAACAGATACATCCAGATACATACAGAGACATACAGATACATTCAGATACATACAGATACATACAGATACATACAGATACATACAGATACATACAGATACATACAGATACATACAGATACATACAGCTACATATAGATACATAAAGATACATAAAGATACATACAGATACATACAGATACATACAGATACATACAGATACATACAGATACATACAGATACATACAGATACATACAGATACATACAGATACATACAGATACATAAAGATACATAAAGATACATAAAGATACATAAAGATACATAAAGATACATACAGATATATACAGATACATACAGATACATACAGATATATGCAGATACATAGAGATACATACAGATACATACAGATACATACAGATACAAAGAGATACATACAGATACATACAGATACCTCTAGATACATACAGATACATACAGATAGATACAGATACATACAGATACATACAGATACATAATGATACATACAGATACATACAGATACATACAGATACATACAGATACATAGAGATATATATACAGATACATACAGATACATACAGATACATACAGATACATAAAACTACATAAAGATACATACATATACATACAGATACATACAAATACATACCGATACATACAGATACATCCAGATACATACAGATACATACAGATACATAGAGATACATACAGATACATACAGATACATACAGATACATACAGATACATACAGATACATACAGCTACATACAGATACATACAGATACATACAGATACATACAGATACATACAAATACATACAGATACATACAGATACATCCAGATACATACAGATACATACAGATACATACAGATACAAAGAGATACATACAGAGATACATACAGATACATTCAGATACATACAGATACATACAGATACATAAAGATACATACAGATACATACAGATACATACTTATCCATACAGATACATACAGATACATACAAATACAAACAGACATATACAGATACATACAGAAACATACATATACCTCTAGATACATACAGATACATACAGATACATAAAGATACATAAAGATACATAAATATACATACAGATACATAGAGATACATACAGATACATACAGCAACATACAGATACATAAAGATACATAAAGATACATACAGATACATACAGATACATAGAGATACATACAGATTCATACAGATACATACAGAAACATACATATACCCCTAGATACATACAGATACATACAGATACATTCAGATACATTCAGATACATACAGATACATACAGATACATAAAGATACATAAAGATACAGATACATACAGATACATACAGATACATACAGATACATAAAGATACATACAGATACATACAGATAAATACAGATACATACAGATACATACAGATACATACAGATACATACAGATACATACAGATACATAAAGATACATACAGATACATACAGATACATCCAGATACATACAGATACATACAGATACATACAGATACATACAGATACATAAAGATACATAAAGATACATAAAGATACATACAGATACATACAGATACATACAGATACATACAGATACATACAGATACATACAGATACATACAGATACATACAGATACATACAGATACATACAGATACATACAGATACATACAGATACATAAAGATACATAAAGATACATAAAGATACATAAAGATATATACAGATACATACAGATACATACAGATATATGCAGATACATAGATATACATACAGATACATACAGATACATACAGATACAAAGAGATACATACAGATACATACAGATACCTCTAGATACATTTAGATACATACAGATAGATACAGATACATACAGATACATACAGATACATAATGATACATACAGATACATACAGATACATACAGATACATAGAGATATATATACAGATACATACAGATACATACAGATACATACAGATACATACAGATACATACAGATACATACAGATACATACAGATACATAAAGATACATAAAGATACATAAAGATACATGAAGATATATACAGATACATACAGATACATACAGATATATGCAGATACATAGATATACATACAGATACATACAGATACATACAGATACAAAGAGATACATACAGATACATACAGATACCTCTAGATACATTTAGATACATACAGATAGATACAGATACATACAGATACATACAGATACATAATGATACATACATATACATACAGATACATACAAATACATACCGATACATACAGATACATCCAGATACATACAGATACATACAGATACATAGAGATACATACAGATACATACAGATACATACAGATACATACAGATACATACAGATACATACAGCTACATACAGATACATACAGATACATACAGATACATACAGATACATACAGATACATACAGATACATACAGATACATACAGATACATCCAGATACATACAGATACATACAGATACATACAGATACAAAGAGATACATACAGAGATACATACAGATACATTCAGATACATACAGATACATACAGATACATAAAGATACATACAGATACATACAGATACATACTTATCCATACAGATACATACAGATACATACAAATACAAACAGACATATACAGATACATACAGAAACATACATATACCTCTAGATACATACAGATACATACAGATACATAAAGATACATAAAGATACATACAGATACATAGAGATACATACAGATACATACAGATACATACAGATACAAACAGATACATACAGATACATACAGATACATACAGATACTTAAAGATACATATCTCTTTGTATCTGTATGTATCTGTATGTATCTGTATGTATATCTATGTATCTGCATATATCTGTATGTATCTGTATGTATGTAGATACATAAAGACACATGAAGATACATACTTATCCATACAGATACATACAGATACATACAGATACATACAAATACATACAGATACATACAGATACAAACAGATACATACAGATACATAAAGATACATAAAGATACATAAAGATAAATAAAGATACATACAGATACATAAAGAGATACATACTTAACCATACAGATACATACAGATACATACAGATACATACAGATACATACAGATACAAACAGATACATAGAGATACATACAGATTCATACAGATACATACAGGTACATACAGATACATACAGATACATACGGATACATAAAGATACATACTTATCTATACAGATACATACAGATACATAAAGATACATACAGATACATACAGTTACATAGAGATACATACAGATATATATAGATACATACAGATACATACAGATACATAAAGATACATAAAGATACAAACATATACATACAGGTACATACAGATACATACCGATACATACAGATTCATACAGATACATACAGAAACATACATATACCCCTAGATACATACAGATACATACAGATACATTCAGATACATTCAGATACATACAGATTCATACAGATACATAAAGATACATAAAGATACAGATACATAAAGATTCATACAGAGATACATACAGATACATAAAGATACATACAGGTACATACAGATACATACAGAAACATACAGATACATAAAGATACATACAGATACATACAGATACATACAGATACATACAGATACATACAGATACATACAGATACATACAGATACATCCAGATACATACAGAGATACAAACAGATACATTCAGATACATACAGCTACATACAGATACATAAAGATACATAAAGATACATACAGATATATACAGATACATACAGATACATACAGATACATACAGATACAGATACATACAGATACAGATACATACAGATACAAACAGAGATACATACAGATACATACAGATACATACAGATACATACAGATACATACTTATCCATACAGATACATACAGATACATACAAATACAAACAGACACATACAGATACATACAGATATATACAGAAACATACATATACCTCTAGATACATACAGATACATACAGATAGATACAGATACATACAGATACATAAAGATGCATAAAGATACATACAGATACATACAGATACATACAGATACATACAGATACATACAGATACATACAGATACATACAGATACATACAGATACATACAGATACATACAGATACATACAGATACATACAGATACATTCAGATACATACAGATACATACAGATACATAAAGATACATAAAGATACATACAGATACATAAAGATTCATAAAGATACATACTTATCCATACAGATACATACAGATACATACAGATACATACAGATACATACAGATACATACAGATACATACAGATACATACTTATCCATACAGTCATACAGATACATACAGATAAATACAGATACATACAGATACATACAGATACATACAGAAACATACATATACCTCTAGATACATACAGATACATACAGATAGATACAGATACATACAGATACATAAAGATACATAAAGATACATAAAGATACATATAGATACATACAGATACATACAGATACATACAGATACATACAGATACATACAGATACATACAGATACATACAGATACATACAGATACATTCAGATACATACAGATACATACAGATACATAAAGATACATAAAGATACATACAGATACATAAAGATTTATAAAGATACATACTTATCCATACAGATACATACAGATACATACAGATACATACAGATACATACAGATACATACAGATACATACTTATCCATACAGACATACAGTTACATACAAATACAAACAGACACATACAGATACATACAGAAACATACATATACCTCTAGATACATACAGATACATACAGATAGATACAGATACATACAGATACATAAAGATACATAAAGATACATAAAGATACATATAGATACATACAGATACATACAGATACATACAGATACATACAGATACATACAGATACATACAGATACATACAGATACATACAGATACATACAGCTACATACAGATACATAAAGATACATACATACAGATACATACAGATACATACAGATACATACAGATACATAGAGATACATACAGATACATACAGATACATACAGATACATATTGACACATACAGATACATACAGATACATACAGATACATACAGATACATACAGATACATACTACATACAGATACATACAGATACATATAGATACAAACAGATACATCCAGATACATACAGAGACATACAGATACATTCAGATACATACAGATACATACAGATACATACAGATACATACAGATACATACAGATACATACAGATACATACAGATACAAACAGATACATAAAGATACATACAGATATATACAGATACATACAGATACATGCAGATACATAGAGATACATACAGATACATACAGATACATCTAGATACATACAGATACATACAGATACATACAGATACATACAGATACATGCAGATACATACAGATACATACAAAGATACATAAAGATACATGGATACATACAGATACATAAAGACACATAAAGATACATACTTATCCATACAGATACAAACAGATACATACAGATACATACAGATACATTCAGATACAAACAGATACATACACATACATACAGATACATACAGAGATACATACAGATACATACAGATACATACAGATACATACAGATACATAAAGATACATAAAGATACATGCAGATACATACAGATACATTCAGATACATACAGATACATACAGATACATACAGCTACATAAAGATACATAAAGATACATAAAGATACATACAGATACATACAGATACATACAGATACATACAGATACATACAGATACATACAGATACATACTGACACATACAGATACATACAGATACATACAGATACATGCAGATACATACAGATACATAAAGATTCATACAGATACATACAGATACATACAAATACAAACAGACACATACAGATACATACAGATACATACAGAAACATACATATACCTCTAGATACATACAGATACATACAGATACATACAGATACATACAGATACATAAAGATACATAAAGATACATACAGATACATACAGATACATACAGATACATACAGATACATCCAGATACATACAGATACATACAGATACATAGAGATACATACAGATACATACAGATACATACAGATACATACAGATACATACAGATACATACTTATCCATACAGATACATACAGATACATACAAATACAAACAGACACATACAGATACATACAGATACATACAGATACATACAGATACATACAGATACATACAGATACATACTGATACATACAGATACATCCAGATACATACAGAGATACATACAGATACATTCAGATACATACAGCTACATGCAGATACATAAAGATACATAAAGATACATACAGATATATACAGATACATACAGATACATACAGATACATACAGATACATACAGATACAGATACATACAGATACAGATACATACAGATACAAACAGAGATACATACAGATACATACAGATACATACAGATATATACAGATACATACAGATACATAAAGATACATGCAGATACATAGAGATACATACAAATACATACTGATACATCTAGATACATACAGATATATACAGATACATACAGATACATACAGATACATACAGATACATACAGATACATACAGATACATACAGATACATACAGATACATAAAGATACATAAAGATACATAGATACATACAGATACATAAAGACACATAAAGATACATACTTATCCATACAGATACAAACAGATACATACAGATACATACAGATACATTCAGATACATACAGATACATACAGATACATACAGATACAAAGAGATACATACAGATACATACAGATACCTCTAGATACATACAGATCATACAGATACATACAGATACATACAGATACATACAGATACATACAGATACATAAAGATACATAAAGATACATAAAGATACAAACATATACATACAGATACATACAGATACATACCGATACATACAGATACATCCAGATACATACAGATACATACAGATACATACAGATACATACAGATACATACAGATACATACAGATACATACAGATACATACAGATACATACAGATACATACAGATTCATACAGATACATACAGATACATACTACATACAGATACATACAGATACATATAGATACATACAGATACATCCAGATACATACAGATACATACAGATACATACAGATACAAAGAGATACATACAGATACATACATATACCTCTAGATACATACAGATACATACAGATACATACAGATACATACAGATACATACAGATACATAAAGATACATACAGATACATACAGATACATACAGATACACACAGATACATACAGATACAGATACATACAGATACATCCAGATACATACAGAGATACATACAGATACATTCAGATACATACAGCTACATACAGATACATAAAGATACATAAAGATACATAAAGATACATACAGATACATAAAGATTCATAAAGATACACACAAATACATACAGATACATACAGATACATACAGATACATACAGATACATACAGATACATAAAGATACATACAGATACATACAGATACATACAAATACAAACAGACACATACAGATACATACAGATACATACAGATACATACTTATCCATACAGATACATACAGATACATACTTATCCATACAGATACATACAGATACATACAGATACATAAAGATACATAAAGATACAAACATATACATACAGACACATACAGATACATACCGATACATACAGATACATCCAGATACATACAGATACATACAGATACATACAGATACATACAGATACATACAGATACATACAGATACATACAGATACATACAGATACATACAGATACATACAGATTCATACAGATACATACAGATACATACTACATACAGATACATACAGATACATATAGATACATACAGATACATCCAGATACATACAGATACATACAGATACATACAGATACAAAGAGATACATACAGATACATACATATACCTCTAGATACATACAGATACATAGATACATACAGATACATACAGATACATACAGATACATAAAGATACATACAGATACATACAGATACATACAGATACACACAGATACATACAGATACAGATACATACAGATACATCCAGATACATACAGAGATACATACAGATACATTCAGATACATACAGCTACATACAGATACATAAAGATACATAAAGATACATAAAGATACATACAGATACATAAAGATTCATAAAGATACACACAAATACATACAGATACATACAGATACATACAGATACATACAGATACATACAGATACATAAAGATACATACAGATACATACAGATACATACAAATACAAACAGACACATACAGATACATACAGATACATACAGATACATACTTATCCATACAGATACATACAGATACATACTTATCCATACAGATACATACAGATACATACAGATACATACTACATACAGATACATACAGATACATATAGATACATACAGATACATCCAGATACATACAGATACATACAGATACATACAGATACAAAGAGATACATACAGATACATACATATACCTCTAGATACATACAGATACATACAGATACATACAGATACATACAGATACATACAGATACATACAGATACATACAGATACATACAGATACATAAAGATACATACAGATACATACAGATACATACAGATACATACAGATACATACAGATACATACAGATACATACAGATACATCCAGATACATACAGAGATACATACAGATACATTCAGATACATACAGCTACATACAGATACATAAAGATACATAAAGATACATAAAGATACATACAGATACATAAAGATTCATAAAGATACACACAAACACATACAGATACATACAGATACATACAGATACATACAGATACATACAGATACATAAAGATACATACAGATACATACAGATACATACAAATACAAACAGACACATACAGATACATACAGAAACATACATATACCTCTAGATACATACAGATACATACAGATAGATACAGATACATACAGATACATAAAGATACATAAAGATACATACAGATACATACAGATACATACAGATACATACAGATACATACAGATACATATTTATCCATACAGATACATACAGATACATACAGATACATACAGATACATACAGATACATACAGATACATACAGATACATACAGATACATAAAGATACATACAGATACATACAGATACATACAGATAAATACAGATACATACAGATACATACAGATACATACAGATACATACAGATACATACAGATACATACAGATACATAAAGATACATACAGATACATACAGATACATCCAGATACATACAGAGATACATACAGATACATACAGATACATAAAGATACATACAGATACATACAGATACATACAGATACATACAGATACATACTACATACAGATACATACAGATACATACAGATACATACAGATACATACAGATACATACAGATACATACAGATACATACAGATACATACAGATACATACAGATACATACAGATACATACAGATACATACAGATACATACAGATACATACAGCTACATATAGATACATAAAGATACATAAAGATACATACAGATACATACAGATACATACAGATACATACAGATACATACAGATACATACAGATACATACAGATACATACAGATACATACAGATACATACAGATACATACAGATACATACAGATACATCCAGATACATACAGATACATACAGATACATAGAGATACATACAGATACATACAGATACATACAGATACATACAGATACATACAGATACATACTTATCCATACAGATACATACAGATACATACAAATTCAAACAGACACATACAGATACATACAGATACATACAGATACATACAGATACATACAGATACATACAGATACATACTGATACATACAGATACATCCAGATACATACAGAGATACATACAGATACATTCAGATACATACAGCTACATGCAGATACATAAAGATACATAAAGATACATACAGATATATACAGATACATACAGATACATACAGATACATACAGATACATACAGATACAGATACATACAGATACAGATACATACAGATACAAATAGAGATACATACAGATACATACAGATACATACAGATATATACAGATACATACAGATACATACAGATACATGCAGATACATAGAGATACATACAAATACATACTGATACATCTAGATACATACAGATATATACAGATACATACAGATACATACAGATACATACAGATACATACAGATACATACAGATACATACAGATACATAAAGATACATAAAGATACATAGATACATACAGATACATAAAGACACATAAAGATACATACTTATCCATACAGATACAAACAGATACATACAGATACATACAGATACATACAGATACATACAGATACATGCAGATACATACAGATACATACAAAAATACATAAAGATACATGGATACATACAGATACATAAAGACACATAAAGATACATACTTATCCATACAGATACAAACAGATACATACAGATACATACAGATACATTCAGATACAAACAGATACACATACATACAGATACATACAGAGATACATACAGATACATACAGATACATACAGATACATACAGATACATAAAGATACATAAAGATACATGCAGATACATACAGATACATTCAGATACATACAGATACATACAGATACATACAGCTACATAAAGATACATAAAGATACATACAGATACATACAGATACATACAGATACATACAGATACATACAGATACATACAGATACATACTGACACATACAGATACATACAGATACATACAGATACATGCAGATACATACAGATACATAAAGATTCATACAGATACATACAGATACATACAAATACAAACAGACACATACAGATACATACAGATACATACAGAAACATACATATACCTCTAGATACATACAGATACATACAGATACATACAGATACATACAGATACATAAAGATACATAAAGATACATACAGATACATACAGATACATACAGATACATACAGATACATCCAGATACATACAGATACATACAGATACATAGAGATACATACAGATACATACAGATACATACAGATACATACAGATACATACAGATACATACTTATCCATACAGATACATACAGATACATACAAATACAAACAGACACATACAGATACATACAGATACATACAGATACATACAGATACATACAGATACATACAGATACATACAGATACATACAGATACAAACAGATACATAGAGATACATACAGATTCATACAGATACATACAGGTACATACAGATACATACAGATACATACGGATACATAAAGATACATACTTATCTATACAGATACATACAGATATATATAGATACATACAGATACATACAGATACATACAGATACATACAGATACATACCGATACATACAGATTCATACAGATACATACAGAAACATACATATACCCCTAGATACATACAGATACATACAGATACATTCAGATACATTCAGATACATACAGATTCATACAGATACATAAAGATACATAAAGATACAGATACATAAAGATTCATACAGAGATACATACAGATACATAAAGATACATACAGGTACATACAGATACATACAGAAACATACAGATACATAAAGATACATACAGATACATACAGATACATACAGATACATACAGATACATACAGATACATACAGATACATACAGATACATCCAGATACATACAGAGATACATACAGATACATTCAGATACATACAGCTACATACAGATACATAAAGATACATAAAGATACATACAGATACATACAGATACATACAGATACATACAGATACATACAGATACAGATACATACAGATACAGATACATACAGATACAAACAGAGATACATACAGATACATACAGATACATACAGATACATACAGATACATACTTATCCATACAGATACATACAGATACATACAAATACAAACAGACACATACAGATACATACAGATATATACAGAAACATACATATACCTCTAGATACATACAGATACATACAGATAGATACAGATACATACAGATACATAAAGATGCATAAAGATACATACAGATACATACAGATACATACAGATACATACAGATACATACAGATACATACAGATACATACAGATACATACAGATACATACAGATACATACAGATACATACAGATACATTCAGATACATACAGATACATACAGATACATAAAGATACATAAAGATACATACAGATACATAAAGATTCATAAAGATACATACTTATCCATACAGATACATACAGATACATACAGATACATACAGATACATACAGATACATACTTATCCATACAGACATACAGATACATACAGATAAATACAGATACATACAGATACATACAGATACATACAGAAACATACATATACCTCTAGATACATACAGATACATACAGATAGATACAGATACATACAGATACATAAAGATACATAAAGATACATAAAGATACATATAGATACATACAGATACATACAGATACATACAGATACATACAGATACATACAGATACATACAGATACATACAGATACATACAGATACATTCAGATACATACAGATACATACAGATACATAAAGATACATAAAGATACATACAGATACATAAAGATTTATAAAGATACATACTTATCCATACAGATACATACAGATACATACAGATACATACAGATACATACAGATACATACAGATACATACAGATACATACTTATCCATACAGACATACAGATACATACAAATACAAACAGACACATACAGATACATACAGATACATACAGAAACATACATATACCTCTAGATACATACAGATACATACAGATAGATACAGATACATACAGATACATAAAGATACATAAAGATACATAAAGATACATATAGATACATACAGATACATACAGATACATACAGATACATACAGATACATACAGATACATACAGATACATACAGATACATACAGATACATACAGATACATACAGCTACATACAGATACATAAAGATACATACATACAGATACATACAGATACATACAGATACATACAGATACATACAGATACATACAGATACATACAGATACATACAGATACATATTGACACATACAGATACATACAGATACATACAGATACATACAGATACATACAGATACATACTACATACAGATACATACAGATACATATAGATACAAACAGATACATCCAGATACATACAGAGACATACAGATACATTCAGATACATACAGATACATACAGATACATACAGATACATACAGATACATACAGATACGTACAGATACATACAGATACAAACAGATACATAAAGATACATACAGATATATACAGATACATACAGATACATACAGATACATACAGATACATACAGATACATACAGATACATCTAGATACATACAGATACATACAGATACATACAGATACATACAGATACATGCAGATACATACAGATACATACAAAGATACATAAAGATACATGGATACATACAGACACATAAAGATACATACTTATCCATACAGATACAAACAGATACATACAGATACATACAGATACATTCAGATACAAACAGATACATACACATACATACAGATACATACAGAGATACATACAGATACATACAGATACATACAGATACATACAGATACATACAGATACATAAAGATACATAAAGATACATGCAGATACATACAGATACATTCAGATACATACAGATACATACAGATACATACAGCTACATAAAGATACATAAAGATACATACAGATACATACAGATACATACAGATACATACAGATACATACAGATACATACAGATACATACAGATACATACAGATACATACAGATACATACTGACACATACAGATACATACAGATACATACAGATTCATACAGATACATACAGATACATACAAATACAAACAGACACATACAGATACATACAGAAACATACATATACCTCTAGATACATACAGATACATACAGATACATAAAGATACATACAGATACATAAAGATACATAAAGATACATACAGATACATACAGATACATACAGATACATACAGATACATCCAGATACATACAGATACATACAGATACATAGAGATACATACAGATACATACAGATACATACAGATACATACAGATACATACAGATACATACTTATCCATACAGATACATACAGATACATACAAATACAAACAGACACATACAGATACATACAGATACATACAGATACATACAGATACATACAGATACATACAGATACATACTGATACATACAGATACATCCAGATACATACAGAGATACATACAGATACATTCAGATACATACAGCTACATGCAGATACATAAAGATACATAAAGATACATACAGATATATACAGATACATACAGATACATACAGATACATACAGATACATACAGATACATACAGATACATACAGATACAGATACATACAGATACAAACAGAGATACATACAGATACATACAGATACATACAGATATATACAGATACATACAGATACATACAGATACATGCAGATACATAGAGATACATACAAATACATACTGATACATCTAGATACATACAGATATATACAGATGCATACAGATACATACAGATACATACAGATACATACAGATACATACAGATACATACAGATACATACAGATACATACAGATACATAAAGATACATAAAGATACATAGATACATACAGATACATAAAGACACATAAAGATACATACTTATCCATACAGATACAAACAGATACATACAGATACATACAGATACATTCAGATACATACAGATACATACAGATACATACAGATACAAAGAGATACATACAGATACATACAGATACCTCTAGATACATACAGATCATACAGATACATACAGATACATACAATTACATACAGATACATACAGATACATAAAGATACATAAAGATACATAAAGATACAAACATATACATACAGATACATACAGATACATACCGATACATACAGATACATCCAGATACATACAGATACATACAGATACATACAGATACATACAGATACATACAGATACAAAGAGATACATACAGATACATACAGATACCTCTAGATACATACAGATCATACAGATACATACAGATACATACAGATACATACAGATACATACAGATACATACAGATACATAAAGATACATAAAGATACAAACATATACATACAGACACATACAGATACATACCGATACATACAGATACATCCAGATACATACAGATACATACAGATACATACAGATACATACAGATACATACAGATACATACAGATACATACAGATACATACAGATACATACAGATACATACAGATACATACAGATTCATACAGATACATACAGATACATACTACATACAGATACATACAGATACATATAGATACATACAGATACATCCAGATACATACAGATACATACAGATACATACAGATACATACAGATACATACAGATACATACATATACCTCTAGATACATACAGATACATACAGATACATACAGATACATACAGATACATACAGATACATAAAGATACATACAGATACATACAGATACATACAGATACACACAGATACATACAGATACAGATACATACAGATACATCCAGATACATACAGAGATACATACAGATACATTCAGATACATACAGCTACATACAGATACATAAAGATACATAAAGATACATAAAGATACATACAGATACATAAAGATTCATAAAGATACACACAAATACATACAGATACATACAGATACATACAGATACATACAGATACATACAGATACATACAGATACATACAGATACATACAAATACAAACAGACACATACAGATACATACAGATACATACAGATACATACTTATCCATACAGATACATACAGATACATACTTATCCATACAGATACATACAGATACATACAGATACATACTACATACAGATACATACAGATACATATAGATACATACAGATACATCCAGATACATACAGATACATACAGATACATACAGATACAAAGAGATACATACAGATACATACATATACCTCTAGATACATACAGATACATACAGATACATACAGATACATACAGATACATACAGATACATACAGATACATACAGATACATAAAGATACATACAGATACATACAGATACATACAGATACACACAGATACATACAGATACATACAGATACATACAGATACATCCAGATACATACAGAGATACATACAGATACATTCAGATACATACAGCTACATACAGATACATAAAGATACATAAAGATACATAAAGATACATACAGATACATAAAGATTCATAAAGATACACACAAACACATACAGATACATACAGATACATACAGATACATACAGATACATACAGATACATAAAGATACATACAGATACATACAGATACATACAAATACAAACAGACACATACAGATACATACAGATACATACAGATACATACTTATCCATACAGATACATACAGATACATGATTATCCATACAGATACATACAGATACATACAAATACAAACAGACACATACAGATACATACAGAAACATACATATACCTCTAGATACATACAGATACATACAGATACATACAGATACATACAGATACATACAGATACATAGAGATACATACAGATACATACAGATACATACAGATACATACAGATACATACAGATACATATTTATCCATACAGATACATACAGATACATACAGATACATACAGATACATACAGATACATACAGATACATACAGATACATACAGATACATAAAGATACATACAGATACATACAGATACATACAGATACATACAGATACATACAGATACATACAGATACATACAGATACATACAGATACATACAGATACATACAGATACATAAAGATACATACAGATACATACAGATACATCCAGATACATACAGAGATACATACAGATACATACAGATACATAAAGATACATACAGATACATACAGATACATACAGATACATACAGATACATACAGATACATACTACATACAGATACATACAGATACATACAGATACATACAGATACATACAGATACATACAGATACATACAGATACATACAGATACATACAGATACATACAGATACATACAGATACATACAGATACATACAGATACATACAGATACATACAGATACATACAGATACATACAGCTACATATAGATACATAAAGATACATAAAGATACATACAGATACATACAGATACATACAGATACATACAGATACATACAGATACATACAGATACATACAGATACATACAGATACATACAGATACATACAGATACATACAGATACATCCAGATACATACAGATACATACAGATACATAGAGATACATACAGATACATACAGATACATACAGATACATACAGATACATACAGATACATACTTATCCATACAGATACATACAGATACATACAAATACAAACAGACACATACAGATACATACAGATACATACAGATACATACAGATACATACAGATACATACAGATACATACTGATACATACAGATACATCCAGATACATACAGAGATACATACAGATACATTCAGATACATACAGCTACATGCAGATACATAAAGATACATAAAGATACATACAGATATATACAGATACATACAGATACATACAGATACATACAGATACATACAGATACATACAGATACAGATACATACAGATACAGATACATACAGATACAAATAGAGATACATACAGATACATACAGATACATACAGATATATACAGATACATACAGATACATCCAGATACATACAGATACATACAGATACATACAGATACAAAGAGATACATACAGATACATACATATACCTCTAGATACATACAGATACATACAGATACATACAGATACATACAGATACATACAGATACATACAGATACATACAGATACATAAAGATACATACAGATACATACAGATACATACAGATACACACAGATACATACAGATACATACAGATACATACAGATACATCCAGATACATACAGAGATACATACAGATACATTCAGATACATACAGCTACATACAGATACATAAAGATACATAAAGATACATAAAGATACATACAGATACATAAAGATTCATAAAGATACACACAAACACATACAGATACATACAGATACATACAGATACATACAGATACATAAAGATACATACAGATACATACAGATACATACAAATACAAACAGACACATACAGATACATACAGAAACATACATATACCTCTAGATACATACAGATACATACAGATAGATACAGATACATACAGATACATAAAGATACATAAAGATACATACAGATACATACAGATACATACAGATACATACAGATACATACAGATACATATTTATCCATACAGATACATACAGATACATACAGATACATACAGATACATACAGATACATACAGATACATACAGATACATACAGATACATAAAGATACATACAGATACATACAGATACATACAGATAAATACAGATACATACAGATACATACAGATACATACAGATACATACAGATACATACAGATACATACAGATACATAAAGATACATACAGATACATACAGATACATCCAGATACATACAGAGATACATACAGATACATACAGATACATAAAGATACATACAGATACATACAGATACATACAGATACATACAGATACATACTACATACAGATACATACAGATACATACAGATACATACAGATACATACAGATACATACAGATACATACAGATACATACAGATACATACAGATACATACAGATACATACAGATACATACAGATACATACAGATACATACAGCTACATATAGATACATAAAGATACATAAAGATACATACAGATACATACAGATACATACAGATACATACAGATACATACAGATACATACAGATACATACAGATACATACAGATACATACAGATACATACAGATACATACAGATACATACAGATACATCCAGATACATACAGATACATACAGATACATAGAGATACATACAGATACATACAGATACATACAGATACATACAGATACATACAGATACATACTTATCCATACAGATACATACAGATACATACAAATTCAAACAGACACATACAGATACATACAGATACATACAGATACATACAGATACATACAGATACATACAGATACATACAGATACATACAGATACATCCAGATACATACAGAGATACATACAGATACATTCAGATACATACAGCTACATGCAGATACATAAAGATACATAAAGATACATACAGATACATACAGATACATACAGATACATACAGATACATACAGATACATACAGATACAGATACATACAGATACAGATACATACAGATACAAATAGAGATACATACAGATACATACAGATACATACAGATATATACAGATACATACAGATACATACAGATACATGCAGATACATAGAGATACATACAAATACATACTGATACATCTAGATACATTATTATTATTATTATTATTTTCGCTTGGGCCTTTTGTGTGCCGCATCGACCAAAATTGATCTATTGTGGCAGCCCTGTCTTAAAGCTCACTGCTGAGGCCCGTTGAGTCCAGGAATTCCCAGATTCTTTGGGCCGTGAGTTGTTGTATCTCCTCTGGGGGCACAAAGTGTTGCCCTAAGTGGATACTTCTTTTGTGCATAAGTGGTCCACAGGAGCAGAGGATATGCATAGCTGTCTCCTCTGACTCTTGGCAGAACCTGCACGTTGCGTCCTGTTCCATACCCATTAGGGACAGGTGTTTTTTCAGCTTGCAGTGACCGGTCAGAGTTCTAGTCACCGCACAGACTTTTGACCTTTTGAGCTGTAGTAACTCTTTAGATAACCTCTGAACAAAGCCTTTTATAAGGGTTTTCGAGTGATTTTGTCCTTTCACAGCCACCCACATCTCGATCGCCTTAGATTTGTGTAAATCGTTGAGCAGAGAATAAGCCTGGCGTTTTGTGATTCCACAGAACGGTTCTGGGCCGACAAGGGGCTTGTCCGCGCCATCTCTTGCGAGTTTATCTGCTCTTTCATTTCCGTCAATATCGGAGTGACCTGGTACCCATCTAAGAGTGACTTTGTTGGTTTCGCCTAGGGCATTTAAATTGTTTTTGCATAGTTGGACTAGTTTAGATTTAACCTCTAGTGATTCCAGTGCCAACAGGGCAGCTTGGCTGTCCGAGTTGATGTATATGTGGCAGTGTCTTATGTTCTTGTCAAGGTTTATCTCTGCACATTTGTTTATGGCAAAGATCTCCGCTTGGAAGATTGAGGCCTCTGTGCCCATGCTGACGCTTGCATTGAGCTTTGGTCTCTGTCCATAGACCCCACATCCTACATCTTTTCCTTTTTTGGAACCATCCGTATACCAGATGTGGCAACCCTCTTTGAGAGACATTTGGTCGTTTAGCCATTCGTCTCTTGAGGGTAGTTCCACTGAGTAGTATTGCGTAAAGATACATTCAGTGAGCATGTCGTCAGAGGGCATGCACAGTAGTTTGTTTTCGAACACTGAAGCCTTTAGTTTGTTCAGTGCTTGTGAGCGCCATTTCGTCTTGGACAGTGTGCAGAGCCTGTAGATGCACTGCTCGGCCTCTTTCTGCACCTGTAGGTGCAGAGGTGTTAGGTCGAGCAGTGCGTCCAGGGCCGCACCCGGCGTCGAAGACAGGGCTCCTGTTGCAATAATGCAGGCAGTGCGTTGTAGGCTGCTTAGTTTTAGGATCGCTGTCTTTTGGTTGGCCTTATTGCACCAGACAGCGGAGGCATAGGTTATTATAGGCCTCACGACTGCTGTGTATAGCCACATAGCAATGTTGGGTCTTACGCCCCATCTTGCTCCTGCCATTCGACAGCATGTCCACAGTGCCATTTTCGCTTTTTGGATTATATTGTTCAAATGCGTGTTCCAAGTTAGCCTTTGGTCAAAGGTGACCCCTAGATACTTGGCTTCATTTGTAAATGGTATAGTTTGTCCGTTTAGCTTTAAAGTGCTGAGCTTGTCGAGTTTCCTTTTATTTGTGAAGGGCACTATAATGGTTTTGTTTGCATTGATAGACAATTCGTTTTCTCTGCACCATGTACAGATAGTGTTGAGAGCTCCTTGCATGATGTTCGAGATTGTGTTAAGGCAGGGTCCTTTGATTATGACTACGATATCGTCGGCATATCCTTGTACGTCATAATCCCTGGCCGCCATTCGAACAAGGAGTTGGTCCACCGCTAGAGTCCACAGAAGTGGTGATAAGACCCCTCCCTGTGGACATCCTCTTTTGGTGTGAAATTCATGCGTGGTGGCATTTAGGGTTAGTATTACTGTTCTGTTCGAGAGCATACTCCGAACCCATCTTTTTGTGGTGCCGTCTACACCTTTTGATTCCATACCTTTAATGATGGTATCTGTAGGTGTGTTGTCGAAGGCCCCTTCTACATCTAAGAACGCGCATAGAGCTGTTTGCTTATCCTCTAGGGTTTTCTGCACCTTGTCGACCAGATCTAGCAGGGCAGTTTCTGTGGATTTCCCCTTTTGGTAGGCATGCTGGCAGGGACTGAGTGGCCTTGTTACCAGATGTTTAGCTCGTACGTGTTGGTCAATTACCCTTTCCATAGTCTTTAGTAGGAAGGAGGTTAGACTGATGGGTCTGAAGGATTTAGGTTGTGAATAGTCCTTTTTCCCTGCTTTTGGTATGAAGCGTACCTTGACCTTAGTCCATTGCTCTGGTATCACGCTCAGGGCGAAGCTCGCCCTAAATATTTTTACCAGAAGCGGGAGGAGTATATCGCGGCCTTCCTGTAGTAAGGCAGGGAATATTCCATCATCTCCCGCAGATTTAAATGGTTTGAATTTTTCCAAGGCCCATTTAATTTGGTTTGGTCTGAAAATATTTGCAGCCAAGTTCCAGTCAGTATTGTGTGCCCTGTGAGATTGGTAGCTCTTGTGGGCGCATCGTCGTGTATCGCTGGTGGAGTACGATCCGGGGAAGTGTGTGTCCCTGAGGAGTTCTAGCGTCTCCTCTTCTGTGGTCGTAAAGGTATTATCTGGTTTCTTCAAGAGTCCGAGATAATTTGTTGGTGTCTTGGCTAGTATTTTGTGAATTCTCGCTCCTTTATGGGTTTGGGCAATCTCTTCACAGAATCTTTTCCAAGACGCTCTCTTGGCTTTTCTGATCTCTTTATTATATTCTGTTAGCGCTCTTTTGTACCTTTCCCATTCGCTAGGTTTGGTAGAGTGATTGAATATGCGTCGCGTGGAGACACGGAGCCTTTCCAGCTTTTTGTTCCACCACGTCGTCTTGTTTTTGTTGTTCGGTTCCCTCAGTGGACAGCTCCTTTCGTAGGCCCTGTTGATGCCTTCTGTCATGAGCTCTACGGCTGAGTTGAGAGAATCTGGTGTTTTTATGTGTTTTGGGGTTTCCTTTAGGTACTCTTTTAGCAGGGCACTGTATGTGTCCCAGGCGGTCTCTTTTGGATTCCTGCGCTTTTCCCGTTCGGCGATTTCTAATCCTTTCACACTAAAAAGAATATGTTTATGGTCCGACATCGAGTTTTCACAACTTACGTGCCAGTCGGCGAGGCAGTTGGCTACCTTTTCAGTTGCAAATGTTATATCGAGTGCTTCCTGCCTGGCCCTAGTGACGAAGGTCGGCGTGTTGCCGTTATTCAACAGATGCAGACAGTTAGTAAAGATAAAGTTAGAGAGTAACTCACCTCTATTATTGATTCCTGTGCTCCCCCAAATGGTGTGGTGAGCGTTGGCATCACAACCCACTATCAGTTCCGACTTTTGTTCTTTGGCGTATTCCAGAACTTTAGTCAGTTCTTCAGTGGGATCTAGTTTCTCTCCGGGCAGATATGCAGAGCAGATACATACAGATATATACAGATACATACAGATACATACAGATACATACAGATACATACAGATACATACAGATACATACAGATACATAAAGATACATAAAGATACATAGATACATACAGATACATAAAGACACATAAAGATACATACTTATCCATACAGATACAAACAGATACATACAGATACATACAGATACATACAGATACATACAGATACATGCAGATACATACAGATACATACAAAAATACATAAAGATACATGGATACATACAGATACATAAAGACACATAAAGATACATACTTATCCATACAGATACAAACAGATACATACAGATACATACAGATACATTCAGATACAAACAGATACATACACATACATACAGATACATACAGAGATACATACAGATACATACAGATACATACAGATACATACAGATACATAAAGATACATAAAGATACATGCAGATACATACAGATACATTCAGATACATACAGATACATACAGATACATAAAGATACATAAAGATACATAAAGATACATACAGATACATACAGATACATACAGATACATACAGATACATACAGATACATACAGATACATACTGACACATACAGATACATACAGATACATACAGATACATGCAGATACATACAGATACATAAAGATTCATACAGATACATACAGATACATACAAATACAAACAGACACATACAGATACATACAGATACATACAGAAACATACATATACCTCTAGATACATACAGATACATACAGATACATACAGATACATACAGATACATAAAGATACATAAAGATACATACAGATACATACAGATACATACAGATACATACAGATACATCCAGATACATACAGATACATACAGATACATAGAGATACATACAGATACATACAGATACATACAGATACATACAGATACATACAGATACATACTTATCCATACAGATACATACAGATACATACAAATACAAACAGACACATACAGATACATACAGATACATACAGATACATACAGATACATACAGATACATACAGATACATACAGATACATACAGATACAAACAGATACATAGAGATACATACAGATTCATACAGATACATACAGGTACATACAGATACATACAGATACATACGGATACATAAAGATACATACTTATCTATACAGATACATACAGATATATATAGATACATACAGATACATACAGATACATACAGATACATACAGATACATACAGATACATACAGATTCATACAGATACATACAGAAACATACATATACCCCTAGATACATACAGATACATACAGATACATTCAGATACATTCAGATACATACAGATTCATACAGATACATAAAGATACATAAAGATACAGATACATAAAGATTCATACAGAGATACATACAGATACATAAAGATACATACAGGTACATACAGATACATACAGAAACATACAGATACATAAAGATACATACAGATACATACAGATACATACAGATACATACAGATACATACAGATACATACAGATACATACAGATACATCCAGATACATACAGAGATACATACAGATACATTCAGATACATACAGCTACATACAGATACATAAAGATACATAAAGATACATACAGATATATACAGATACATACAGATACATACAGATACATACAGATACAGATACATACAGATACAGATACATACAGATACAAACAGAGATACATACAGATACATACAGATACATACAGATACATACAGATACATACTTATCCATACAGATACATACAGATACATACAAATACAAACAGACACATACAGATACATACAGATATATACAGAAACATACATATACCTCTAGATACATACAGATACATACAGATAGATACAGATACATACAGATACATAAAGATGCATAAAGATACATACAGATACATACAGATACATACAGATACATACAGATACATTCAGATACATACAGATACATACAGATACATAAAGATACATAAAGATACATACAGATACATAAAGATTCATAAAGATACATACTTATCCATACAGATACATACAGATACATACAGATACATACAGATACATACAGATACATACAGATACATACTTATCCATACAGTCATACAGATACATACAGATAAATACAGATACATACAGATACATACAGATACATACAGAAACATACATATACCTCTAGATACATACAGATACATACAGATAGATACAGATACATACAGATACATAAAGATACATAAAGATACATAAATATACATATAGATACATACAGATACATACAGATACATACAGATACATACAGATACATACAGATACATACAGATACATACAGATACATACAGATACATTCAGATACATACAGATACATACAGATACATAAAGATACATAAAGATACATACAGATACATAAAGATTTATAAAGATACATACTTATCCATACAGATACATACAGATACATACAGATACATACAGATACATACAGATACATACAGATACATACAGATACATACTTATCCATACAGACATACAGATACATACAAATACAAACAGACACATACAGATACATACAGATACATACAGAAACATACATATACCTCTAGATACATACAGATACATACAGATAGATACAGATACATACAGATACATAAAGATACATAAAGATACATAAAGATACATATAGATACATACAGATACATACAGATACATACAGATACATACAGATACATACAGATACATACAGATACATACAGATACATACAGATACATACAGCTACATACAGATACATAAAGATACATACATACAGATACATACAGATACATACAGATACATACAGATACATACAGATACATACAGATACATACAGATACATACAGATACATATTGACACATACAGATACATACAGATACATACAGATACATACAGATACATACAGATACATACTACATACAGATACATACAGATACATATAGATACAAACAGATACATCCAGATACATACAGAGACATACAGATACATTCAGATACATACAGATACATACAGATACATACAGATACATACAGATACATACAGATACGTACAGATACATACAGATACAAACAGATACATAAAGATACATACAGATATATACAGATACATACAGATACATGCAGATACATAGAGATACATACAGATACATACAGATACATCTAGATACATACAGATACATACAGATACATACAGATACATACAGATACATGCAGATACATACAGATACATACAAAGATACATAAAGATACATGGATACATACAGACACATAAAGATACATACTTATCCATACAGATACAAACAGATACATACAGATACATACAGATACATACAGATACAAACAGATACATACACATACATACAGATACATACAGAGATACATACAGATACATACAGATACATACAGATACATACAGATACATACAGATACATAAAGATACATAAAGATACATGCAGAGACATACAGATACATTCAGATACATACAGATACATACAGATACATACAGCTACATAAAGATACATAAAGATACATACAGATACATACAGATACATACAGATACATACAGATACATACAGATACATACAGATACATACAGATACATACAGATACATACAGATACATACTGACACATACAGATACATACAGATACATACAGATTCATACAGATACATACAGATACATACAAATACAAACAGACACATACAGATACATACAGAAACATACATATACCTCTAGATACATACAGATACATACAGATACATAAAGATACATACAGATACATAAAGATACATAAAGATACATACAGATACATACAGATACATACAGATACATACAGATACATCCAGATACATACAGATACATACAGATACATAGAGATACATACAGATACATACAGATACATACAGATACATACAGATACATACAGATACATACTTATCCATACAGATACATACAGATACATACAAATACAAACAGACACATACAGATACATACAGATACATACAGATACATACAGATACATACAGATACATACAGATACATACAGATACATACAGATACATCCAGATACATACAGAGATACATACAGATACATTCAGATACATACAGCTACATGCAGATACATAAAGATACATAAAGATACATACAGATATATACAGATACATACAGATACATACAGATACATACAGATACATACAGATACATACAGATACAGATACATACAGATACAAACAGAGATACATACAGATACATACAGATACATACAGATACATACAGATACATACAGATACATACAGATACATGCAGATACATAGAGATACATACAAATACATACTGATACATCTAGATACATACAGATATATACAGATACATACAGATACATACAGATACATACAGATACATACAGATACATACAGATACATACAGATACATACAGATACATACAGATACATAAAGATACATAAAGATACATAGATACATACAGATACATAAAGACACATAAAGATACATACTTATCCATACAGATACATACAGATACATACAGATACATACAGATACATACAGATACATACAGATACATACAGATACATACAGATACAAAGAGATACATACAGATACATACAGATACATAAAGATACATACAGATCATACAGATACATACAGATACATACAGATACATACAGATACATACAGATACATAAAGATACATAAAGATACATAAAGATACAAACATATACATACAGATACATACAGATACATACCGATACATACAGATACATCCAGATACATACAGATACATACAGATACATACAGATACATACAGATACATACAGATACAAAGAGATACATACAGATACATACAGATACCTCTAGATACATACAGATCATACAGATACATACAGATACATACAGATACATACAGATACATACAGATACATACAGATACATAAAGATACATAAAGATACAAACATATACATACAGACACATACAGATACATACCGATACATACAGATACATCCAGATACATACAGATACATACAGATACATACAGATACATACAGATACATACAGATACATATAGATACATACAGATACATACAGATACATACAGATACATACAGATACATACAGATTCATACAGATACATACAGATACATACTACATACAGATACATACAGATACATATAGATACATACAGATACATCCAGATACATACAGATACATACAGATACATACAGATACAAAGAGATACATACAGATACATACATATACCTCTAGATACATACAGATACATACAGATACATACAGATACATACAGATACATACAGATACATAAAGATACATACAGATACATACAGATACATACAGATACATACAGATACATACAGATACAGATACATACAGATACATCCAGATACATACAGAGATACATACAGATACATTCAGATACATACAGCTACATACAGATACATAAAGATACATAAAGATACATAAAGATACATACAGATACATAAAGATTCATAAAGATACACACAAATACATACAGATACATACAGATACATACAGATACATACAGATACATAAAGATACATACAGATACATACAGATACATACAAATACAAACAGACACATACAGATACATACAGATACATACAGATACATACTTATCCATACAGATACATACAGATACATACTTATCCATACAGATACATACAGATACATACAGATACATACTACATACAGATACATACAGATACATATAGATACATACAGATACATCCAGATACATACAGATACATACAGATACATACAGATACAAAGAGATACATACAGATACATACATATACCTCTAGATACATACAGATACATACAGATACATACAGATACATACAGATACATACAGATACATACAGATACATACAGATACATAAAGATACATACAGATACATACAGATACATACAGATACACACAGATACATACAGATACATACAGATACATACAGATACATCCAGATACATACAGAGATACATACAGATACATTCAGATACATACAGCTACATACAGATACATAAAGATACATAAAGATACATACAGATACATACAGATACATAAAGATTCATAAAGATACACACAAACACATACAGATACATACAGATACATACAGATACATACAGATACATACAGATACATAAAGATACATACAGATACATACAGATACATACAAATACAAACAGACACATACAGATACATACAGATACATACAGATACATACTTATCCATACAGATACATACAGATACATGATTATCCATACAGATACATACAGATACATACAAATACAAACAGACACATACAGATACATACAGAAACATACATATACCTCTAGATACATACAGATACATACAGATAGATACAGATACATACAGATACATAAAGATACATAAAGATACATACAGATACATACAGATACATACAGATACATACAGATACATACAGATACATATTTATCCATACAGATACATACAGATACATACAGATACATACAGATACATACAGATACATACAGATACATACAGATACATACAGATACATAAAGATACATACAGATACATACAGATACATACAGATAAATACAGATACATACAGATACATACAGATACATACAGATACATACAGATACATACAGATACATACAGATACATAAAGATACATACAGATACATACAGATACATCCAGATACATACAGAGATACATACAGATACATACAGATACATAAAGATACATACAGATACATACAGATACATACAGATACATACAGATACATACAGATACATACTACATACAGATACATACAGATACATACAGATACATACAGATACATACAGATACATACAGATACATACAGATACATACAGATACATACAGATACATACAGATACATACAGATACATACAGATACATACAGATACATACAGATACATACAGATACATACAGATACATACAGCTACATATAGATACATAAAGATACATAAAGATACATACAGATACATACAGATACATACAGATACATACAGATACATACAGATACATACAGATACATACAGATACATACAGATACATACAGATACATACAGATACATACAGATACATCCAGATACATACAGATACATACAGATACATAGAGATACATACAGATACATACAGATACATACAGATACATACAGATACATACAGATACATACTTATCCATACAGATACATACAGATACATACAAATACAAACAGACACATACAGATACATACAGATACATACAGATACATACAGATACATACAGATACATACAGATACATACTGATACATACAGATACATCCAGATACATACAGAGATACATACAGATACATTCAGATACATACAGCTACATGCAGATACATAAAGATACATAAAGATACATACAGATATATACAGATACATACAGATACATACAGATACATACAGATACATACAGATACATACAGATACAGATACATACAGATACAGATACATACAGATACAAATAGAGATACATACAGATACATACAGATACATACAGATATATACAGATACATACAGATACATACAGATACATGCAGATACATAGAGATACATACAAATACATACTGATACATCTAGATACATACAGATATATACAGATACATACAGATACATACAGATACATACAGATACATACAGATACATACAGATACATACAGATACATAAAGATACATAAAGATACATAGATACATACAGATACATAGACACATAAAGATACATACTTATCCATACAGATACAAACAGATACATACAGATCATACAGATACATACAGATACATACAGATACATACAGATACAAAGAGATACATACAGATACATACAGATACCTCTAGATACATACAGATCATACAGATACATACAGATACATACAGATACATACAGATACATACAGATACATACAGATACATAAAGATACATAAAGATACAAACATATACATACAGACACATACAGATACATACCGATACATACAGATACATCCAGATACATACAGATACATACAGATACATTCAGATACATACAGCTACATACAGATACATAAAGATACATAAAGATACATAAAGATACATACAGATACATAAAGATTCATAAAGATACACACAAATACATACAGATACATACAGATACATACAGATACATACAGATACATACAGATATATACAGATACATACAGATACATACAGATACATGCAGATACATAGAGATACATACAAATACATACTGATACATCTAGATACATACAGATATATACAGATACATACAGATACATACAGATACATACAGATACATACAGATACATACAGATACATACAGATACATAAAGATACATAAAGATACATAGATACATACAGATACATAAAGACACATAAAGATACATACTTATCCATACAGATACAAACAGATACATACAGATACATACAGATACATACAGATACATACAGATACATGCAGATACATACAGATACATACAAAAATACATAAAGATACATGGATACATACAGATACATAAAGACACATAAAGATACATACTTATCCATACAGATACAAACAGATACATACAGATACATACAGATACATTCAGATACAAACAGATACATACACATACATACAGATACATACAGAGATACATACAGATACATACAGATACATACAGATACATACAGATACATAAAGATACATAAAGATACATGCAGATACATACAGATACATTCAGATACATACAGATACATACAGATACATACAGATACATAAAGATACATAAAGATACATACAGATACATACAGATACATACAGATACATACAGATACATACAGATACATACAGATACATACAGATACATACAGATACATACAGATACATACAGATACATGCAGATACATACAGATACATAAAGATTCATACAGATACATACAGATACATACAAATACAAACAGACACATACAGATACATACAGATACATACAGAAACATACATATACCTCTAGATACATACAGATACATACAGATACATACAGATACATACAGATACATAAAGATACATAAAGATACATACAGATACATACAGATACATACAGATACATACAGATACATCCAGATACATACAGATACATACAGATACATAGAGATACATACAGATACATACAGATACATACAGATACATACAGATACATACAGATACATACTTATCCATACAGATACATACAGATACATACAAATACAAACAGACACATACAGATACATACAGATACATACAGATACATACAGATACATACAGATACATACAGATACATACAGATACATACAGATACATACAGATACATACAGATACATACAGATACATACAGATACATACAGGTACATACAGATACATACAGATACATACGGATACATAAAGATACATACTTATCTATACAGATACATACAGATATATATAGATACATACAGATACATACAGATACATACAGATACATACCGATACATACAGATTCATACAGATACATACAGAAACATACATATACCCCTAGATACATACAGATACATACAGATACATTCAGATACATTCAGATACATACAGATTCATACAGATACATAAAGATACATAAAGATACAGATACATAAAGATTCATACAGAGATACATACAGATACATAAAGATACATACAGGTACATACAGATACATACAGAAACATACAGATACATAAAGATACATACAGATACATACAGATACATACAGATACATACAGATACATACAGATACATACAGATACATACAGATACATCCAGATACATACAGAGATACATACAGATACATTCAGATACATACAGCTACATACAGATACATAAAGATACATAAAGATACATACAGATATATACAGATACATACAGATACATACAGATACATACAGATACAGATACATACAGATACAGATACATACAGATACATACAGAGATACATACAGATACATACAGATACATACAGATACATACAGATACATACTTATCCATACAGATACATACAGATACATACAAATACAAACAGACACATACAGATACATACAGATATATACAGAAACATACATATACCTCTAGATACATACAGATACATACAGATAGATACAGATACATACAGATACATAAAGATGCATAAAGATACATACAGATACATACAGATACATACAGATACATACAGATACATACAGATACATACAGATACATACAGATACATACAGATACATACAGATACATACAGATACATACAGATACATTCAGATACATACAGATACATACAGATACATAAAGATACATAAAGATACATACAGATACATAAAGATTCATAAAGATACATACTTATCCATACAGATACATACAGATACATACAGATACATACAGATACATACAGATACATACAGATACATACTTATCCATACAGTCATACAGATACATACAGATAAATACAGATACATACAGATACATACAGATACATACAGAAACATACATATACCTCTAGATACATACAGATACATACAGATAGATACAGATACATACAGATACATAAAGATACATAAAGATACATAAAGATACATATAGATACATACAGATACATACAGATACATACAGATACATACAGATACATACAGATACATACAGATACATACAGATACATACAGATACATTCAGATACATACAGATACATACAGATACATAAAGATACATAAAGATACATACAGATACATAAAGATTTATAAAGATACATACTTATCCATACAGATACATACAGATACATACAGATACATACAGATACATACAGATACATACAGATACATACAGATACATACTTATCCATACAGACATACAGATACATACAAATACAAACAGACACATACAGATACATACAGATACATACAGAAACATACATATACCTCTAGATACATACAGATACATACAGATACATACAGATACATACAGATACATAAAGATACATAAAGATACATAAAGATACATATAGATACATACAGATACATACAGATACATACAGATACATACAGATACATACAGATACATACAGATACATACAGATACATACAGATACATACAGCTACATACAGATACATAAAGATACATACATACAGATACATACAGATACATACAGATACATACAGATACATAGAGATACATACAGATACATACAGATACATACAGATACATATTGACACATACAGATACATACAGATACATACAGATACATACAGATACATACAGATACATACAGATACATACTACATACAGATACATACAGATACATATAGATACAAACAGATACATCCAGATACATACAGAGACATACAGATACATTCAGATACATACAGATACATACAGATACATACAGATACATACAGATACATACAGATACGTACAGATACATACAGATACAAACAGATACATAAAGATACATACAGATATATACAGATACATACAGATACATGCAGATACATAGAGATACATACAGATACATACAGATACATCTAGATACATACAGATACATACAGATACATACAGATACATACAGATACATGCAGATACATACAGATACATACAAAGATACATAAAGATACATGGATACATACAGACACATAAAGATACATACTTATCCATACAGATACAAACAGATACATACAGATACATACAGATACATACAGATACAAACAGATACATACAGATACATACAGATACATACAGAGATACATACAGATACATACAGATACATACAGATACATACAGATACATACAGATACATAAAGATACATAAAGATACATGCAGATACATACAGATACATTCAGATACATACAGATACATACAGATACATACAGCTACATAAAGATACATAAAGATACATACAGATACATACAGATACATACAGATACATACAGATACATACAGATACATACAGATACATACAGATACATACAGATACATACAGATACATACTGACACATACAGATACATACAGATACATACAGATTCATACAGATACATACAGATACATACAAATACAAACAGACACATACAGATACATACAGATACATACAGAAACATACATATACCTCTAGATACATACAGATACATACAGATACATAAAGATACATACAGATACATAAAGATACATAAAGATACATACAGATACATACAGATACATACAGATACATACAGATACATCCAGATACATACAGATACATACAGATACATAGAGATACATACAGATACATACAGATACATACAGATACATACAGATACATACAGATACATACTTATCCATACAGATACATACAGATACATACAAATACAAACAGACACATACAGATACATACAGATACATACAGATACATACAGATACATACAGATACATACAGATACATACTGATACATACAGATACATCCAGATACATACAGAGATACATACAGATACATTCAGATACATACAGCTACATGCAGATACATAAAGATACATAAAGATACATACAGATATATACAGATACATACAGATACATACAGATACATACAATACATACAGATACATACAGATACAGATACATACAGATACAAACAGAGATACATACAGATACATACAGATACATACAGATATATACAGATACATACAGATACATACAGATACATGCAGATACATAGAGATACATACAAATACATACTGATACATCTAGATACATACAGATATATACAGATACATACAGATACATACAGATACATACAGATACATACAGATACATACAGATACATACAGATACATACAGATACATACAGATACATACAGATACATAAAGATACATAAAGATACATAGATACATACAGATACATAAAGACACATAAAGATACATACTTATCCATACAGATACAAACAGATACATACAGATACATACAGATACATTCAGATACATACAGATACATACAGATACATACAGATACAAAGAGATACATACAGATACATACAGATACCTCTAGATACATACAGATCATACAGATACATACAGATACATACAGATACATACAGATACATACAGATACATAAAGATACATAAAGATACATAAAGATACAAACATATACATACAGATACATACAGATACATACCGATACATACAGATACATCCAGATACATACAGATACATACAGATACATACAGATACATACAGATACATACAGATACAAAGAGATACATACAGATACATACAGATACCTCTAGATACATACAGATCATACAGATACATACAGATACATACAGATACATACAGATACATACAGATACATACAGATACATAAAGATACATAAAGATACAAACATATACATACAGACACATACAGATACATACCGATACATACAGATACATCCAGATACATACAGATACATACAGATACATACAGATACATACAGATACATACAGATACATACAGATACATACAGATACATACAGATACATACAGATACATACAGATACATACAGATACATACAGATTCATACAGATACATACAGATACATACTACATACAGATACATACAGATACATATAGATACATACAGATACATCCAGATACATACAGATACATACAGATACATACAGATACAAAGAGATACATACAGATACATACATATACCTCTAGATACATACAGATACATACAGATACATACAGATACATACAGATACATACAGATACATAAAGATACATACAGATACATACAGATACATACAGATACACACAGATACATACAGATACAGATACATACAGATACATCCAGATACATACAGAGATACATACAGATACATTCAGATACATACAGCTACATACAGATACATAAAGATACATAAAGATACATAAAGATACATACAGATACATATAGATTCATAAAGATACACACAAATACATACAGATACATACAGATACATACAGATACATACAGATACATAAAGATACATACAGATACATACAGATACATACAAATACAAACAGACACATACAGATACATACAGATACATACAGATACATACTTATCCATACAGATACATACAGATACATACTTATCCATACAGATACATACAGATACATACAGATACATACTACATACAGATACATACAGATACATATAGATACATACAGATACATCCAGATACATACAGATACATACAGATACATACAGATACAAAGAGATACATACAGATACATACATATACCTCTAGATACATACAGATACATACAGATACATACAGATACATACAGATACATACAGATACATACAGATACATACAGATACATAAAGATACATACAGATACATACAGATACATACAGATACACACAGATACATACAGATACATACAGATACATACAGATACATCCAGATACATACAGAGATACATACAGATACATTCAGATACATACAGCTACATACAGATACATAAAGATACATAAAGATACATAAAGATACATACAGATACATAAAGATTCATAAAGATACACACAAACACATACAGATACATACAGATACATACAGATACATACAGATACATACAGATACATAAAGATACATACAGATACATACAGATACATACAAATACAAACAGACACATACAGATACATACAGATACATACAGATACATACTTATCCATACAGATACATACAGATACATGATTATCCATACAGATACATACAGATACATACAAATACAAACAGACACATACAGATACATACAGAAACATACATATACCTCTAGATACATACAGATACATACAGATAGATACAGATACATACAGATACATAAAGATACATAAAGATACATACAGATACATACAGATACATACAGATACATACAGATACATACAGATACATATTTATCCATACAGATACATACAGATACATACAGATACATACAGATACATACAGATACATACAGATACATACAGATACATACAGATACATAAAGATACATACAGATACATACAGATACATACAGATAAATACAGATACATACAGATACATACAGATACATACAGATACATACAGATACATACAGATACATACAGATACATAAAGATACATACAGATACATACAGATACATCCAGATACATACAGAGATACATACAGATACATACAGATACATAAAGATACATACAGATACATACAGATACATACAGATACATACAGATACATACAGATACATACTACATACAGATACATACAGATACATACAGATACATACAGATACATACAGATACATACAGATACATACAGATACATACAGATACATACAGATACATACAGATACATACAGATACATACAGATACATACAGATACATACAGATACATACAGATACATACAGATACATACAGCTACATATAGATACATAAAGATACATAAAGATACATACAGATACATACAGATACATACAGATACATACAGATACATACAGATACATACAGATACATACAGATACATACAGATACATACAGATACATACAGATACATACAGATACATCCAGATACATACAGATACATACAGATACATAGAGATACATACAGATACATACAGATACATACAGATACATACAGATACATACAGATACATACTTATCCATACAGATACATACAGATACATACAAATACAAACAGACACATACAGATACATACAGATACATACAGATACATACAGATACATACAGATACATACAGATACATACAGATACATACAGATACATCCAGATACATACAGAGATACATACAGATACATTCAGATACATACAGCTACATGCAGATACATAAAGATACATAAAGATACATACAGATATATACAGATACATACAGATACATACAGATACATACAGATACATACAGATACATACAGATACAGATACATACAGATACAGATACATACAGATACAAATAGAGATACATACAGATACATACAGATACATACAGATACATACAGATACATACAGATACATACAGATACATGCAGATACATAGAGATACATACAAATACATACTGATACATCTAGATACATACAGATATATACAGATACATACAGATACATACAGATACATACAGATACATACAGATACATACAGATACATACAGATACATAAAGATACATAAAGATACATAGATACATACAGATACATAGACACATAAAGATACATACTTATCCATACAGATACAAACAGATACATACAGATCATACAGATACATACAGATACATACAGATACATACAGATACATACAGATACATAAAGATACATAAAGATACATAAAGATACAAACATATACATACAGATACATACAGATACATACCGATACATACAGATACATCCAGATACATACAGATACATACAGATACATACAGATACATACAGATACATACAGATACATACTTATCCATACAGATACATACAGATACATACAAATACAAACAGACACATACAGATACATACAGATATATACAGAAACATACATATACCTATAGATACATACAGATACATACAGATAGATACAGATACATACAGATACATAAAGATGCATAAATATACATACAGATACATACAGATACATACAGATACATACAGATACATACAGATACATACAGATATATACAGAAACATACATATACCTCTAGATACATACAGATACATACAGATAGATACAGATACATACAGATACATAAAGATGCATAAAGATACATACAGATACATACAGATACATACAGATACATACAGATACATACAGATACATACAGATACATACAGATACATACAGATACATACAGATACATACAGATACATACAGATACATACAGATACATTCAGATACATACAGATACATACAGATACATAAAGATACATAAAGATACATACAGATACATAAAGATTCATAAAGATACATACTTATCCATACAGATACATACAGATACATACAGATACATACAGATACATACAGATACATACAGATACATACTTATCCATACAGTCATACAGATACATACAGATAAATACAGATACATACAGATACATACAGATACATACAGAAACATACATATACCTCTAGATACATACAGATACATACAGATAGATACAGATACATACAGATACATAAAGATACATAAAGATACATAAAGATACATATAGATACATACAGATACATACAGATACATACAGATACATACAGATACATACAGATACATACAGATACATACAGATACATACAGATACATTCAGATACATACAGATACATACAGATACATAAAGATACATAAAGATACATACAGATACATAAAGATTTATAAAGATACATACTTATCCATACAGATACATACAGATACATACAGATACATACAGATACATACAGATACATACAGATACATACAGATACATACTTATCCATACAGACATACAGATACATACAAATACAAACAGACACATACAGATACATACAGATACATACAGAAACATACATATACCTCTAGATACATACAGATACATACAGATAGATACAGATACATACAGATACATAAAGATACATAAAGATACATAAAGATACATATAGATACATACAGATACATACAGATACATACAGATACATACAGATACATACAGATACATACAGATACATACAGATACATACAGATACATACAGCTACATACAGATACATAAAGATACATACATATAGATACATACAGATACATACAGATACATACAGATACATAGAGATACATACAGATACATACAGATACATATTGACACATACAGATACATACAGATACATACAGATACATACAGATACATACAGATACATACAGATACATACAGATACATACTACATACAGATACATACAGATACATATAGATACAAACAGATACATCCAGATACATACAGAGACATACAGATACATTCAGATACATACAGATACATACAGATACATACAGATACATACAGATACATACAGATACGTACAGATACATACAGATACAAACAGATACATAAAGATACATACAGATATATACAGATACATACAGATACATGCAGATACATAGAGATACATACAGATACATACAGATACATACAGATACATCTAGATACATACAGATACATACAGATACATACAGATACATACAGATAGATGCAGATACATACAGATACATACAAAGATACATAAAGATACATGGATACATACAGACACATAAAGATACATACTTATCCATACAGATACAAACAGATACATACAGATACATACAGATACATTCAGATACAAACAGATACATACACATACATACAGATACATACAGAGATACATACAGATACATACAGATACATACAGATACATACAGATACATAATGATACATAAAGATACATGCAGAGACATACAGATACATTCAGATACATACAGATACATACAGATACATACAGCTACATAAAGATACATAAAGATACATACAGATACATACAGATACATACAGATACATACAGATACATACAGATACATACAGATACATACTGACACATACAGATACATACAGATACATACAGATACATGCAGATACATACAGATACATAAAGATTCATACAGATACATACAGATACATACAAATACAAACAGACACATACAGATACATACAGATACATACAGAAACATACATATACCTCTAGATACATACAGATACATACAGATACATACAGATACATACAGATACATAAAGATACATAAAGATACATACAGATACATACAGATACATACAGATACATACAGATACATCCAGATACATACAGATACATACAGATACATAGAGATACATACAGATACATACAGATACATACAGATACATACAGATACATACAGATACATACTTATCCATACAGATACATACAGATACATACAAATACAAACAGACACATACAGATACATACAGATACATACAGATACATACAGATACATACAGATACATACAGATACATACTGATACATACAGATACATCCAGATACATACAGAGATACATACAGGTACATTCAGATACATACAGCTACATGCAGATACATAAAGATACATAAAGATACATACAGATATATACAGATACATACAGATACATACAGATACATACAGATACATACAGATACATACAGATACAGATACATACAGATACAAACAGAGATACATACAGATACATACAGATATATACAGATACATACAGATACATACAGATACATGCAGATACATAGAGATACATACAAATACATACTGATACATCTAGATACATACAGATATATACAGATACATACAGATACATACAGATACATACAGATACATACAGATACATACAGATACATACAGATACATACAGATACATACAGATACATAAAGATACATAAAGATACATAGATACATACAGATACATAAAGACACATAAAGATACATACTTATCCATACAGATACAAACAGATACATACAGATACATACAGATACATTCAGATACATACAGATACATACAGATACATACAGATACAAAGAGATACATACAGATACATACAGATACCTCTAGATACATACAGATCATACAGATACATACAGATACATACAGATACATACAGATACATACAGATACATAAAGATACATAAAGATACATAAAGATACAAACATATACATACAGATACATACAGATACATACAGATACATACAGATACATCCAGATACATACAGATACATACAGATACATACAGATACATACAGATACATACAGATACAAAGAGATACATACAGATACATACAGATACCTCTAGATACATACAGATCATACAGATACATACAGATACATACAGATACATACAGATACATACAGATACATACAGATACATAAAGATACATAAAGATACAAACATATACATACAGACACATACAGATACATACCGATACATACAGATACATCCAGATACATACAGATACATACAGATACATACAGATACATACAGATACATACAGATACATACAGATACATACAGATACATACAGATACATACAGATACATACAGATTCATACAGATACATACAGATACATACTACATACAGATACATACAGATACATATAGATACATACAGATACATCCAGATACATACAGATACATACAGATACATACAGATACAAAGAGATACATACAGATACATACATATACCTCTAGATACATACAGATACATACAGATACATACAGATACATACAGATACATACAGGTACATAAAGATACATACAGATACATACAGATACACACAGATACATACAGATACAGATACATACAGATACATCCAGATACATACAGAGATACATACAGATACATTCAGATACATACAGCTACATACAGATACATAAAGATACATAAAGATACATAAAGATACATACAGATACATAAAGATTCATAAAGATACACACAAATACATACAGATACATACAGATACATACAGATACATACAGATACATACAGATACATAAAGATACATACAGATACATACAGATACATACAAATACAAACAGACACATACAGATACATACAGATACATACAGATACATACTTATCCATACAGATACATACAGATACATACTTATCCATACAGATACATACAGATACATACAGATACATACTACATACAGATACATACAGATACATATAGATACATACAGATACATCCAGATACATACAGATACATACAGATACATACAGATACAAAGAGATACATACAGATACATACATATACCTCTAGATACATACAGATACATACAGATACATACAGATACATACAGATACATACAGATACATACAGATACATACAGATACATACAGATACATAAAGATACATACAGATACATACAGATACATACAGATACACACAGATACATACAGATACATACAGATACATACAGATACATCCAGATACATACAGAGATACATACAGATACATTCAGATACATACAGCTACATACAGATACATAAAGATACATAAAGATACATAAAGATACATACAGATACATAAAGATTCATAAAGATACACACAAACACATACAGATACATACAGATATATACAGAAACATACATATACCTCTAGATACATACAGATACATACAGATAGATACAGATACATACAGATACATAAAGATGCATAAAGATACATACAGATACATACAGATACATACAGATACATACAGATACATACAGATACATACAGATACATACAGATACATACAGATACATACAGATACATACAGATACATACAGATACATTCAGATACATACAGATACATACAGATACATAAAGATACATAAAGATACATACAGATACATAAAGATTCATAAAGATACATACTTATCCATACAGATACATACAGATACATACAGATACATACAGATACATACAGATACATACAGATACATACTTATCCATACAGTCATACAGATACATACAGATAAATACAGATACATACAGATACATACAGATACATACAGAAACATACATATACCTCTAGATACATACAGATACATACAGATAGATACAGATACATACAGATACATAAAGATACATAAAGATACATAAAGATACATATAGATACATACAGATACATACAGATACATACAGATACATACAGATACATACAGATACATACAGATACATACAGATACATACAGATACATTCAGATACATACAGATACATACAGATACATAAAGATACATAAAGATACATACAGATACATAAAGATTTATAAAGATACATACTTATCCATACAGATACATACAGATACATACAGATACATACAGATACATACAGATACATACAGATACATACAGATACATACAGATACATACTTATCCATACAGACATACAGATACATACAAATACAAACAGACACATACAGATACATACAGATACATACAGAAACATACATATACCTCTAGATACATACAGATACATACAGATAGATACAGATACATACAGATACATAAAGATACATAAAGATACATAAAGATACATATAGATACATACAGATACATACAGATACATACAGATACATACAGATACATACAGATACATACAGATACATACAGATACATACAGATACATACAGCTACATACAGATACATAAAGATACATACATACAGATACATACAGATACATACAGATACATAGAGATACATACAGATACATACAGATACATACAGATACATATTGACACATACAGATACATACAGATACATACAGATACATACAGATACATACAGATACATACAGATACATACTACATACAGATACATACAGATACATATAGATACAAACAGATACATCCAGATACATACAGAGACATACAGATACATTCAGATACATACAGATACATACAGATACATACAGATACATACAGATACATACAGATACGTACAGATACATACAGATACAAACAGATACATAAAGATACATACAGATATATACAGATACATACAGATACATGCAGATACATAGAGATACATACAGATACATACAGATACATCTAGATACATACAGATACATACAGATACATACAGATACATACAGATACATGCAGATACATACAGATACATACAAAGATACATAAAGATACATGGATACATACAGACACATAAAGATACATACTTATCCATACAGATACAAACAGATACATACAGATACATACAGATACATTCAGATACAAACAGATACATACAGATACATACAGATACATACAGATACATACAGATACAGATACATACAGATACAGATACATACAGATACAGATACATACAGATACATACAGATACATACAGATACATACTTATCCATACAGATACATACAGATACATTCAAATACAAACAGACACATACAGATACATACAGATATATACAGAAACATACATATACCTCTAGATACATACAGATAGATACAGATACATACAGATACATAAAGATGCATAAAGATACATACAGATACATACAGATACATACAGATACATACAGATACATACAGATACATACAGATACATACAGATACATACAGCTACATACAGATACATAAAGATACATACAGATACATACAGATACATACAGAGATACATACAGATACATACAGATACATACAGATACATACAGATACATACAGATACATACAGATACATACAGATACATACAGATACATACAGATATATACAGATACATAAAGATACATACAGATACATACAGATACATAGAGATATATACAGATACATACAGATACATACAGATACATACAGATACATACAGATACATAAAGATACATACATATACATACAGATACATACAGATACATACCGATACATACCGATACATACAGATACATCCAGATACATACAGATACCTCTAGATACATACAGATACATACAGATAGATACAGATACATACAGATACATAATGATACATACAGATACATACAGATACATAAAGATACATACAGATACAAACAGATACATACAGATACATACAGCTACACAGATACATAAAGATACATTAAGATACATACACACATACAGATACATACAGATACATACAGATACATACAGATACATACAGATACATCCAGATACATACAGATACATACAGATACATAGAGATACATAGAGATACATACAGATACATACAGATACATACAGATACATACAGATACATACAGATACATACAGATACATACAGATACATACAGATACATACAGATACATACTACAAACAGATACATACAGATACATATAGATACATACAGATACATCCAGATACATACAGAGATACATACAGATACATTCAGATATATACAGATACATACAGATACATACAGATACATACAGACACATACAGATACATATAGATACATACAGATACAAACAGATACATAAAGATACATACAGATACATACAGATACATACAGATACATACAGATACATACAGATACATACAGATACATACAGATACATAAAGATACATACAGATACATACAGATACATACAGATAAATACAGATACATACAGATACATACAGATACATACAGATACATACAGATACATACAGATACATACAGATACATAAAGATACATACAGATACATACAGATACATCCAGATACATACAGAGATACATACAGATACATACAGATACATAAAGATACATACAGATACATACAGATACATACAGATACATACAGATACATACAGATACATACTACATACAGATACATACAGATACATACAGATACATACAGATACATACAGATACATACAGATACATACAGATACATACAGATACATACAGATACATACAGATACATACAGATACATACAGATACATACAGATACATACAGATACATACAGATACATACAGATACATACAGATACATACAGCTACATATAGATACATAAAGATACATAAAGATACATACAGATACATACAGATACATACAGATACATACAGATACATACAGATACATACAGATACATACAGATACATACAGATACATACAGATACATACAGATACATACAGATACATCCAGATACATACAGATACATACAGATACATAGAGATACATACAGATACATACAGATACATACAGATACATACAGATACATACAGATACATACTTATCCATACAGATACATACAGATACATACAAATACAAACAGACACATACAGATACATACAGATACATACAGATACATACAGATACATACAGATACATACAGATACATACTGATACATACAGATACATCCAGATACATACAGAGATACATACAGATACATTCAGATACATACAGCTACATGCAGATACATAAAGATACAAAGATACATACAGATATATACAGATACATACAGATACATACAGATACATACAGATACATACAGATACATACAGATACAGATACATACAGATACAGATACATACAGATACAAATAGAGATACATACAGATACATACAGATACATACAGATATATACAGATACATACAGATACATACAGATACATGCAGATACATAGAGATACATACAAATACATACTGATACATCTAGATACATACAGATATATACAGATACATACAGATACATACAGATACATACAGATACATACAGATACATACAGATACATACAGATACATAAAGATACATAAAGATACATAGATACATACAGATACATAGACACATAAAGATACATACTTATCCATACAGATACAAACAGATACATACAGATCATACAGATACATACAGATACATACAGATACATACAGATACATACAGATACATAAAGATACATAAAGATACATAAAGATACAAACATATACATACAGATACATACAGATACATACCGATACATACAGATACATCCAAATACATACAGATACATACAGATACATACAGATACATACAGATACATACAGATACATACAGATACATACTTATCCATACAGATACATACAGATACATACAAATACAAACAGACACATACAGATACATACAGATATATACAGAAACATACATATACCTATAGATACATACAGATACATACAGATAGATACAGATACATACAGATACATAAAGATGCATACAGATACATACAGATACATACAGATACATACAGATACATACAGATACATACAGATACATACAGATATATACAGAAACATACATATACCTCTAGATACATACAGATACATACAGATAGATACAGATACATACAGATACATAAAGATGCATAAAGATACATACAGATACATACAGATACATACAGATACATACAGATACATACAGATACATACAGATACATACAGATACATACAGATACATACAGATACATACAGATACATACAGATACATTCAGATACATACAGATACATACAGATACATAAAGATACATAAAGATACATACAGATACATAAAGATTCATAAAGATACATACTTATCCATACAGATACATACAGATACATACAGATACATACAGATACATACAGATACATACTTATCCATACAGTCATACAGATACATACAGATAAATACAGATACATACAGATACATACAGATACATACAGAAACATACATATACCTCTAGATACATACAGATACATACAGATAGATACAGATACATACAGATACATAAAGATACATAAAGATACATATAGATACATACAGATACATACAGATACATACAGATACATACAGATACATACAGATACATACAGATACATACAGATACATACAGATACATTCAGATACATACAGATACATACAGATACATAAAGATACATAAAGATACATACAGATACATAAAGATTTATAAAGATACATACTTATCCATACAGATACATACAGATACATACAGATACATACAGATACATACAGATACATACAGATACATACAGATACATACTTATCCATACAGACATACAGATACATACAAATACAAACAGACACATACAGATACATACAGATACATACAGAAACATACATATACCTCTAGATACATACAGATACATACAGATAGATACAGATACATACAGATACATAAAGATACATAAAGATACATAAAGATACATATAGATACATACAGATACATACAGATACATACAGATACATACAGATACATACAGATACATACAGATACATACAGATACATACAGATACATACAGCTACATACAGATACATAAAGATACATACATACAGATACATACAGATACATACAGATACATACAGATACATAGAGATACATACAGATACATACAGATACATATTGACACATACAGATACATACAGATACATACAGATACATACAGATACATACAGATACATACAGATACATACTACATACAGATACATACAGATACATATAGATACAAACAGATACATCCAGATACATACAGAGACATACAGATACATTCAGATACATACAGATACATACAGATACATACAGATACATACAGATACATACAGATACGTACAGATACATACAGATACAAACAGATACATAAAGATACATACAGATATATACAGATACATGCAGATACATAGAGATACATACAGATACATACAGATACATACAGATACATCTAGATACATACAGATACATACAGATACATACAGATACATACAGATAGATGCAGATACATACAGATACATACAAAGATACATAAAGATACATGGATACATACAGACACATAAAGATACATACTTATCCATACAGATACAAACAGATACATACAGATACATACAGATACATTCAGATACAAACAGATACATACACATACATACAGATACATACAGAGATACATACAGATACATACAGATACATACAGATACATACAGATACATAAAGATACATAAAGATACATGCAGAGACATACAGATACATTCAGATACATACAGATACATACAGATACATACAGCTACATAAAGATACATAAAGATACATACAGATACATACAGATACATACAGATACATACAGATACATACAGATACATACAGATACATACTGACACATACAGATACATACAGATACATACAGATACATGCAGATACATACAGATACATAAAGATTCATACAGATACATACAGATACATACAAATACAAACAGACACATACAGATACATACAGATACATACAGAAACATACATATACCTCTAGATACATACAGATACATACAGATACATACAGATACATACAGATACATAAAGATACATAAAGATACATACAGATACATACAGATACATACAGATACATACAGATACATCCAGCTACATTCAGATACATACAGATACATAGAGATACATACAGATACATACAGATACATACAGATACATACAGATACATACAGATACATACTTATCCATACAGATACATACAGATACATACAAATACAAACAGACACATACAGATACATACAGATACATACAGATACATACAGATACATACAGATACATACAGATACATACTGATACATACAGATACATCCAGATACATACAGAGATACATACAGATACATTCAGATACATACAGCTACATGCAGATACATAAAGATACATAAAGATACATACAGATACATACAGATACATACAGATACATACAGATACATACAGATACATACAGATACATACAGATACAGATACATACAGATACAAACAGAGATACATACAGATACATACAGATACATACAGATATATACAGATACATACAGATACATACAGATACATGCAGATACATAGAGATACATACAAATACATACTGATACATCTAGATACATACAGATATATACAGATACATACAGATACATACAGATACATACAGATACATACAGATACATACAGATACATACAGATACATACAGATACATACAGATACATAAAGATACATAAAGATACATAGATACATACAGATACATAAAGACACATAAAGATACATACTTATCCATACAGATACAAACAGATACATACAGATACATACAGATACATTCAGATACATACAGATACATACAGATACATACAGATACAAAGAGATACATACAGATACATACAGATACCTCTAGATACATACAGATCATACAGATACATACAGATACATACAGATACATACAGATACATACAGATACATAAAGATACATAAAGATACATAAAGATACAAACATATACATACAGATACATACAGATACATACAGATACATACAGATACATACAGATACAAAGAGATACATACAGATACATACAGATACCTCTAGATACATACAGATCATACAGATACATACAGATACATACAGATACATACAGATACATACAGATACATACAGATACATAAAGATACATAAAGATACAAACATATACATACAGACACATACAGATACATACCGATACATACAGATACATCCAGATACATACAGATACATACAGATACATACAGATACATACAGATACATACAGATACATACAGATACATACAGATACATACAGATACATACAGATACATACAGATTCATACAGATACATACAGATACATACTACATACAGATACATACAGATACATATAGATACATACAGATACATCCAGATACATACAGATACATACAGATACATACAGATACAAAGAGATACATACAGATACATACATATACCTCTAGATACATACAGATACATACAGATACATACAGATACATACAGATACATACAGATACATAAAGATACATACAGATACATACAGATACACACAGATACATACAGATACAGATACATACAGATACATCCAGATACATACAGAGATACATACAGATACATTCAGATACATACAGCTACATACAGATACATAAAGATACATAAAGATACATAAAGATACATACAGATACATAAAGATTCATAAAGATACACACAAATACATACAGATACATACAGATACATACAGATACATACAGATACATACAGATACATAAAGATACATACAGATACATACAGATACATACAAATACAAACAGACACATACAGATACATACAGATACATACAGATACATACTTATCCATACAGATACATACAGATACATACTTATCCATACAGATACATACAGATACATACAGATACATACTACATACAGATACATACAGATACATATAGATACATACAGATACATCCAGATACATACAGATACATACAGATACATACAGATACAAAGAGATACATACAGATACATACATATACCTCTAGATACATACAGATACATACAGATACATACAGATACATACAGATACATACAGATACATACAGATACATACAGATACATACAGATACATAAAGATACATACAGATACATACAGATACATACAGATACACACAGATACATACAGATACATACAGATACATACAGATACATCCAGATACATACAGAGATACATACAGATACATTCAGATACATACAGCTACATACAGATACATAAAGATACATAAAGATACATAAAGATACATACAGATACATAAAGATTCATAAAGATACACACAAACACATACAGATACATACAGATACATACAGATACATACAGATACATACAGATACATAAAGATACATACAGATACATACAGATACATACAAATACAAACAGACACATACAGATACATACAGATACATACAGATACATACTTATCCATACAGATACATACAGATACATGATTATCCATACAGATACATACAGATACATACAAATACAAACAGACACATACAGATACATACAGAAACATACATATACCTCTAGATACATACAGATACATACAGATAGATACAGATACATACAGATACATAAAGATACATAAAGATACATACAGATACATACAGATACATACAGATACATACAGATACATACAGATACATATTTATCCATACAGATACATACAGATACATACAGATACATACAGATACATACAGATACATACAGATACATACAGATACATACAGATACATAAAGATACATACAGATACATACAGATACATACAGATAAATACAGATACATACAGATACATACAGATACATACAGATACATACAGATACATACAGATACATACAGATACATAAAGATACATACAGATACATACAGATACATCTAGATACATACAGAGATACATACAGATACATACAGATACATAAAGATACATACAGATACATACAGATACATACAGATACATACAGATACATACAGATACATACTACATACAGATACATACAGATACATACAGATACATACAGATACATACAGATACATACAGATACATACAGATACATACAGATACATACAGATACATACAGATACATACAGATACATACAGATACATACAGATACATACAGATACATACAGATACATACAGATACATACAGATACATACAGCTACATATAGATACATAAAGATACATAAAGATACATACAGATACATACAGATACATACAGATACATACAGATACATATAGATACATACAGATACATACAGATACATACAGATACATACAGATACATACAGATACATACAGATACATACAGATACATCCAGATACATACAGATACATACAGATACATAGAGATACATACAGATACATACAGATACATACAGATACATACAGATACATACAGATACATACTTATCCATACAGATACATACAGATACATACAAATACAAACAGACACATACAGATACATACAGATACATACAGATACATACAGATACATACAGATACATACAGATACATACTGATACATACAGATACATCCAGATACATACAGAGATACATACAGATACATTCAGATACATACAGCTACATGCAGATACATAAAGATACATAAAGATACATACAGATATATACAGATACATACAGATACATACAGATACATACAGATACATACAGATACAGATACATACAGATACAGATACATACAGATACAAATAGAGATACATACAGATACATACAGATACATACAGATATATACAGATACATACAGATACATACAGATACATGCAGATACATAGAGATACATACAAATACATACTGATACATCTAGATACATACAGATATATACAGATACATACAGATACATACAGATATATACAGATACATACAGATACATACAGATACATACAGAGACATAAAGATACATAAAGATACATAGATACATACAGATACATAGACACATAAAGATACATACTTATCCATACAGATACAAACAGATACATACAGATACATACAGATACATTCAGATACATACAGATACATACAGATACATACAGATACAAAGAGATACATACAGATACATACAGATACCTCTAGATACATACAGATCATACAGATACATACAGATACATACAGATACATACAGATACATACAGATACATAAAGATACATAAAGATACATAAAGATACAAACATATACATACAGATACATACAGATACATACCGATACATACAGATACATCCAGATACATACAGATACATACAGATACATACAGATACATACAGATACATACAGATACAAAGAGATACATACAGATACATACAGATACCTCTAGATACATACAGATCATACAGATACATACAGATACATACAGATACATACAGATACATACAGATACATACAGATACATAAAGATACATAAAGATACAAACATATACATACAGACACATACAGATACATACCGATACATACAGATACATCCAGATACATACAGATACATACAGATACATACAGATACATACAGATACATACAGATACATACAGATACATACAGATACATACAGATACATACAGATACATACAGATACATACAGATTCATACAGATACATACAGATACATCATACAGATACATACAGATACATATAGATACATACAGATACATCCAGATACATACAGATACATACAGATACATACAGATACAAAGAGATACATACAGATACATACATATACCTCTAGATACATACAGATACATACAGATACATACAGATACATACAGATACATACAGATACATAAAGATACATACAGATACATACAGATACATACAGATACACACAGATACATACAGATACAGATACATACAGATACATCCAGATACATACAGAGATACATACAGATACATTCAGATACATACAGCTACATACAGATACATAAAGATACATAAAGATACATAAAGATACATACAGATACATAAAGATTCATAAAGATACACACAAATACATACAGATACATACAGATACATACAGATACATACAGATACATACAGATACATAAAGATACATACAGATACATACAGATACATACAAATACAAACAGACACATACAGATACATACAGATACATACAGATACATACTTATCCATACAGATACATACAGATACATACTTATCCATACAGATACATACAGATACATACAGATACATACTACATACAGATACATACAGGTACATATAGATACATACAGATACATCCAGATACATACAGATACATACAGATACATACAGATACAAAGAGATACATACAGATACATACATATACCTCTAGATACATACAGATACATACAGATACATACAGATACATACAGATACATACAGATACATACAGATACATAAAGATACATACAGATACATACAGATACATACAGATACACACAGATACATACAGATACATACAGATACATACAGATACATCCAGATACATACAGAGATACATACAGATACATTCAGATACATACAGCTACATACAGATACATAAAGATACATAAAGATACATAAAGATACATACAGATACATAAAGATTCATAAAGATACACACAAACACATACAGATACATACAGATACATACAGATACATACAGATACATACAGATACATAAAGATACATACAGATACATACAGATACATACAAATACAAACAGACACATACAGATACATACAGATACATACAGATACATACTTATCCATACAGATACATACAGATACATGATTATCCATACAGATACATACAGATACATACAAATACAAACAGACACATACAGATACATACAGAAACATACATATACCTCTAGATACATACAGATACATACAGATAGATACAGATACATACAGATACATAAAGATACATAAAGATACATACAGATACATACAGATACATACAGATACATACAGATACATACAGATACATATTTATCCATACAGATACATACAGATACATACAGATACATACAGATACATACAGATACATACAGATACATACAGATACATACAGATACATAAAGATACATACAGATACATACAGATACATACAGATAAATACAGATACATACAGATACATACAGATACATACAGATACATACAGATACATACAGATACATACAGATACATAAAGATACATACAGATACATACAGATACATCCAGATACATACAGAGATACATACAGATACATACAGATACATAAAGATACATACAGATACATACAGATACATACAGATACATACAGATACATACAGATACATACTACATACAGATACATACAGATACATACAGATACATACAGATACATACAGATACATACAGATACATACAGATACATACAGATACATACAGATACATACAGATACATACAGATACATACAGATACATACAGATACATACAGATACATACAGATACATACAGATACATACAGATACATACAGCTACATATAGATACATAAAGATACATAAAGATACATACAGATACATACAGATACATACAGATACATACAGATACATACAGATACATACAGATACATACAGATACATACAGATACATACAGATACATACAGATACATACAGATACATACAGATACATACAGATACAAAAAGATACATAAAGATACATAAAGATACATAAAGATACATACAGATATATACAGATACATACAGATACATACAGATATATGCAGATACATAGAGATACATACAGATACATACAGATACATACAGATACAAAGAGATACATACAGATACATACAGATACCTCTAGATACATACAGATACATACAGATAGATACAGATACATACAGATACATACAGATACATAATGATACATACAGATACATACAGATACATACAGATACATACAGATACATAGAGATATATATACAGATACATACAGATACATAAAGATACATAAAGATACAGATACATACAGATACATACAGATACATACAGATACATAAAGATACATACAGATACATGCAGATAAATACAGATACATACAGATACATACAGATACATACAGATACATACAGATACATACAGATACATAAAGATACATACAGATACATACAGATACATCCAGATACATACAGAGATACATACAGATACATACAGATACATAAAGATACATACAGATACATACAGATACATACAGATACATACAGATACATACAGATACATAATGATACATACAGATACATACAGATACATACAGATACATAGAGATATATATACAGATACATACAGATACATACAGATACATAAAGATACATAAAGATACATACATATACATACAGATACATACAAATACATACCGATACATACAGATACATCCAGATACATACAGATACATACAGATACATAGAGATACATACAGATACATACAGATACATACAGATACATACAGATACATACAGATACATACAGCTACATACAGATACATACAGATACATACAGATACATACAGATACATACAGATACATACAGATACATACAGATACATACAGATACATCCAGATACATACAGATACATACAGATACATACAGATACAAAGAGATACATACAGAGATACATACAGATACATTCAGATACATACAGATACATACAGATACATAAAGATACATACAGATACATACAGATACATACTTATCCATACAGATACATACAGATACATACAAATACAAACAGACATATACAGATACATACAGAAACATACATATACCTCTAGATACATACAGATACATACAGATACATAAAGATACATAAAGATACATACAGATACATAGAGATACATACAGATTCATACAGATACATACAGATACATACAGATACATACAGATACATAAAGATACATACAGATACATACAGATACATACAGATACACACAGATACATACAGATACATACAGATACATACAGATACATACAGATACATACAGATACATACAAATACATACAGATACATACAGATACATCCAGATACATACAGACATACAGATACATACAGATACAAAGAGATACATACAGAGATACATACAGATACATTCAGATACATACAGATACATACAGATACATAAAGATACATACAGATACATACAGATACATACTTATCCATACAGATACATACAGATACATACAAATACAAACAGACATATACAGATACATACAGAAACATACATATACCTCTAGATACATACAGATACATACAGATACATAAAGATACATAAAGATACATAAATATACATACAGATACATAGAGATACATACAGATACATACAGCAACATACAGATACATAAGATACATAAAGATACATACAGATACATACAGATACATAGAGATACATACAGATTCATACAGATACATACAGAAACATACATATACCTCTAGATACATACAGATACATACAGATACATTCAGATACATTCAGATACATACAGATACATACAGATACATAAAGATACATAAAGATACAGATACATACAGATACATACAGATACATACAGATACATAAAGATACATACAGATACATGCAGATAAATACAGATACATACAGATACATACAGATACATACAGATACATACAGATACATACAGATACATAAAGATACATACAGATACATACAGATACATCCAGATACATACAGAGATACATACAGATACATACAGATACATAAAGATACATACAGATACATACAGATACATACAGATACATACAGATACATACAGATACATACAGATACATACAGATACATACAGATACATACAGATACATACAGATACATACAGATACATACAGATACATACAGATACATACAGATACATACAGATACATACAGCTACATATAGATACATAAAGATACATAAAGATACATACAGATACATACAGATACATACAGATACATACAGATACATACAGATACATACAGATACATACAGATACATACAGATACATACAGATACATACAGATACATACAGATACATACAGATACATACAGATACATACAGATACATACAGATACATAAAGATACATAAAGATACATAAAGATACATACAGATATATACAGATACATACAGATACATACAGATATATGCAGATACATAGATATACATACAGATACATACAGATACATACAGATACAAAGAGATACATACAGATACATACAGATACCTCTAGATACATTTAGATACATACAGATAGATACAGATACATACAGATACATACAGATACATAATGATACATACAGATACATACAGATACATACAGATACATAGAGATATATATACAGATACATACAGATACATACAGATACATAAAGATACATAAAGATACATACATATACATACAGATACATACAAATACATACCGATACATACAGATACATCCAGATACATACAGATACATACAGATACATAGAGATACATACAGATACATACAGATACATACAGATACATACAGATACATACAGATACATACAGCTACATACAGATACATACAGATACATACAGATACATACAGATACATACAGATACATACAGATACATACAGATACATACAGATACATCCAGATACATACAGATACATACAGATACATACAGATACAAAGAGATACATACAGAGATACATACAGATACATTCAGATACATACAGATACATACAGATACATAAAGATACATACAGATACATACAGATACATACTTATCCATACAGATACATACAGATACATACAAATACAAACAGACATATACAGATACATACAGAAACATACATATACCTCTAGATACATACAGATACATACAGATACATAAAGATACATAAAGATACATACAGATACATAGAGATACATACAGATTCATACAGATACATACAGATACAAACAGATACATACAGATACATACAGATACATACAGATACTTAAAGATACATATCTCTTTGTATCTGTATGTATCTGTATGTATCTGTATGTATATCTATGTATCTGCATATATCTGTATGTATCTGTATGTATGTAGATACATAAAGACACATGAAGATACATACTTATCCATACAGATACATACAGATACATACAGATACATACAAATACATACAGATACATACAGATACAAACAGATACATACAGATACATAAAGATACATAAAGATAAATAAAGATACATACAGATACATAAAGAGATACATACTTAACCATACAGATACATACAGATACATACAGATACATACAGATACATACAGATACAAACAGATACATAGAGATACATACAGATTCATACAGATACATACAGATACATACAGATACATACAGATACATACGGATACATAAAGATACATACTTATCTATACAGATACATACAGATACATAAAGATACATACAGATACATACAGTTACATAGAGATACATACAGATATATATAGATACATACAGATACATACAGATACATAAAGATACATAAAGATACAAACATATACATACAGATACATACAGATACATACCGATACATACAGATTCATACAGATACATACAGAAACATACATATACCCCTAGATACATACAGATACATACAGATACATTCAGATACATTCAGATACATACAGATACATACAGATACATAAAGATACATAAAGATACAGATACATAAAGATTCATACAGAGATACATACAGATACATAAAGATACATACAGGTACATACAGATACATACAGAAACATACAGATACATAAAGATACATACAGATACATACAGATACATACAGATACATACAGATACATACAGATACATACAGATACATACAGATACATACAGATACATCCAGATACATACAGAGATACATACAGATACATTCAGATACATACAGCTACATACAGATACATAAAGATACATAAAGATACATACAGATATATACAGATACATACAGATACATACAGATACATACAGATACATACAGATACAGATACATACAGATACAGATACATACAGATACAAACAGAGATACATACAGATACATACAGATACATACAGATACATACTTATCCATACAGATACATACAGATACATACAAATACAAACAGACACATACAGATACATACAGATATATACAGAAACATACATATACCTCTAGATACATACAGATACATACAGATAGATACAGATACATACAGATACATAAAGATGCATAAAGATACATACAGATACATACAGATACATACAGATACATACAGATACATACAGATACATACAGATACATACAGATACATACAGATACATACAGATACATACAGATACATACAGATACATACAGATACATACAGATACATACTACATACAGATACATACAGATACATATAGATACAAACAGATACATCCAGATACATACAGAGACATACAGATACATTCAGATACATACAGATACTTACAGATACATACAGATACATACAGATACATACAGATACATACAGATACATACAGATACAAACACATACATAAAGATACATACAGATATATACAGATACATACAGATACATGCAGATACATAGAGATACATACAGATACATACAGATACATCTAGATACATACAGATACATACAGATACATACAGATACATGCAGATACATACAGATACATACAAAGATACATAAAGATACATAGATACATACAGATACATAAAGACACATAAAGATACATACTTATCCATACAGATACAAACAGATACATACAGATACATACAGATACATTCAGATACAAACAGATACATACACATACATACAGATACAAACAGATACATACCGCTACATACAGATACATAAAGATACATACAGATACATACAGATACATACAGATACATCCAGATACATACAGATACATACAGATACATAGAGATACATAGAGATACATACAGATACATACAGATACATACAGATACATACAGATACATACAGATACATACAGATACATACAGATACATACAGATACATACAGATACATAAAGATCAAAAAAGATCAAATACAAACAGACACATACAGATACATACAGAAACATACATATACCTCTAGATACATACAGATAGATACAGATAGATACAGATACATACAGATACATATATACCTCTAGATACATACAAATACATACAGATAGATACAGATACATAATGATACATACAGATACATAATGATACATACAGATACATACAGATACATAAAGATACATACAGATACAAACAGATACATACAGAGATACATACAGATACATACAGATACATGCAGATACATAAAGATACATAAAGATACATAAAGATACATGCAGATACATACAGATACATTCAGATACATACAGATACATACAGATACATACCGCTACATACAGATACATAAAGATACATAAAGATACATACAGATACATACAGATACATACAGATACATCCAGATACATAAAGATACATAAAGATACATAAAGATACATGCAGATACATACAGATACATTCAGATACATACAGATACATACAGATACATACAGATACATACAGATACATACAGATACATACAGATACATACAGATACATACAGATACATACTACATACAGATACATACAGATACATATAGATACATACAGATACATCCAGATACATACAGATACATACAGATACATACAGATACAAAGAGATACATACAGATACATACAGATACCTCTAGATACATACAGATACATACAGATAGATACAGATACATACAGATACATAATGATACATACAGATACATACAGATACATAAAGATACATACAGATACAAACAGATACATACAGATACATACAGCTACATACAGATATATAAAGATACATAAAGATACATACAGACACATACAGATACATACAGATACATACAGATACATACAGATACATCCAGATACATACAGATACATACAGATACATACAGATACATAGAGAGACATAGAGATACATACAGATACATACAGATACATACAGATACATACTTATCCATACAGATACATACAGATACATACAGATACATACATATACATACAGATACATCCAGATACATACAGATACATAGAGATACACACAGATACATACAGATACAAACAGATATATACAGATACATACAGATACATACAGATATATACTACATACAGATACATACAGATACATATAGATACATACAGATACATCCAGATACATACAGAGATACATACAGACACATTCAGATACATACAGATACATACAGATACACACAGATACATACAGATACATACAGATACATACAGATACATACAGATACATACAGATACATACAGATATACAGATACATACAGATACAAACATACAGATACATACAGATACAAACAGATACATAGAAATACATACAGATTCATACAGATACATACAGATACATACAAATACATACAGCAACATACAGATACATACAGATACATACAGATACATAAAGATACATACAGATACATACAGATACATACAAATACAAACAGACACATACAGATACATACAGATACATACAGAAACATACATATACCTCTAGATACATACAGATACATACAGATACATACATATACAAACAGATACATACAGATACATACAGATACATACAGATACATACAGATACATACAGATACATACAGATACATAAAGATACATACAGATACATATTGACACATACAGATACATATAGATACATACAGATACATCCAGATACATACAGAGATACATACAGATACATTCAGATACAAACAGATACATACAGATACATACAGATACATACAGACACATACAGATACATACAGATACATACAGATACATACAGATACAAACAGATACATAAAGATACAAACAGATACATACAGATACATACAGATACATACAGATACAAACAGATACATAGAGATACATACAGATTCATACAGATACATACAGATACATACAGATACAAACAGATACATACAGATACATACAGATACATACAGATACATACAGATACATAAAGATACATAAAGATACATAAAGATACATAAAGATACATAAAGATACATACAGATACATAAAGACACATAAAGATACATACTTATCCATAAAGATACATACAGGTACATACAGATACATACAGAAACATACAGATACATAAAGATACATACAGATACATACAGATACATACAGATACATACAGATACATACAGATACATACAGATACATACAGATACATCCAGATACATACAGAGATACATACAGATACATTCAGATACATACAGCTACATACAGATACATAAAGATACATACAGATATATACAAATACATACAGATACATACAGATACATACAGATACATACAGATACAGATACATACAGATACAGATACATACAGATACAGATACATACAGATACATACAGATACATACAGATACATACTTATCCATACAGATACATACAGATACATTCAAATACAAACAGACACATACAGATACATACAGATATATACAGAAACATACATATACCTCTAGATACATACAGATAGATACAGATACATACAGATACATAAAGATGCATAAAGATACATACAGATACATACAGATACATACAGATACATACAGATACATACAGATACATACAGATACATACAGATACATACAGCTACATACAGATACATAAAGATACATACAGATACATACAGATACATACAGAGATACATACAGATACATACAGATACATACAGATACATACAGATACATACAGATACATACAGATACATACAGATACATACAGATACATACAGATACATACAGATACATAAAGATACATACAGATACATACAGATACATAGAGATATATACAGATACATACAGATACATACAGATACATACAGATACATACAGATACATAAAGATACATACATATACATACAGATACATACAGATACATACCGATACATACCGATACATACAGATACATCCAGATACATACAGATACCTCTAGATACATACAGATACATACAGATAGATACAGATACATACAGATACATAATGATACATACAGATACATACAGATACATAAAGATACATACAGATACAAACAGATACATACAGATACATACAGCTACACAGATACATAAAGATACATTAAGATACATACACACATACAGATACATACAGATACATACAGATACATACAGATACATCCAGATACATACAGATACATACAGATACATAGAGATACATAGAGATACATACAGATACATACAGATACATACAGATACATACAGATACATACAGATACATACAGATACATACAGATACATACAGATACATACTACAAACAGATACATACAGATACATATAGATACATACAGATACATCCAGATACATACAGAGATACATACAGATACATTCAGATATATACAGATACATACAGATACATACAGATACATACAGACACATACAGATACATATAGATACATACAGATACAAACAGATACATAAAGATACATACAGATACATACAGATACATACAGATACATACAGATACATACAGATACAAACAGATACATAGAGAAACATACAGATTCATACAGATACATACAGATACAAACAGATACATACAGATACATACAGATACATACAGATACATACAGATACATAAAGATACATAAAGATACATAAAGATACATAAAGATACATAAAGATACATACAGATACATAAAGACACATAAAGATACATACTTATCCATAAAGATACATACAGATACATACAGATACATACAGAAACATACAGATACATAAAGATACATACAGATACATACAGATACATACAGATACATACAGATACATACAGATACATACAGATACATACAGATACATCCAGATACATACAGAGATACATACAGATACATTCAGATACATACAGCTACATACAGATACGTAAAGATACATAAAGATACATACAGATATATACAGATACATACATATACATACAGATACATACAGATACATACAGATACATACAGATACAGATACATACAGATACAAACAGAGATACATACAAATACATACAGATACATACAGATACATACAGATACATACAGCTAAAAACAGATACATAAAGATACATACAGATACATAAAGATACATGCAGATACATATAGATACATTCAGATACATACAGATACATACAAATACAAACAGACACATACAGATACATACAGATACATACAGATACATACAGATACATACAGATACATACAGATACATTCAGATACATACAGATACATACAGATACATACAAATACAAACAGACACATACAGATACATACAGAAACATACATATACCTCTAGATACATACAGATACATACAGATACATAAAGATACATAAAGACACATGAAGATACATACTTATCCATACAGATACATACAGATACATACAGATACATACAGAAACATACAGATACATACAGATACATACAGACACAAACAGATACATACAGATACATAAAGATACATAAAGATACATAAAGATAAATAAAGATACATACAGATACATAAAGAGACACATAAAGAGATACATACTTATCCATACAGATACATACAGATACATACAGATACATACAGATACATACAGATACATACAGATTCATACAGATACATACAGATACATACAGATACATACAGATACATACAGATACATACAAATACATACAGATACATACAGATACATACAGATACATACAGATACATCCAGATACATACAGAGATACATACAGATACATTCAGATACATACAGCTACATACAGATTACATAAAGATACATAAAGATACATACAGATATATACAGATACATACAGATACATACAGATACATACAGATACATACAGATACATACAGATACATACAGATACAGATACATACAGATACAGATACATACAGATACAAACAGAGATACATACAGATACATACAGATACATAGAGATACATACTCATCCATACAGATACATACAGATACATACAAATACAAACAGACACATACAGATACATACAGATACAAACAGAAACATACATATACCTCTAGATACATATAGATACATACAGATAGATACAGATACATACAGATACATAAAGATACATAAAGATCCATACAGATACATACAGATACATACAGATACATACAGATACATACAGATACATACAGATACATACAGATACATACAGATACATACAGATACATACAGATACATACAGATACATACAGCTACATACAGATACATAAAGATACATACAGATACATACAGATACATACAGATACATACAGAGATACATACAGATACATACAGATACATGCAGATACATAAAGATACATAAAGATACATAAAGATACATGCAGATACATACAGATACATTCAGATACATACAGATACATACAGATACATACCGCTACATACAGATACATAAAGATACATAAAGATACATACTGATACATACAGATACATACAGATACATCCAGATACATACAGATACATACAGATACATAGATACATACAGATACATACAGATACATACAGATACATACAGATGCATACAGATACATACAGATACATAAAGATACATACAGATACATACAGATACATACAGATACATACAGATACATCCAGATACATACAGATACATACAGATACATAGAGATACATACAGATACATACAGATACATACAGATACATACAGATACATACAGAGATACATACAGATACATACAGATACATACAGATACATACAGATACATAAAGATACATAAAGATACATAAAGATACATGCAGATACATACAGATACATTCAGATACATAAAGATTCATAAAGATACATACAGATACATACAGATACATACAGATACATACAGATACATCCAGATACATACAGATACATACAGATACATAGAGATACATACAGATACATACAGATACATACAGATACATACAGATACATACAGATACATACTTATCCATACAGATACATACAGATACATACAAATACAAACAGACACATACAGATACATACAGAAACATACATATACCTCTAGATACATACAGATACATACAGATACATAAAGATACATAAAGACACATGAAGATACATACTTATCCATACAGATACATACAGATACATACAGATACATACAGATACATACAGATACAAACAGATACATACAGATACATACAGATACATACAGAGATACATACAGATACATACAGATACATAAAGATACATACAGATACATACAGATTTATACAGATACATAAAGATACAAACAGATACATACAGATACATAGAGATATATACAGATACATACAGATTCATACAGATACATACAGATAAAGATACATACAGATACATACAGATACATACAGATACATACAGATACATACAGATACATACAGATACATACAGATACATACAGATACATACAGATACATACAGATACATACTGACACATACAGATACATACAGATACATACAGATACATACAGATACATACAGATACATAAAGATACATACAGATACATAAAGATACATACAGATACATACAGATACATACAGATTCATACAGATACAAACAGATACATACAGATACATACAGATACATACAGATACATAAAAATACATACAGATACATACAGATACATACAGATACATACAGATACATCCAGATACATACAGAGATACATACAGATACATTCAGATACATACAGCTACATACAGATACATAAAGATACATAAAGATACATACAGATATATACAGATACAAACAGATACATACAGATACATACAGATACATACAGATACAGATACATACAGATACAAACAGATACATACAGATACATACAGATACATACAGATTCATAAAGATACATACAGATACATCCAGATACATACAGATACATACAGATACATAGAGATACATACAGATACATACAGATACATACAGATACATACAGATACATACAGATACATACAGATACATACAGATACATACAGATACATACTACAAACAGATACATACAGATACATACAGATACATACAGATACATACAGATACATACAGCTACATACAGATACATAAAGATACATACAGATACATACAGATACATACAGAGATACATACAGATACATACAGATACATGCAGATACATAAAGATACATAAAGATACATAAAGATACATACTTATCCATACAGATACATACAGATACATACAAATACAAACAGACACATACAGATACATACAGAAACATACATATACCTCTAGATACATACAGATACATACAGATACATAAAGATACATAAAGACACATGAAGATACATACTTATCCATACAGATACATACAGATACATACAGATACATACAGATACATACAGATACAAACAGATACATACAGATACATACAGATACATACAGAGATACATACAGATACATACAGATACATAAAGATACATACAGATACATACAGATTTATACAGATACATAAAGATACAAACAGATACATACAGATACATAGAGATATATACAGATACATACAGATTCATACAGATACATACAGATAAAGATACATACAGATACATACAGATACATACAGATACATACAGATACATACAGATACATACAGATACATACAGATACATACAGATACATACAGATACATACAGATACATACTGACACATACAGATACATACAGATACATACAGATACATACAGATACATACAGATACATAAAGATACATACAGATACATAAAGATACATACAGATACATACAGATACATACAGATTCATACAGATACAAACAGATACATACAGATACATACAGATACATACAGATACATACAAATACATACAGATACATACAGATACATACAGATACATACAGATACATCCAGATACATACAGAGATACATACAGATACATTCAGATACATACAGCTACATACAGATACATAAAGATACATAAAGATACATACAGATATATACAGATACAAACAGATACATACAGATACATACAGATACATACAGATACAGATACATACAGATACAAACAGATACATATAGATACATACAGATACATACAGATTCATAAAGATACATACAGATACATCCAGATACATACAGATACATACAGATACATAGAGATACATACAGATACATACAGATACATACAGATACATACAGATACATACAGATACATACAGATACATACAGATACATACAGATACATACTACAAACAGATACATACAGATACATACAGATACATACAGATACATACAGATACATACAGCTACATACAGATACATAAAGATACATACAGATACATACAGATACATACAGAGATACATACAGATACATACAGATACATGCAGATACATAAAGATACATAAAGATACATAAAGATACATGCAGATACATACAGATACATTCAGATACATACAGATACATACAGATACATACCGCTACATACAGATACATAAAGATACATACAGATACATACAGATACATACAGATACATCCAGATACATACAGATACATACAGATACATAGAGATACATAGAGATACATAGAGATACATACAGATACATACAGATACATACAGATACATACAGATACATACAGATACATACAGATACATACAGATACATAAAGATACATACAGATACATCCAGATACATACAGATACATACAGATACATAGAGATACATAGAGATACATACAGATACATACAGATACATACAGATACATACAGATACATACAGATACATACAGATACATACAGATACATACAGATACATACAGATACATACAGATACATACTACAAACAGATACATACAGATACATACAGATACATACAGATACATACAGATACATACAGATACATACAGATACAAACAGATACATACAGATACATACAGATACATACAGATACATACAGATACATAAAGATACATAAAGATACATACAGACATAAAGATACATACTTATCCATAAAGATACATACAGATACATACAGATACATACAAATACATACAGATACATACAGATACATACAGATACATACAGATACATACAGATACATACAGATACATACAGATACATACAGATACATGCAGATACATACAGATACATACAGATACATACAGATACATACAGATACATACAGATACATCCAGATACATACAGAGATACATACAGATACATTCAGATACATACAGCTACATACAGATACATAAAGATACATAAAGATACATACAGATATATACAGATACATACAGATACATACAGATACATACAGATACAGATACATTCAGATACAGATACATACAGATACAAACAGACACATACAGATACATACAGATACATACAGAAACATACATATACCTCTAGATACATACAGATACATACAGATAGATACAGATACATACAGATACATAAAGATACATAAAGATACATAAAGATACATAAAGATACATACAGATACATACAGATACATACAGATACATACAGATACATACAGATACATACAGATACATACAGATACATACAGATACATACAGATACATACAGATACATACAGATACATACAGATACATACAGATACATACAGATACATACAGCTACATACAGATACATAAAGATACATACAGATACATACAGATACATACAGAGATACATACAGATACATACAGATACATGCAGATACATAAAGATACATAAAGATACATAAAGATACATGCAGATACATACAGATACATTCAGATACATACAGATACATACAGATACATACCGCTACATACAGATACATAAAGATACATAAAGATACATACAGATACATACAGATACATACAGATACATACAGATACATACAGATACATACAGATACATACAGATACATACAGATACATACTGACACATACAGATACATACAGATACATACAGATACATACAGATACATATAGATACATCCAGATACATACAGAGATACATACAGATACATTCAGATACATACAGCTACATACAGATACATAAAGATACATAAAGATACATACAGATATATACAGATACATACAGATACATACAGATACATACAGATACATACAGATACAGATACATACAGATACAGATACATACAGATACAAACAGATACATACAGATACATACAGATACATACAGATACATAAAGATACATACAGATACATCCAGATACATACAGATACATACAGATACATAGAGATACATAGAGATACATACAGATACATACAGATACATACAGATACATACAGATACATACAGATACATACAGATACAGATACATACAGATACATACAGATACATACTACAAACAGATACATACAGATACATACAGATACATACAGATACATACAGATACATACAGATACATACAGCTACATACAGATACATAAACATACATACAGATACATACAGAGATACATACAGATACATACAGATACATGCAGATACATAAAGATACATAAAGATACATAAAGATACATGCAGATACATACAGATACATTCAGATACATACAGATACATACAGATACATACCGCTACATACAGATACATAAAGATACACAAAGATACATACACATACATACAGATACATACAGATACATCCAGATACATACAGATACATACAGATACATAGAGATACATAGAGATACATACAGATACATACAGATACATACAGATACATACAGATACATACAGATACATACAGATACATACAGATACATAAAGATACATACAGATACATCCAGATACATACAGATACATACAGATACATAGAGATACATAGAGATACATACAGATACATACAGATACATACAGATACATACAGATACATACAGATACATACAGATACATACAGATACATACAGATACATACAGATACATACAGATACATACTACAAACAGATACATACAGATACAAACAGATACATACAGATACATACAGATACATACAGATACATAAAGATACATAAATATACATAAAGATACATACAGACATAAAGATACATACTTATCCATAAAGATACATACAGATACATACAGATACATACAAATACATACAGATACATACAGATACATACAGATACATACAGATACATACAGATACATACAGATACATACAGATACATACAGATACATACAAATACAAACAGACACATACAGATACATACAGATACATACAGAAACATACATATACCTCTAGATACATACAGATACATACAGATACATGCAGATACATACAGATACATACAGATACATACAGATACATACAGATACATACAGATACATACAGATACATACAGATACATCCAGATACATACAGAGATACATTTAGATACATTCAGATACATACAGCTACATACAGATACATAAAGATACATAAAGATACATACAGATATATACAGATACATACAGATACATACAGATACATACAGATACATACAGATACAGATACATACAGATACAGATACATACAGATACAAACAGAGATACATACAGATACATACAGATACATACAGATACATACAGATACATACTTATCCATACAGATACATACAGATACATACAAATACAAACAGACACATACAGATACATACAGATACATACAGAAACATACATATACCTCTAGATACATACAGAAACATACAGATAGATACAGATACATACAGATACATAAAGATACATAAAGATACATACAGATACATACAGATACATACAGATACATACAGATACATACAGATACATACAGATACATACAGATACATACAGATACATACAGATACATACAGATACATACAGATACATACAGATACATACAGATACATACAGATACATACAGATACATACAGATACATACAGATACATACAGATACATACAGATACATACAGCTACATACAGATACATACAGGTACATACAGATACATACAGATACATAGAGATACATACAGATACATACAGATACATGCAGATACATACAGATACATTCAGATACATACAGATACATACAGATACATACCGCTACATACAGATACATAAAGATACATAAAGATACATACAGATACATACAGATACATACAGATACATCCAGATACATACAGATACATACAGATACATAGAGATACATAGAGATACATACAGATACATACAGATACATACAGATACATACAGATACATACAGATACATACAGATACATACAGATACATAAAGATACATACAGATACATCCAGATACATACAGATACATACAGATACATAGAGATACATAGAGATACATACAGATACATACAGATACATACAGATACATACAGATACATACAGATACATACAGATACATACTACAAACAGATACATACAGATACATACAGATACATACAGATACATACAGATACAAACAGATACATACAGATACATACAGATACATACAGATACATACAGATACATAAAGATACATAAAGATACATAAAGATACATACAGACATAAAGATACATACTTATCCATAAAGATACATACAGATACATACAGATACATACAAATACATACAGATACATACAGATACATACAGATACATACAGATACATACAGATACATACAGATACATACAGATACATACAAATACAAACAGACACATACAGATACATACAGATACATACAGAAACATACATATACCTCTAGATACATACAGATACATACAGATACATGCAGATACATACAGATACATACAGATACATACAGATACATACAGACATACAGATACATACTGACACATACAGATACATACAGATACATACTACAAACAGATACATACAGATACATATAGATACATACAGATACATCCAGATACATACAGAGATACATACAGATACATTCAGATACAAACAGATACATACAGATACATACAGATACATACAGATACATACAGACACATACAGATACATACCGATACATACAGATACATACAGATACAAACAGATATATAAAGATACATACAGATACATACAGATACATACAGATACATACAGATACAAACAGATACATAGAGATACATACAGATTCATACAGATACATACAGATACATACAGATACAAACAGATACATACAGATACATACAGATACATACAGATACATACAGATACATAAAGATACATAAAGATACAAAAAGATACATAAAGATACATACAGATACATAAAGACACATAAAGATACATACTTATCCATAAAGATACATACAGGTACATACAGATACATACAGAAACATACAGATACATAAAGATACATACAGATACATACAGGTTTCATACAGATACATACAGATACATACAGATACATACAGATACATCCAGATACATACAGAGATACATACAGATACATTCAGATACATACAGCTACATACAGATACATAAAGATACATAAAGATACATACAGATATATACAGATACATACAGATACATACAGATACATACAGATACATACAGATACAGATACATACAGATACAAACAGAGATACATACAGATACATACAGATACATACAGATACATACTTATCCATACAGATACATACAGATACATACAAATACAAACAGACACATACAGATACATACAGATATATACAGAAACATACATATACCTCTAGATACATACAGATACATACAGATAGATACAGATACATACAGATACATAAAGATGCATAAAGATACATACAGATACATACAGATACATACAGATACATACAGATACATACAGATACATACAGATACATACAGATACATACAGATACATACAGATACATACAGATACATATAGCTACATACAGATACATAAAGATACATACAGATACATACAGATACATACAGATACATACAGAGATACATACAGATACATACAGATACATACAGATACATAAAGATACATACAGATACATACAGATTTATACAGATACATAGATACATACAGATACATACAGATACATAGAGATATATACAGATACATACAGATACATACAGATACATACAGATACATACAGATACATACAGATACATAAAGATACATAAAGAAACATACAGATACATACAGATACATACAGGTACATACAGATACATACAGATACATACAGATACATACAGATACATACAGATACATACAGATACATACTGACACATACAGATACATACAGATACATACAGATACATACAGATACATACAGATACATAAAGATACATACAGATACATTGTTACATAAAAAATGTTACATAACCTTGGTTATAAGAAATATAATAAAATTTGCATTTTTTTTACAAAATTAAAACCTATAAAATATAATTAAAACACTTAATTAAAAACAGTTACTCAAAATAAACTAAATTCTAAATAAGCTATTCTAAATATTAAACTAGTTAAGTGTACCACGCTTGTTACTTATTTTACCAAGCGGACTGTACGTGAACACGCATTGCTTTGTCTCCGTATCAACCGGTCGGCCGCCTTCCGCCCGCGCCCCGCTCACCCACCAGGCTCCCGCGCCGTGCCGCCCGGGGAGACTGATTTTGTTTTCAACGCAGGCGCACGTACGCTCATCCTTAGCGTCGTCACACGTCGCCGGCGTAGTCAAATTTATTATTGTAATTTGAATTTTGCCTACACTAAATTCCCGAATAGTATTACTGTACTCGTGTAGTGTCAGTGTAAAATACCCCTATATGATTGGGGTGCTACGTCTACAGGTCGGGAATAAATAAGTTCAACAAATTAAACTTAAAGAAACGTTTATTCCGCGACACGTCGCTAGCCCGCCCGCGCCCCGCTCACCCACCAGGCTCCCGCGCCGTGCCGCCCGGGCAGACTGATTTTGTTTACCTCGAGTACCAGGAGAGTACTGACGTGGTGGCGGCGACAACTACTGGAAACAAATTATCAGACCGGCTTCTAACGTACCCATCCCTACGACTTATTTCGTGGGCTAGCGACGTGTCGCGGAATAAACGTTTCTTTAAGTTTAATTTGTTGAACTTATTTATTCCCGACCTGTAGACGTAGCACTGGCGCCCTTACCGTGGTTTTTTTTTATTTTTCTGGATAAAGGTCTGATATTTGTTCCCAGGTGGGTAGTTGTGGTTTATGTGCTTGATGTTTTTTTTGTTTTGTGAAACGTTTTTCTGTTTTATTTTTGGTTGCCAGCAGCTAAGGTGTAGAGAATAGTTTTTTTTATATTTTTTGTTAAAGTTGTGTTTTTGCTCCGGTACAGTCGGACACAATATTAAGTGTTAGCTTCTAAATTAGTTTCAAAATTGTTTTATTGCAATTATTGAGTGCAATTTTCTTTGCGTGATTAATTATTGGTAGTACACTCAGTCTCAATATTTTGCATTGTTTTTTTTTGTACAACATTTTATTGTTTTTTTTAACGACCTCGTAATTTGTCATTTTGTACACCATTATTCGTACACATTAGTTGCATTTAATGCTTATTTTTTTGTTTTGTTTTTCTGTTGTTTTTTTTGCGCTTTTTATTTCATCATTTTAATTTTGCAAGTAGATTATTTTAAAAGAAAAACAACCAAAACGTTATAATTTTTTTATGATTGTTTTTGTAACGGACGGAGTATTTTTCGTTGTTTTTTTTTGCGTACTTGTTCAACACTCACTGAATAATTTAATTATTATCTTACCGCGGATTTGTTGCTTTTACAATGGCTTACCACATAAAATTTATGTCGTTACAAAAAACTGAACTCGAGTACGAAGTTGCTATTCGGGGTGAGACACCAGCTTCCACTGTCCAGGAGCTACGTAAGCAAATTGCTAAATGCGGGCCTATTTTTCCATCTGAGGAGATTCTTTCTAGTCCGTTTGATGTGGTTGAGGATTTAGACGGTGCAGCGGAAGTGATTAATAGGGTAAATTCCTTCTTAGACTCAAAGCCTTTAGAAAAGAGTACTTTACTACGAGCGCAAAACCTGGTTCATCACCTTTATCACCGGCTTAACCGCATTGAATGTGAAGATGAAGAACAAAGGGAGACTTTCAATCAATGTGTTAGCTTATTTCAACTTTGCTCTGACCGTGTTGGTAAGCTCCTCGTTAGTAATGTGGTGGACCCGCTGGCTTCTACTAGTAGTGATACTCAGTCTTCTCGTGTCATTTCTCCTTCTCCCCTTAACATCGCGGTGACTTGTGACGGCGGCAATGCGAACCAACTGTCAAAATTGCGTTACGACGGCAAAACCTGTGTGAGGGCGTTCATTCAACGCGTTTCCGAATTTTGCACAGCGAAGAATATCCCAAGTAGCAAAATTCTACACAATGCTACTGAGATATTCACAGGCGATGCGATTCACTGGTTTAGAAGTGTTCGGGAAAAAGTGACAAGCTGGGACGATCTAGTTGTGCTTCTGAGGCAGGATTTCGGCCAGGCTGATTTCGATTATAGGCTACTTTCCGAAATTCGGTCTCGCACACAGGGTGAAACGGAAAATATCGTGATATATTTGTCGATTATGTCCGGCCTTTTTTCACGTTTGTCAAAAACCTTGCCTGAAAGCGACAAGCTCGAGATATTACTTCATAATATCCGACCATGTTACGCGAGCACCTTATCTTCCGTTTCCGAAATTAAGTCCATAGAAGAGTTGAAGACGTTGTGTCGTAACTACGAAAGTATACAATCGCGGCTTTCTCAATTCAAGGAACCTCCACGTCCAAGTGTAGATACTTTGGCGCCGGAACTTGCATATTCTGGTGGTTCATCAAGAAATAAAAGCAACTATAATAGTACAAATTTTAATAACAATAATAAATTTAAAAACAATAATCAAAATTATAATAAATCTTATTCGCAAAATAATTATACGTCAGAATCACATAAAACTAATCCTAACTATGTACATGCTATCGCTCCATCAACATCCAAGACACGTTTTTGTCCTAGATGTCGAGTGGATACACACAATCTGCGTCAGTGCACGGCAAATAAGGATGTCATCGTTTGTTTTGTTTGTGGTCGTAAAAATGTTAAAACACCTGATTGTCCTGATTGCAACAGAGATAGGAAACAGCGTCCAAAAAACTAGTTACTCAGAATTGTGTCAATGATTGTAGCGTGGCTAATTTTGATAAAGATGACTGGCAAAGTTGGCTGCTTTCAATTAATTTATTCTTTAGGTCTTATAAAATTGACACAATTCTGAAGGAAGATCATCAAAATGACAATAGACCTTATGTTTCGGTGCAGATCAATGACGTTACAATATCAGGATTATTAGATTCCGGTTCTGCTGTGACTATCCTTGGCAATGGTGCTCATAAAGTCCTTGTCGATAGTGGGTTAAAAGTAACCAAAGGAGACTTTATTTCTGTAACAGCAGCTGGGGGTCAAATGTTGCAAAGTGAGGGTTATATAGACGTTCCTTTACATTTTGATGGTAAATTTCACATCTTAAAGGCTTTTATCGTGCCGGGTATCCAGAGCAACCTCATATTAGGTGTAGATTTTTGGCGTGCCTTTCAAATTTGCCCTAAGTTTCTTAGCAGTATAGTTCTAGATGGCAGCAGTACAACAGCTAATACCGAATTGCATAATCAACGATCTTTTATCCAGGGTTACGACGAATTATCCGAGACTGAAAAACAATTGGCAAATAACGTTGTCAAGCAATTCGAGGACATTTCTTATGAACGAAAGGGTTTGGGTCTTACGAACTTAATTACGCACAAAATTGATACTGGTGACGCTAGCCCGATTCGCCAACGTTATTACCGATTGTCACCTGAAAAACAGCGTATCTTGATAGAACAGGTGGACGAGATGCTCGCCTTAGATGTTGTCGAGCCTTGCGAAAGCAGCTGGTCGTCACCTGTCCTGCTTGTCAACAAGAAGAACGGGGAGCCTCGTTTCTGCCTGGACAGCCGTAAATTGAATTCGGTGACGAAGCGTGACGCATATAACCTCCCGTATATCTCCGAGATTTTGGACAACCTTAGGGATGCTCGTTACTTGTCCAGCATCGACTTGTCCAAGGCCTTTTGGCAGATTGCGATTGAGCCTGAGGATAGGCAGAAGACGGCATTTTATGTGCCCGGTAGGGGAAGCCTACACTTTAAACGAACTGCGTTCGGCCTGACCAACGCTCCTGCTACTCAGCAAAGATTAGTGGACCTGTTGTTCTCAGAGTTCGACCTTTTAGTTTTCGCCTACCTGGATGACATCATCATCGTCTCCGAAGATTTCAATAGTCACGTCACCTTGCTCTTACGTGTTTTAGATAAACTCAAACAAGCCAACCTCACTGTTAATTTAGATAAGTGTCGTTTTTTCAGTAGCCAGCTTAAGTATCTAGGGTACGTCGTTGACGGTTCCGGTTTGCGCACCGATCCTGCGAAGGTGGAGGCTATTCTAAATTATCCGACACCGACGTCTCGTAAAGACGTAAAGCGATTTCTTGGGACCGCTACTTGGTACAGGCGATTTGTCCCTAATTTTAGTACAATAGCAGCTCCATTAAATAAATTAACTTCCTCAAAGAAGGGTTCACCCCCATTTAAATGGACTCCAGAAGCAGACGCTGCATTCAAGCAACTAAAAGAGCGTTTGGTCTCTGCTCCTGTTCTGTGTTGTCCAGATTATACAAAGCCATTTGAAGTGCATTCTGATGCTAGCAACTTCGGAATTGGCGCAATGTTGACACAAACTATCGATGGCAGGGAGCACCCGATTGCGTATATGTCCAAAAGCTTGTCATCTGCTGAAAGAAACTACAGTGTTAGCGAACGCGAGGCCTTGGCCGTGGTTACAGCCTTAGAATATTGGCGTTGCTATATCGAAAATGGTCAGCCTTTCACTGTATACACTGACCACAGTGCACTCAAATGGTTTCTGTCAATTAGCAATCCAACCGGTAGACTGGCTCGTTGGGGTGTTCGGTTGTCAGCTTTTAATTTCACGCTTAAACATCGTAGGGGCGTTGATAATGTCATTCCTGATGCCTTATCACGTGCTCCAGTAAGTGCTATTTGTACCTCCAACTCTCATTTAGACTCTAAAGATACCTGGTACACAAATATTTATAACGGTTGTCTTCATTATCCAATAGATTTTCCAAATTTTAGAATTAATGATAATTCATTGTACCGATTATCCAAAAACAAGCATGAGCTTACTAACGAATTTTCATGGAAATTGGTTGTTCCCGCTGAATTACGTCAAAAGGCTATACATGAAAACCACTCAGAGCCAACAGCAGGACACATGGGCATTTTTAAAACTTACCGTAGGCTTGCGTTACGATATTTCTGGCCAGGCATGTACCAGGACGTGGTCAAATTTATTGGAACGTGCGATAAGTGTTTGTCGTACAAGTCTCAGAACCATCAAACCTTAGGGGAAATGGGGAGACCGAAACAGTGCTCACGCCCGTTTCAAATGCTATCAATCGACCTGATGGGTCCATTACCAACAACTAGGAAACGTAACAACTACATCTTAGTCATCACATGTTGCTTTTCCAAGTACTGTTTAATTTTTCCCATCGTAAAGGCTACTGCAGAGGTAATCGTCGAAATTTTGGAAAAGTCGGTTTTCCTGGTACATGGCGTTCCCCAAACTGTGCTGATGGATAATGGTACACAGTTTACTGGCAAGGTTATGCAAAATCTATTTGAAACCTATCATATCCCCAATGTCTACTATAGTCCTAAATACACTCCTCAAGTAAATTTAGTAGAACGTTACAATAGGACCATAATAACTTGTATTTCCACTTTTGTTGGGGACGATCACAGGTCTTGGGACGTGTTCATTCCACGGGTTCAATTTGCCATTAACAGTTCTGTTAATGAGGTTACAGGATTTACACCTGCGTTTTTAGTTTACGGTAGAGAGCTGGTGACTTGTGGAACACACTATTCGGAAACCGATTTAGGGAAGGAAGTGTTGTTTTTGCCCCGCGATGCATATGCCGAGAACTTAGGTTGTATGGCTTCAATATTTGACGATGTCCAAAGTAAGTTATGGCATGCCCATGTAAAGAGCACGTCTCAATATAATTTAAGACGAAAGTCAGCAGAATTTAATATAGGTGACGTCGTTATGAAGCGTGCCTATTTTCTTAGTGACAAGGGGAAACAGTTCACCAAAAAGCTAGCTCCGAAATTCATTAAGGCAAAGGTAGTAGCTAAAAGATCGCCTTTAGTTTATGTGTTGCAGGATATGGCAGGCAAAGACTTAGGTACCTGGCACATAAAAGACCTCAAATTGGTAGGTTCTAATAGAGCGTAGATTTTTTTTTTTTATTGATTTCTTGTGTCTTAACATCTTTATACACTCGTGTCTGTATGGTTTCCAGTCCTAGTGACAAGTTACCTTATTATATTTTAGAAATTAGGCGTCAGTAATATAGCGTAATTTATTACCGATGTAATTATGTATGAGTGAAGTATGTATGGAGAATTATGAATGTGCGCTTACAGATGCGAAGATATAACGGATTTTATCACATTTAGGTGTAATAAAATCCTTCCGGACGCGCCGGGGTACTGTAACATAAAAAATGTTACATAACCTTCGTTATAAGAAATATAATAAAATTTGCATTTTTTTTACAAAATTAAAACCTATAAAATATAATTAAAACACTTAATTAAAAACAGTTACTCAAAATAAACTAAATTCTAAATAAACTATACTAAATATTAAACTAGTTAAGTGTACCACGCTTGTTACTTATTTTACCAAGCGGACTGTACGTGAACACGCATTGCTTTGTCTCCGTATCAACCGGTCGGCCGCCTTCCGCCCGCGCCCCGCTCACCCACCAGGCTCCCGCGCCGTGCCGCCCGGGGAGACTGATTTTGTTTTCAACGCAGGCGCACGTACGCTCATCCTTAGCGTCGTCACACGTCGCCGGCGTAGTCAAATTTATTATTGTAATTTGAATTTTGCCTACACTAAATTCCCGAATAGTATTACTGTACTCGTGTAGTGTCAGTGTAAAATACCCCTATATGATTGGGGTGCTACGGTACGGCTCGAGCCCAACACCAAGCTTTCGGCGCTGTCCCAGCTGACGTCCCTCAGTTCGTTCACAAGTCCACGGCAGTAGCCGCAGCTGATGACCTGCAGCCCGTCCACGTCTCCTCAACGACCTCGAGTACCAGGAGAGTACTGACGTGGTGGCGGCGACAACTACTGGAAACAAATTATCAGACCGGCTTCTAACGTACCCATCCCTACGACTTATTTCGTGGGCTAGCGACGTGTCGCGGAATAAACGTTTCTTTAAGTTTAATTTGTTGAACTTATTTATTCCCGACCTGTAGACGTAGCAACATAAAGATACATACAGATACATACAGATTCATACAGATACAAACAGATACATACAGATACATACAGATACATACAGATACATATAAATACATACAGATACATACAGATACATACAGATACATCCAGATACATACAGAGATACATACAGATACATTCAGATACATACAGCTACATACAGATACATAAAGATACATAAAGATACATACAGATATATACAGATACATACAGATACATACAGATACATACAGATACATACAGATACATACAGATACAGATACATACAGATACAAACAGAGATACATACAGATACATACAGATACATACTCATCCATACAGATACATACAGATACATACAAATACAAACAGACACATACAGATACATACAGATACATACAGAAACATACATATACCTCTAGATACATATAGATACATACAGATAGATACAGATACATACAGATACATAAAGATACATAAAGATACATACAGATACATACAGATACATACAGATACATACAGATACATACAGATACATACAGATACATACAGATACATACAGATACATACAGATACATACAGCTACATACAGATACATAAAGATACATACAGATACATACAGATACATACAGATACATACAGATACATACAGATACATACAGAGATACATATAGATACATACAGATACATGCAGATACATAAAGATACATAAAGATACATAAAGATACATGCAGATACATACAGATACATTCAGATACATACAGATACATACAGATACATACCGCTACATACAGATACATAAAGATACATAAAGATACATACAGATACATACAGATACATACAGATACATCCAGATACATACAGATACATACAGATACATAGATACATACAGATACATACAGATACATACAGATACATACAGATGCATACAGATACATACAGATACATACAGATACATACAGATACATACAAATACATACAGATACATCCAGATACATACAGATACATACAGATACATAGAGATACATACAGATACATACAGATACATACAGATACATACAGATACATACAGAGATACATACAGATACATACAGATACATACAGATACATAAAGTTACATAAAGATACATAAAGATACATGCAGATACATACAGATACATTCAGATACATAAAGATTCATAAAGATACATACAGATACATACAGATACATACAGATACATACAGATACATCCAGATACATACAGATACATACAGATACATAGAGATACATACAGATACATACAGATACATACAGATACATATAGATACATACAGATACATACAGATACATACTTATCCATACAGATACATACAGATACATACAAATACAAACAGACACACACAGATACATACAGAAACATACATATACCTCTAGATACATACAGATACATAAAGATACATAAAGACACATGAAGATACATACTTATCCATACAGATACATACAGATACATACAGATACATACAGATACATACAGATACAAACAGATACATACAGATACATAAAGATACATAAAGATACATTAAGATAAATAAAGATACATACAGATACATAAAGAGATACATACTTATCCATACAGATACATACAGATACATACAGATACATACAGATACATACAGATACATACAGATTCATACAGATACATACAGATACAAACAGATACATACAGATACATACAGATACATACAGATACATACAGATACATACAGATACATACAGATACATACAGATACATCCAGATACATACAGAGATACATACAGATACATTCAGATACATACAGCTACATACAGATACATAAAGATACATAAAGATACATACAGATATATACAGATACATACAGATACATACAGATACATACAGATACATACAGATACATACAGATACAGATACATACAGATACAGATACATACAGATACAAACAGAGATACATACAGATACATACAGATACATACAGATACATACAGATACATACAGATACATACAGATACATACAGATACATACTTATCCATACAGATACATACAGATACATACAAATACAAACAGACACATACAGATACATACAGATACATACAGAAACATACATATACCTCTAGATACATACAGATACATACAGATAGATACAGATACATACAGATACATAAAGATACATAAAGATACATACAGATACATACAGATACATACAGATACATACAGATACATACAGATACATACAGATACATACAGATACATACAGATACATACAGATACATACAGATACATACAGATACATACAGATACATACAGATACATACAGATACATACAGCTACATACAGATACATAAAGATACATACAGATACATAAAGACACATAAAGATACATACTTATCCATAAAGATACATACAGGTACATACAGATACATACAGAAACATACAGATACATAAAGATACATACAGATACATACAGATACATACAGATACATACAGATACATACAGATACATACAGATACATACAGATACATCCAGATACATACAGAGATACATACAGATACATTCAGATACATACAGCTACATACAGATACATAAAGATACATAAAGATACATACAGATATATACAGATACATACAGATACATACAGATACATACAGATACATACAGATACAGATACATACAGATACAGATACATACAGATACAAACAGAGATACATACAGATACATACAAATACAAACAGACACATACAGATACATACAGATATATACAGAAACATACATATACCTCTAGATACATACAGATACATACAGATAGATACAGATACATAAAGATACATAAAGATGCATAAAGATACATACAGATACATACAGATACATACAGATACATACAGATACATACAGATACATACAGATACATACAGATACATACAGATACATATAGCTACATACAGATACATAAAGATACATACAGATACATACAGATACATACAGATACATACAGAGATACATACAGATACATACAGATACATACAGATACATAAAGATACATACAGATACATACAGATACATACAGATTTATACAGATACATAAAGATACATACAGATACATACAGATACATAGAGATATATACAGATACATACAGATACATACAGATACATACAGATACATAAAGATACATAAAGATACATAAAGATACATACAGATACATACAGATACATACAGATACATACAGATACATACAGATACATACAGATACATACAGATACATACAGATACATACAGATACATACAGATACATACTGACACATACAGATACATACAGATACATACAGATACATACAGATACATAAAGATACATACAGATACATAAAGATACATACAGATACATACAGATACATACAAATACAAACAGACACATACAGATACATACAGATACATACAGATACATACAGATACATACATATACATACAGATACATACAGATACATACAGATACATACAGATACATAAAGATACACACAGATACATACAGATACATCCAGATACATACAGAGATACATACAGATACATACAGATACATACTTATCCATACAGATACATACAGATACATACGAATACAAACAGACACATACAGATACATACAAAAACATACATATACCTCTAGATACATACAGATACATACAGATACATAAAGATACATAAAGATACATACATATACATACAGATACATACAGATACATACCGATACATACAGATACATCCAGATACATACAGATACATACAGATACATAGAGATACATACAGATACATACAGATACATACAGATACATACAGATACATACAGATACATACAGATACATTAAGATACATAAAGATACATAAAGATACATAAAGATACATAAAGATACATACAGATACATAAAGACACATAAAGACACATAAAGATACATACTTATCCATAAAGATACATACAGATACATACAGATACATACAGAAACATACAGAAACATACAGATACATAAAGATACATACAGATACATACAGATACATATAGCTACATACAGATACATAAAGATACATACAGATACATACAGATACATACAGATACATACAGAGATACATACAGATACATACAGATACATACAGATACATAAAGATACATACAGATACATACAGATTTATACAGATACATAAAGATACATACAGATACATACAGATACATAGAGATATATACAGATACATACAGATACATACAGATACATACAGATACATAAAGATACATAAAGAAACATACAGATACATACTGACACATACAGATACATACAGATACATACAGATACATACAGATACATACAGATACATAAAGATACATACAGATACATACAGATACATACAGATACATACAGATACATACAGATACATAAAGATACATACAGATACATAAAGATACATACAGATACATACAGATACATACAGATACATACAGATACAAACAGATACATACAGATACATACAGATACATACAGATACATACAAATACATACAAATACATACAGATACATACAGATACATACAGATACATACAGATACATCCAGATACATACAGATACATACAGATACATTCAGATACATACGGCTACATACAGATACATAAAGATACATAAAGATACATACAGATATATACAGATACATACAGATACATACAGATACATACAGATACATACAGATACAGATACATACAGATACAAACAGAGATACATACAGATACATACAGATACATACAGATACATACAGATACATACTCATCCATACAGATACATACAGATACATACAAATACAAACAGACACATACAGATACATACAGATACATACAGAAACATACATATACCTCTAGATACATATAGATACATACAGATAGATACAGATACATACAGATACATAAAGATACATAAAGATACATACAGATACATACAGATACATACAGATACATACAGATACATACAGATACATACAGATACATACCGATACATACAGATACATCCAGATACATACAGATACATACAGATACATAGAGATACATACAGATACATACAGATACATACAGATACATACAGATACATACAGATACATACAGATACATTAAGATACATAAAGATACATAAAGATACATAAAGATACATAAAGATACATACAGATACATAAAGACACATAAAGACACATAAAGATACATACTTATCCATAAAGATACATACAGATACATACAGATACATACAGAAACATACAGAAACATACAGATACATAAAGATACATACAGATACATACAGATACATATAGCTACATACAGATACATAAAGATACATACAGATACATACAGATACATACAGATACATACAGAGATACATACAGATACATACAGATACATACAGATACATAAAGATACATACAGATACATACAGATTTATACAGATACATACAGATACATACAGATACATACAGATACATAGAGATATATACAGATACATACAGATACATACAGATACATACAGATACATAAAGATACATAAAGAAACATACAGATACATACTGACACATACAGATACATACAGATACATACAGATACATACAGATACATACAGATACATAAAGATACATACAGATACATACAGATACATACAGATACATACAGATACATACAGATACATAAAGATACATACAGATACATAAAGATACATACAGATACATACAGATACATACAGATTCATACAGATACAAACAGATACATACAGATACATACAGATACATACAGATACATACAAATACATACAAATACATACAGATACATACAGATACATACAGATACATACAGATACATCCAGATACATACAGATACATACAGATACATTCAGATACATACGGCTACATACAGATACATAAAGATACATAAAGATACATACAGATATATACAGATACATACAGATACATACAGATACATACAGATACATACAGATACAGATACATACAGATACAAACAGAGATACATACAGATACATACAGATACATACAGATACATAAAGATACATACTCATCCATACAGATACATACAGATACATACAAATACAAACAGACACATACAGATACATACAGATACATACAGAAACATACATATACCTCTAGATACATATAGATACATACAGATAGATACAGATACATACAGATACATAAAGATACATAAAGATACATACAGATACATACAGATACATACAGATACATACAGATACATACAGATACATACAGATACATACAGATACATACAGATACATACAGATACATACAGCTACATACAGATACATAAAGATACATACAGATACATACAGATACATACAGATACATACAGAGATACATATAGATACATACAGATACATGCAGATATATAAAGATACATTCAGATACATACCGCTACATACAGATACATAAAGATACATAAAGATACATACAGATACATACAAATACATACAGATACATCCAGATACATACAGATACATACAGATACATACAGATTTATACAGATACATAAAGATACATACAGATACATACAGATACATAGAGATATATACAGATACATACAGATACATACAGATACATACAGATACATAAAGATACATAAAGATACATAAAGATACATACAGATACATACAGATTTATACAGATACATAAAGATACAAACAGATACATACAGATACATAGATATATATACAGATACATACAGATACATACAGATACATACAGATACATAAAGATACATAAAGAAACATACAGATACATAAAGATACATACAGACATAAAGATACATACTTATCCATAAAGATACATACAGATACATACAGATACATACAAATACATACAGATACATACAGATACATACAGATACATACAGATACATACAGATACATACAGATACATACAGATACATACAAATACAAACAGACACATACAGATACATACAGATACATACAGAAACATACATATACCTCTAGATACATACAGATACATACAGATACATGCAGATACATACAGATACATACAGATTTATACAGATACATACAGATACATACAGATACATACAGATACATCCAGATACATACAGAGATACATACAGATACATTCAGATACATACAGCTACATACAGATACATACAGATACATAAAGATACATACAGATACATACAGATACATACAGATACATAAAGATACATACAGATACATACAGATTTATACAGATACATAAAGATACATACAGATACATACAGATACATAGAGATATATACAGATACATACAGATACATACAGATACATACAGATACATAAAGATACATAAAGAAACATACAGATACATAAAGATACATACAGATATAAAGATACATACTTATCCATAAAGATACATACAGATACATACAGATACATACAAATACATACAGATACATACAGATACATACAGATACATACAGATACATACAGATACATACAGATACATACAGATACATACAGATACATACAGATACATACAAATACAAACAGACACATACAGATACATACAGAAACATACATATACCTCTAGATACATACAGATACATACAGATACATGCAGATACATACAGATACATACAGATTTATACAGATACATACAGATACATACAGATACATCCAGATACATACAGAGATACATACAGATACATTCAGATACATACAGCTACATACAGATACATAAAGATACATAAAGATACATACAGATATATACAGATACATACAGATACATACAGATACATACAGATACATACAGATAGAGATACATACAGATACAGATACATACAGATACAAACAGAGATACATACAGATACATACAGATACATACAGATACATACAGATACATACTTATCCATACAGATACATACAGATACATACAAATACAAACAGACACATACAGATACATACAGATACATACAGAAACATACATATACCTCTAGATACATACAGATACATATAGATAGATACTGATACATACAGATACATAAAGATACATAAAGATACATACAGATACATACAGATACATACAGATACATACAGATACATACAGATACATACAGATACATACAAATACATACAGATACATACAGATACATACAGATACATACAGATACACACAGATACATACAGATACATACAGCTACATACAGATACATAAAGATACATACAGATACATACAGATACATACAGAGATACATACAGATACATACAGATACATGCAGATACATAAAGATACATAAAGATACATAAAGATACATGCAGATACATACAGATACATTCAGATACATACAGATACATACCGCTACATACAGATACATAAAGATACATAAAGATACATACAGATACATACAGATACATACAGATACATCCAGATACATACAGATACATACAGATACATACAGATACATAGAGATACATAGAGATACATAGAGATACATACAGATACATACAGATACATACAGATACATACAGATACATACAGATACATACAGATACATAAAGATACATACAGATACATCCAGATACATACAGATACATACAGATACATAGAGATACATAGAGATACATACAGATACATACAGATACATACAGATACATACAGATACATAGAGATATATACAGATACATACAGATACATACAGATACATACAGATACATAAAGATACATAAAGATACATACAGATACATACAGATACATACAGATACATACAGATACATACAGATACATACAGATACATACAGATACATACAGATACATACAGATACATACAGATACATACTGACACATACAGATACATACAGATACATACAGATACATACAGATACATACAGATACATAAAGATACATACAGATACATAAAGATACATACAGATACATACAGATACATACAGATTCATACAGATACATACAGATACATACAAATACATACAGATACATACAGATACATACAGATACATACAGATACATCCAGATACATACAGAGATACATACAGATACATTCAGATACATACAGCTACATACAGATACATAAAGATACATAAAGATACAACAGATACATACAGATACATACAGAGATACATACAGATACATACAGATACATGCAGATACATAAAGATACATAAAGATACATAAAGATACATAAAGATACATAAAGATACATGCAGATACATACAGATACATTCAGATACATACAGATACATACAGATACATACCGCTACATACAGATACATAAAGATACATAAAGATACATACAGATACATACAGATACATACAGATACATCCAGATACATACAGATACATACAGATACATAGAGATACATAGAGATACATACAGATACATACAGATACATACAGATACATACAGATACATACAGATACATACAGATACATACAGATACATACAGATACATACAGATGCATACAGATACATAAAGATACATACAGATACATCCAGATACATACAGATACATACAGATACAGAGATACATAGAGATACATACAGATACATACAGATACATACAGATACATACAGATACATACAGATACATACAGATACATACAGATACATACTACAAACAGATACAGATACATACAGATACATACGGATACAAACAGATACATACAGATACAAACAGATACATACAGATACATACAGATACATACAGATACATACAGATACATACAGATACATAAAGATACATAAAGATACATAAAGATACATACAGACATAAAGATACATACTTATCCATAAAGATACATACAGATACATACAGATACATACAAATACATACAGATACATACAGATACATACAGATACATACAGATACATACAAATACATACAGATACATACAGATACATACAGATACATACAGATACATACAGATACATACAGATACATACAGATACATACAGATACATACAGATACATACAGAAACATACATATACCTCTAGATACATACAGATACATACAGATACATGCAGATACATACAGATACATACAGATACATACAGATACATACAGATACATACAGATACATACAGATACATCCAGATACATACAGAGATACATACAGATACATTCAGATACATACAGATACATACAGATACATACAGATACATACAGATACATCCAGATACATACAGAGATACATACAGATACATTCAGATACATACAGCTACATACAGATACATAAAGATACATAAAGATACATACAGATATATACAGATACATACAGATACATACAGATACATACAGATACATACAGATACAGATACATACAGATACAGATACATACAGATACAAACAGAGATACAAACAGAGATACATACAGATACATACAGATACATACAGATACATACAGATACATACAGATACATACTTATCCATACAGATACATACAGATACATACAAATACAAACAGACACATACAGATACATACAGATACATACAGAAACATACATATACCTCTAGATACATACAGATACATACAGATAGATACAGATACATACAGATACATAAAGATACATAAAGATACATACAGATACATACAGATACATACAGATACATACAGATACATACAGATACATACAGATACATACAGATACATACAGATACATACAGATACATACAGATACATACAGATACATACAGATACATACAGATACATACAGATACATACAGATACATACAGCTACAAACAGATACATAAAGATACATACAGATACATACAGATACATACAGAGATACATACAGATACATACAGATACATGCAGATACATAAAGATACATAAAGATACATAAAGATACATGCAGATACATACAGATACATTCAGATACATACAGATACATACAGATACATACCGCTACATACAGATACATAAAGATACATAAAGATACATACAGATACATACAGATACATACAGATACATCCAGATACATACAGATACATACAGATACATAGAGATACATAGAGATACATACAGATACATACAGATACATACAGATACATACAGATACATACAGATACATACAGATACATACAGATACATACAGATACATAAAGATACATACAGATACATCCAGATACATACAGATACATACAGACACATACAGATACATACAGATACATACAGAAACATACATATACCTCTAGATACATACAGATACATACAGATACATGCAGATACATACAGATACATACAGATACATACAGATACATACAGATACATACAGATACATACTGACACATACAGATACATACAGATACATACTACAAACAGATACATACAGATACATATAGATACATACAGATACATCCAGATACATACAGAGATACATACAGATACATTCAGATACAAACAGATACATACAGATACATACAGATACATACAGACACATACAGATACATACAGATACATACAGATACATACAGATACATACAGATACAAACAGATATATAAAGATACATACAGATACATACAGATACATACAGATACATACAGATACAAACAGATACATAGAGATACATACAGATTCATACAGATACATACAGATACATACAGATACAAACAGATACATACAGAGATACATACAGATACATTCAGATACAAACAGATACATACAGATACATACAGATACATACAGACACATACAGATACATACAGATACATACAGATACATACAGATACAAACAGATATATAAAGATACATACAGATACATACAGATACATACAGATACATACAGATACATACAGATACATACAGATACATACAGATACATACAGATACAAACAGATACATAGAGATACATACAGATTCATACAGATACATACAGATACATACAGATACAAACAGATACATTCAGATACATACAGATACATTTAGATACATACAGATACATAAAGATACATAAAGATACATAAAGATACATAAAGATACATAAAGATACATACAGATACATAAAGACACATAAAGATACATACTTATCCATAAAGATACATACAGGTACATACAGATACATACAGAAACATACAGATACATAAAGATACATACAGATACATACAGATACATACAGATACATACAGATACATACAGATACATCCAGATACATACAGAGATACATACAGATACATTCAGATACATACAGCTACATACAGATACATAAAGATACATAAAGATACATACAGATACATACAGATACATACAGATACATACAGATACATACAGATACATACAGATACAGATACATACAGATACATAAAGATGCATAAAGATACATACAGATACATACAGATACATACAGATACATACAGATACATACAGATACATACAGATACATACAGATACATACAGATACATACAGATACATACAGATACATACAGATACATATAGCTACATACAGATACATAAAGATAAATACAGATACATACAGATACATACAGATACATACAGATACATACAGAGATACATACAGATACATACAGATACATACAGATACATAAAGATACATACAGATACATACAGATTTATACAGATACATAAAGATACATACAGATACATACAGATACATAGAGATATATACAGATACATACAGATACATACAGATACATACAGATACATAAAGATACATAAAGAAACATACAGATACATACAGATACATACAGATACATACAGATACAAACAGATACATACAGATACATACAGATACATACAGATACATACAGATACATACAGATACATACAGATACATACTGACACATACAGATACATACAGATACATACAGATACATACAGATACATACAGATACATAAAGATACATACAGATACATAAAGATACATACAGATACATACAGATACATACAGATTCATACAGATACAAACAGATACATACAGATACATACAGATACATACAGATACATACAAATACATACAGATACATACAGATACATACAGATACATACAGATACATCCAGATACATACAGAGATACATACAGATACATACAGCTACATACAGATACATAAAGATACATAAAGATACATACAGATATATACAGATACATACAGATACATACAGATACATACAGATACATACAGATACATACAAATACAGATACATACAGATACAAACAGAGATACATACAGATACATACAGATACATACAGATACATACTCATCCATACAGATACATACAGATACATACAAATACAAACAGACACATACAGATACATACAGATACATACAGAAACATACATATACCTCTAGATACATATAGATACATACAGATAGATACAGATACATACAGATACATAAAGATACATAAAGATACATACAGATACATACAGATACATACAGATACATACAGATACATACAGATACATACAGATACATACAGATACATACAGATACATACAGATACATACAGCTACATACAGATACATAAAGATACATACAGATACATACAGATACATACAGATACATACAGAGATACATATAGATACATACAGATACATGCAGATACATAAAGATACATAAAGATACACAAAGATACATGCAGATACATACAGATACATTCAGATACATACAGATACATACCGCTACATACAGATACATAAAGATACATAAAGATACATAAAGATACATACAGATACATACAGATACATACAGATACATCCAGATACATACAGATACATACAGATACATACAGATTTATACAGATACATAAAGATACATACAGATACATACAGATACATAGAGATATATACAGATACATACAGATACATACAGATACATACAGATACATAAAGATACATAAAGATACATACAGATACATACAGATTTATACAGATACATAAAGATACATACAGATACATACAGATACATAGAGATATACACAGATACATACAGATACATACAGATACATACAGATACATAAAGATACATAAAGAAACATACAGATACATAAAGATACATACAGACATAAAGATACATACTTATCCATAAAGATACATACAGATACATACAGATACATACAGATACATACAGATACATACAGATACATACAGATACATACAGATACATACAGATACATACAGATACATACAGATACATACAAATACAAACAGACACATACAGATACATACAGATACATACAGAAACATACATATACCTCTAGATACATACAGATACATACAGATACATACAGATACATACAGATACATACAGATACATAAAGATACATAAAGAAACATACAGATACATAAAGATACATACAGACATAAAGATACATACTTATCCATAAAGATACATACAGATACATACAGATACATACAAATACATACAGATACATACAGATACATACAGATACATACAGATACATACAGATACATACAGATACATACAGATACATACAAATACAAACAGACACATACAGATACATTCAGATACATACAGATACATCCAGATACATACAGAGATACATACAGATACATTCAGATACATACAGCTACATACAGATACATAAAGATACATAAAGATACATACAGATATATACAGATACATACAGATACATACAGATACATACAGATACATACAGATACATACAGATACATACAGATACATCCAGATACATACAGAGATACATACAGATACATTCAGATACATACAGCTACATACAGATACATAAAGATACATAAAGATACATACAGATATATACAGATACATACAGATACATACAGATACATACAGATACATACAGATACATACAGATACATACAGATACAGATACATACAGATACAGATACATACAGATACAGATACATACAGATACAAACAGATACATACAGATACATACAGATACATACAGATACATAAAGATACATACAGATACATCCAGATACATACAGATACATACAGATACATAGAGATACATAGAGATACATACAGATACATACAGATACATACAGATACATACAGATACATACAGATACATACAGATACATACAGATACATACTACAAACAGATACATACAGATACATACAGATACAAACAGATACATACAGATACATACAGATACATACAGCTACATACAGATACATAAAGATACATACAGATACATACAGATACATACAGAGATACATACAGATACATACAGATACATGCAGATACATAAAGATACATAAAGATACATAAAGATACATGCAGATACATACAGATACATTCAGATACATACAGATACATACAGATACATACCGCTACATACAGATACATAAAGATACATAAAGATACATACAGATACATACAGATACATACAGATACATCCAGATACATACAGATACATACAGATACATAGAGATACATAGAGATACATAGAGATACATACAGATACATACAGATACATACAGATACATACAGATACATACAGATACATACAGATGCATACAGATACATAAAGATACATACAGATACATCCAGATACATACAGATACATACAGATACAGAGATACATAGAGATATATACAGATACATACAGATACATACAGATACATACAGATACATACAGATACATACAGATACATACAGATACATACTACAAACAGATACATACAGATACATACAGATACATACAGATACATACAGATACATACAGATACATACAGATACATACAGATACAAACAGATACATACAGATACATACAGATACATACAGATACATACAGATACATAAAGATACATAAAGATACATAAAGATACATAAAGATACATACAGACATAAAGATACATACTTATCCATAAAGATACATACAGATACATACAGATACATACAAATACATACAGATACATACAGATACATACAGATACATACAGATACATACAGATACATACAGATACATACAGATACATACAAATACAAACAGACACATACAGATACATACAGATACATACAGAGATACATACAGATACCTCTAGATACATACAGATACATACAGATACATGCAGATACATACAGATACATACAGATACATACAGATACATACAGATACATACAGATACATCCAGATACATACAGAGATACATACAGATACATTCAGATACATACAGCTACATACAGATACATACAGATACAGATACATACAGATACAGATACATACAGATACAAACAGAGATACATACAGATACATACAGATACATACAGATACATACAGATACATACAGATACATACAGATACATACTTATCCATACAGATACATACAGATACATACAAATACAAACAGACACATACAGATACATACAGATACATACAGAAACATACATATACCTCTAGATACATACAGATACATACAGATAGATACAGATACATACAGATACATAAAGATACATAAAGATACATACAGATACATACAGATACATACAGATACATACAGATACATACAGATACATACAGATACATACAAATACATACAGATACATACAGATACATACAGAGATACATATAGATACATACAGATACATGCAGATACATAAAGATACATAAAGATACACAAAGATACATGCAGATACATACAGATACATTCAGATACATACAGATACATACCGCTACATACAGATACATAAAGATACATAAAGATACATAAAGATACATACAGATACATACAGATACATACAGATACATCCAGATACATACAGATACATACAGATACATACAGATTTATACAGATACATAAAGATACATACAGATACATACAGATACATAGAGATATATACAGATACATACAGATACATACAGATACATACAGATACATTAAGATACATAAAGATACATAAAGATACACACAGATACATACAGATACATCCAGATACATACAGAGATACATACAGATACATACAGATACATACTTATCCATACAGATACATACAGATACATACGAATACAAACAGACACATACAGATACATACAAAAACATACATATACCTCTAGATACATACAGATACATACAGATACATAAAGATACATAAAGATACATACATATACATACAGATACATACAGATACATACCGATACATACAGATACATCCAGATACATACAGATACATACAGATACATAGAGATACATACAGATACATACAGATACATACAGATACATACAGATACATACAGATACATACAGATACATTAAGATACATAAAGATACATAAAGATACATAAAGATACATAAAGATACATACAGATACATAAAGACACATAAAGACACATAAAGATACATACTTATCCATAAAGATACATACAGATACATACAGATACATACAGAAACATACAGAAACATACAGATACATAAAGATACATACAGATACATACAGATACATACAGATACATACAGATACATAAAGATACATACAGATACATACAGATACATACAGATACATACAGAGATACATACAGATACATACAGATACATACAGATACATAAAGATACATACAGATACATACAGATTTATACAGATACATAAAGATACATACAGATACATACAGATACATAGAGATATATACAGATACATACAGATACATACAGATACATACAGATACATAAAGATACATAAAGAAACATACAGATACATACTGACACATACAGATACATACAGATACATACAGATACATACAGATACATACAGATACATAAAGATACATACAGATACATACAGATACATACAGATACATACAGATACATACAGATACATAAAGATACATACAGATACATAAAGATACATACAGATACATACAGATACATACAGATACATACAGATACAAACAGATACATACAGATACATACAGATACATACAGATACATACAAATACATACAAATACATACAGATACATACAGATACATACAGATACATACAGATACATACAGATACATACAGATACATACAGATACATTCAGATACATACGGCTACATACAGATACATAAAGATACATAAAGATACATACAGATATATACAGATACATACAGATACATACAGATACATACAGATACATACAGATACAGATACATACAGATACAAACAGAGATACATACAGATACATACAGATACATACAGATACATACAGATACATACTCATCCATACAGATACATACAGATACATACAAATACAAACAGACACATACAGATACATACAGATACATACAGAAACATACATATACCTCTAGATACATATAGATACATACAGATAGATACAGATACATACAGATACATAAAGATACATAAAGATACATACAGATACATACAGATACATACAGATACATACAGATACATACAGATACATACAGATACATACCGATACATACAGATACATCCAGATACATACAGATACATACAGATACATAGAGATACATACAGATACATACAGATACATACAGATACATACAGATACATACAGATACATACAGATACATTAAGATACATAAAGATACATAAAGATACATAAAGATACATACAGATACATAAAGACACATAAAGACACATAAAGATACATACTTATCCATAAAACTACATACAGATACATACAGATACATACAGAAACATACAGAAACATACAGATACATAAAGATACATACAGATACATACAGATACATATAGCTACATACAGATACATAAAGATACATACAGATACATACAGATACATACAGATACATACAGAGATACATACAGATACATACAGATACATACAGATACATAAAGATACATACAGATACATACAGATTTATACAGATACATAAAGATACATACAGATACATACAGATACATAGAGATATATACAGATACATACAGATACATACAGATACATACAGATACATAAAGATACATAAAGAAACATACAGATACATACTGACACATACAGATACATACAGATACATACAGATACATACAGATACATACAGATACATAAAGATACATACAGATACATACAGATACATACAGATACATACAGATACATACAGATACATAAAGATACATACAGATACATAAAGATACATACAGATACATACAGATACATACAGATACATACAGATACAAACAGATACATACAGATACATACAGATACATACAGATACATACAAATACATACAAATACATACAGATACATACAGATACATACAGATACATACAGATACATCCAGATACATACAGATACATACAGATACATTCAGATACATACGGCTACATACAGATACATAAAGATACATAAAGATACATACAGATATATACAGATACATACAGATACATACAGATACATACAGATACATACAGATACAGATACATACAGATACAAACAGAGATAGATACAGATACATACAGATACATACAGATACATAAAGATACATACTCATCCATACAGATACATACAGATACATACAAATACAAACAGACACATACAGATACATACAGATACATACAGAAACATACATATACCTCTAGATACATATAGATACATACAGATAGATACAGATACATACAGATACATAAAGATACATAAAGATACATACAGATACATACAGATACATACAGATACATACAGATACATACAGATACATACAGATACATACAGATACATACAGATACATACAGATACATACAGCTACATACAGATACATAAAGATACATACAGATACATACAGATACATACAGATACATACAGAGATACATATAGATACATACAGATACATGCAGATATATAAAGATACATTCAGATACATACCGCTACATACAGATACATAAAGATACATAAAGATACATACAGATACATACAAATACATACAGATACATACAGATACATACAGATACATACAGATACATACAGATTTATACAGATACATAAAGATACATACAGATACATACAGATACATAGAGATATATACAGATACATACAGATACATACAGATACATACAGATACATAAAGATACATAAAGATACATAAAGATACATACAGATACATACAGATTTATACAGATACATAAAGATACAAACAGATACATACAGATACATAGATATATATACAGATACATACAGATACATACAGATACATACAGATACATAAAGATACATAAAGAAACATACAGATACATAAAGATACATACAGACATAAAGATACATACTTATCCATAAAGATACATACAGATACATACAGATACATACAAATACATACAGATACATACAGATACATACAGATACATACAGATACATACAGATACATACAGATACATACAGATACATACAAATACAAACAGACACATACAGATACATACAGATACATACAGAAACATACATATACCTCTAGATACATACAGATACATACAGATACATGCAGATACATACAGATACATACAGATTTATACAGATACATACAGATACATACAGATACATACAGATACATCCAGATACATACAGAGATACATACAGATACATTCAGATACATACAGCTACATACAGATACTTAAAGATACATAAAGATACATACAGATACATACAGATACATACAGATACATAAAGATACATACAGATACATACAGATTTATACAGATACATAAAGATACATACAGATACATACAGATACATAGAGATATATACAGATACATACAGATACATACAGATACATACAGATACATAAAGATACATAAAGAAACATACAGATACATACAGATACATACAGATACATCCAGATACATACAGATACATACAGATACATAGAGATACATAGAGATACATACAGATACATACAGATACATACAGATACATACAGATACATACAGATACATACAGATACATACAGATACATACAGATACATACAGATGCATACAGATACATAAAGATACATACAGATACATCCAGATACATACAGATACATACAGATACAGAGATACATAGAGATACATACAGATACATACAGATACATACAGATACATACAGATACATACAGATACATACAGATACATACAGATACATACTACAAACAGATACAGATACATACAGATACATACGGATACAAACAGATACATACAGATACAAACAGATACATACAGATACATACAGATACATACAGATACATACAGATACATACAGATACATAAAGATACATAAAGATACATAAAGATACATACAGACATAAAGATACATACTTATCCATAAAGATACATACAGATACATACAGATACATACAAATACATACAGATACATACAGATACATACAGATACATACAGATACATACAGATACATACAGATACATACAGATACATACAGATACATACAGATACATACAGAAACATACATATACCTCTAGATACATACAGATACATACAGATACATACAGATACATACAGATACATACAGATACATACAGATACATACAGATACATACAGATACATACAGATACATCCAGATACATACAGAGATACATACAGATACATTCAGATACATACAGCTACATACAGATACATAAAGATACATAAAGATACATACAGATATATACAGATACATACAGATACATACAGATACATACAGATACATACAGATACAGATACATACAGATACAGATACATACAGATACAAACAGAGATACAAACAGAGATACATACAGATACATACAGATACATACAGATACATACAGATACATACAGATACATACTTATCCATACAGATACATACAGATACATACAAATACAAACAGACACATACAGATACATACAGATACATACAGAAACATACATATACCTCTAGATACATACAGATACATACAGATAGATACAGATACATACAGATACATAAAGATACATAAAGATACATACAGATACATACAGATACATACAGATACATACAGATACATACAGATACATACAGATACATACAGATACATACAGATACATACAGATACATACAGATACATACAGATACATACAGATACATACAGATACATACAGCTACAAACAGATACATAAAGATACATACAGATACATACAGATACATACAGAGATACATACAGATACATACAGATACATGCAGATACATAAAGATACATAAAGATACATAAAGATACATGCAGATACATACAGATACATTCAGATACATACAGATACATACAGATACATACCGCTACATACAGATACATAAAGATACATAAAGATACATACAGATACATACAGATACATACAGATACATCCAGATACATACAGATACATACAGATACATAGAGATACATAGAGATACATACAGATACATACAGATACATACAGATACATACAGATACATACAGATACATACAGATACATACAGATACATACAGATACATAAAGATACATACAGATACATCCAGATACATACAGATACATACAGACACATACAGATACATACAGATACATACAGAAACATACATATACCTCTAGATACATACAGATACATACAGATACATGCAGATACATACAGATACATACAGATACATACAGATACATACAGATACATACAGATACATACTGACACATACAGATACATACAGATACATACTACAAACAGATACATACAGATACATATAGATACATACAGATACATCCAGATACATACAGAGATACATACAGATACATTCAGATACAAACAGATACATACAGATACATACAGATACATACAGACACATACAGATACATACAGATACATACAGATACATACAGATACATACAGATACAAACAGATATATAAAGATACATACAGATACATACAGATACATACAGATACATACAGATACAAACAGATACATAGAGATACATACAGATTCATACAGATACATACAGATACATACAGATACAAACAGATACATACAGAGATACATACAGATACATTCAGATACAAACAGATACATACAGATACATACAGATACATACAGACACATACAGATACATACAGATACATACAGATACATACAGATACAAACAGATATATAAAGATACATACAGATACATACAGATACATACAGATACATACAGATACATACAGATACATACAGATACATACAGATACATACAGATACAAACAGATACATAGAGATACATACAGATTCATACAGATACATACAGATACATACAGATACAAACAGATACATACAGATACATACAGATACATTTAGATACATACAGATACATAAAGATACATAAAGATACATAAAGATACATAAAGATACATAAAGATACATACAGATACATAAAGACACATAAAGATACATACTTATCCATAAAGATACATACAGATACATACAGATACATACAGATACATACAGATACATAAAGATACATACAGATACATACAGATACATACAGATACATACAGATACATACAGATACATCCAGATACATACAGAGATACATACAGATACATTCAGATACATACAGCTACATACAGATACATAAAGATACATAAAGATACATACAGATACATACAGATACATACAGATACATACAGATACATACAGATACATACAGATACAGATACATACAGATACATAAAGATGCATAAAGATACATACAGATACATACAGATACATACAGATACATACAGATACATACAGATACATACAGATACATACAGATACATACAGATACATACAGATACATACAGATACATACAGATACATATAGCTACATACAGATACATAAAGATAAATACAGATACATACAGATACATACAGATACATACAGATACATACAGAGATACATACAGATACATACAGATACATACAGATACATAAAGATACATACAGATACATACAGATTTATACAGATACATAAAGATACATACAGATACATACAGATACATAGAGATATATACAGATACATACAGATACATACAGATACATACAGATACATAAAGATACATAAAGAAACATACAGATACATACAGATACATACAGATACATACAGATACAAACAGATACATACAGATACATACAGATACATACAGATACATACAGATACATACAGATACATACAGATACATACTGACACATACAGATACATACAGATACATACAGATACATACAGATACATACAGATACATAAAGATACATACAGATACATAAAGATACATACAGATACATACAGATACATACAGATTCATACAGATACAAACAGATACATACAGATACATACAGATACATACAGATACATACAAATACATACAGATACATACAGATACATACAGATACATACAGATACATCCAGATACATACAGAGATACATACAGATACATACAGCTACATACAGATACATAAAGATACATAAAGATACATACAGATATATACAGATACATACAGATACATACAGATACATACAGATACATACAGATACATACAAATACAGATACATACAGATACAAACAGAGATACATACAGATACATACAGATACATACAGATACATACTCATCCATACAGATACATACAGATACATACAAATACAAACAGACACATACAGATACATACAGATACATACAGAAACATACATATACCTCTAGATACATATAGATACATACAGATAGATACAGATACATACAGATACATAAAGATACATAAAGATACATACAGATACATACAGATACATACAGATACATACAGATACATACAGATACATACAGATACATACAGATACATACAGATACATACAGATACATACAGCTACATACAGATACATAAAGATACATACAGATACATACAGATACATACAGATACATACAGAGATACATATAGATACATACAGATACATGCAGATACATAAAGATACATAAAGATACACAAAGATACATGCAGATACATACAGATACATTCAGATACATACAGATACATACCGCTACATACAGATACATAAAGATACATAAAGATACATAAAGATACATACAGATACATACAGATACATACAGATACATCCAGATACATACAGATACATACAGATACATACAGATTTATACAGATACATAAAGATACATACAGATACATACAGATACATAGAGATATATACAGATACATACAGATACATACAGATACATACAGATACATAAAGATACATAAAGATACATACAGATACATACAGATTTATACAGATACATAAAGATACATACAGATACATACAGATACATAGAGATATACACAGATACATACAGATACATACAGATACATACAGATACATAAAGATACATAAAGAAACATACAGATACATAAAGATACATACAGACATAAAGATACATACTTATCCATAAAGATACATACAGATACATACAGATACATACAGATACATACAGATACATACAGATACATACAGATACATACAGATACATACAGATACATACAGATACATACAGATACATACAAATACAAACAGACACATACAGATACATACAGATACATACAGAAACATACATATACCTCTAGATACATACAGATACATACAGATACATGCAGATACATACAGATACATACAGATACATAAAGATACATAAAGAAACATACAGATACATAAAGATACATACAGACATAAAGATACATACTTATCCATAAAGATACATACAGATACATACAGATACATACAGATACATACAGATACATACAGATACATACAGATACATACAGATACATACAGATACATACAGATACATACAGATACATACAAATACAAACAGACACATACAGATACATTCAGATACATACAGATACATCCAGATACATACAGAGATACATACAGATACATTCAGATACATACAGCTACATACAGATACATAAAGATACATAAAGATACATACAGATATATACAGATACATACAGATACATACAGATACATACAGATACATACAGATACATACAGATACATACAGATACATCCAGATACATACAGAGATACATACAGATACATTCAGATACATACAGCTACATACAGATACATAAAGATACATAAAGATACATACAGATACATACAGATACATACAGATACATACAGATACATACAGATACATACAGATACATACAGATACATACAGATACAGATACATACAGATACAGATACATACAGATACAGATACATACAGATACAAACAGATACATACAGATACATACAGATACATACAGATACATAAAGATACATACAGATACATACAGATACATACAGATACATACAGATACATAGAGATACATAGAGATACATACAGATACATACAGATACATACAGATACATACAGATACATACAGATACATACAGATACATACAGATACATACTACAAACAGATACATACAGATACATACAGATACAAACAGATACATACAGATACATACAGATACATACAGCTACATACAGATACATAAAGATACATACAGATACATACAGATACATACAGAGATACATACAGATACATACAGATACATGCAGATACATAAAGATACATAAAGATACATAAAGATACATGCAGATACATACAGATACATTCAGATACATACAGATACATACAGATACATACCGCTACATACAGATACATAAAGATACATAAAGATACATACAGATACATACAGATACATACAGATACATCCAGATACATACAGATACATACAGATACATAGAGATACATAGAGATACATAGAGATACATACAGATACATACAGATACATACAGATACATACAGATACATACAGATACATACAGATACATACAGATGCATACAGATACATAAAGATACATACAGATACATCCAGATACATACAGATACATACAGATACAGAGATACATAGAGATATATACAGATACATACAGATACATACAGATACATACAGATACATACAGATACATACAGATACATACAGATACATACTACAAACAGATACATACAGATACATACAGATACATACAGATACATACAGATACATACAGATACATACAGATACATACAGATACAAACAGATACATACAGATACATACAGATACATACAGATACATACAGATACATAAAGATACATAAAGATACATAAAGATACATAAAGATACATACAGACATAAAGATACATACTTATCCATAAAGATACATACAGATACATACAGATACATACAAATACATACAGATACATACAGATACATACAGATACATACAGATACATACAGATACATACAGATACATACAGATACATACAGATACATACAAATACAAACAGACACATACAGATACATACAGATACATACAGAGATACATACAGATACCTCTAGATACATACAGATACATACAGATACATACAGATACATACAGATACATACAGATACATACAGATACATACAGATACATACAGATACATCCAGATACATACAGAGATACATACAGATACATTCAGATACATACAGCTACATACAGATACATACAGATACAGATACATACAGATACAGATACATACAGATACAAACAGAGATACATACAGATACATACAGATACATACAGATACATACAGATACATACTTATCCATACAGATACATACAGATACATACAAATACAAACAGACACATACAGATACATACAGATACATACAGAAACATACATATACCTCTAGATACATACAGATACATACAGATAGATACAGATACATACAGATACATAAAGATACATAAAGATACATACAGATACATACAGATACATACAGATACATACAGATACATACAGATACATACAGATACATACAAATACATACAGATACATACAGATACATACAGATACATACAGATACATACAGATACATACAGATACATACAGCTACATACAGATACATAAAGATACATACAGATACATACAGATACATACAGAGATACATACAGATACATACAGATACATGCAGATACATAAAGATACATAAAGATACATAAAGATACATGCAGATACATACAGATACATTCAGATACATACAGACACATACAGATACATACCGCTACATACAGATACATAAAGATACATAAAGATACATACAGATACATACAGATACATACAGATACATCCAGATACATACAGATACATACAGATACATAGAGATACATAGAGATACATAGAGATACATACAGATACATACAGATACATACAGATACATACAGATACATACAGATACATACATATACATACAGATACATAAAGATACATACAGATACATCCAGATACATACAGATACATAGAGATACATACAGATACATACAGATACATACAGATACATACAGATACATAGAGATATATACAGATACATACAGATACATACAGATACATACAGATACATAAAGATACATAAAGATACATACAGATACATACAGATACATACAGATACATACAGATACATACAGATACATACAGATACATACAGATACATACAGATACATACAGATACATACAGATACATACTGACACATACAGATACATACAGATACATACAGATACATACAGATACATACAGATACATAAAGATACATACAGATACATAAAGATACATACAGATACATACAGATACATACAGATTCATACAGATACATACAGATACATACAGATACATACAGATACATACAGATACATACAGATACATACAAATACATACAGATACATACAGATACATACAGATACATACAGATACATCCAGATACATACAGAGATACATACAGATACATTCAGATACCTACTGCTACATACAGATACATAAAGATACATACAGATACATACAGATATATACAGATACATACAGATACATACAGATACATACAGATACATACAGATACATACAGATACATACAGATACATAAAGATACATAAAGATACATAAAGATACATAAAGATACATACAGACATAAAGATACATACTTATCCATAAAGATACATACAGATACATACAGATACATACAAATACATACAGATACATACAGATACATACAGATACATACAGATACATACAGATACATACAGATACATACAGATACATACAAATACAAACAGACACATACAGATACATACAGATACATACTACAAACAGATACATACAGATACATACAGATACATACAGATACATACAGATACATACAGCTACATACAGATAGATAAAGAAACATACAGATACATACAGATACATACAGAGATACATACAGATACATACAGATACATGCAGATACATAAAGATACATAAAGATACATAAAGATACATGCAGATACATACAGATACATTCAGATACATACAGATACATACAGATACATACCGCTACATACAGATACATAAAGATACATAAAGATACATACAGATACATACAGATACATACAGATACATCCAGATACATACAGATACATACAGATACATAGAGATACATAGAGATACATACAGATACATACAGATACATACAGATGCATACAGATACATAAAGATACATACAGATACATCCAGATACATACAGATACATACAGATACAGAGATACATAGAGATATATACAGATACATACAGATACATACAGATACATACAGATACATACAGATACATACAGATACATACAGATACATACAGATACATACTACAAACAGATACAGATACATACAGATACATACAGATACATACTACAAACATACAGATACATACAGATACATACAGATACATACAGATACATACAGATACATACAGATACATACAGATACATAAAGATACATAAAGATACATACAGACATAAAGATACATACAGACATAAAGATACATACTTATCCATAAAGATACATACAGATACATACAGATACATACAAATACATACAGATACATACAGATACATACAGATACATACAGATACATACAGATACATACAGATACATACAGATACATACAGATACATACAAATACAAACAGACACATACAGATACATACAGATACATACAGAGATACATACAGATACCTCTAGATACATACAGATACATACAGATACATGCAGATACATACAGATACATACAGATACATACAGATACATACAGATACATACAGATACATCCAGATACATACAGAGATACATACAGATACATTCAGATACATACAGCTACATACAGATACATACAGATACAGATACATACAGATACAGATACATACAGATACAAACAGAGATACATACAGATACATACAGATACATACAGATACATACAGATACATACAGATACATACAGATACATACTTATCCATACAGATACATACAGATACATACAAATACAAACAGACACATACAGATACATACAGATACATACAGAAACATACATATACCTCTAGATACATACAGATACATACAGATAGATACAGATACATACAGATACATAAAGATACATACCGCTACATACAGATACATAAAGATACATAAAGATACATACAGATACATACAGATACATAGAGATACATAGATATACATACAGATACATACAGATACATACAGATACATACAGATACATACAGATACATACAGATACATACAGATGCATACAGATACATAAAGATACATACAGATACATCCAGATACATACAGATACATACAGATACAGAGATACATAGAGATATATACAGATACATACAGATACATACAGATACATACAGATACATACAGATACATACAGATACATACAGATACATACAGATACATACTACAAACAGATACATACAGATACATACAGATACATACAGATACATACAGATACATACAGATACATACAGATACAAACAGATACATACAGATACATACAGATACATACAGATACATACAGATACATAAAGATACATAAAGATACATAAAGATACATAAAGATACATAAAGATACATACAGACATAAAGATACATACTTATCCATAAAGATACATACAGATACATACAGATACATACAAATACATACAGATACATACAGATACATACAGATACATACAGATACATACAGATACATACAGATACATACAGATACATACAAATACAAACAGACACATACAGATACATACAGATACATACAGAGATACATACAGATACCTCTAGATACATACAGATACATACAGATACATACAGATACATACAGATACATACAGATACATACAGATACATACAGATACATACAGATACATCCAGATACATACAGAGATACATACAGATACATTCAGATACATACAGCTACATACAGATACATACAGATACAGATACATACAGATACAGATACATACAGATACAAACAGAGATACATACAGATACATACAGATACATACAGATACATACAGATACATACAGATACATACAGATACATACTTATCCATACAGATACATACAGATACATACAAATACAAACAGACACATACAGATACATACAGATACATACAGAAACATACATATACCTCTAGATACATACAGATACATACAGATAGATACAGATACATACAGATACATAAAGATACATAAAGATACATACAGATACATACAGATACATACAGATACATACAGATACATACAGATACATACAGATACATACAAATACATACAGATACATACAGATACATACAGATACATACAGATACATACAGATACATACAGATACATACAGCTACATACAGATACATAAAGATACATACAGATACATACAGATACATACAGAGATACATACAGATACATACAGATACATGCAGATACATAAAGATACATAAAGATACATAAAGATACATGCAGATACATACAGATACATTCAGATACATACAGACACATACAGATACATACCGCTACATACAGATACATAAAGATACATAAAGATACATACAGATACATACAGATACATACAGATACATCCAGATACATACAGATACATACAGATACATAGAGATACATAGAGATACATAGAGATACATAAAGATACATGCAGATACATACAGATACATTCAGATACATACAGACACATACAGATACATACCGCTACATACAGATACATACAGATACATACAGATACATACAGATACATACAGATACATACAGATACATACAGCTACATACAGATGTATGTATCTGTATGTATCTGTATCTATCTGTATGTATCTGTATGTATCTAGAGGTATATGTATGTTTCTGTATGTATCTGTATGTATCTGTATGTGTCTGTTTGTATTTGTATGTATCTGTATGTATCTGTATGGATAAGTATGTATCTGTATGTATCTGTATGTATCTGTATGTATCTGTATGTATCTGTATGTATCTGTATGTATCTGCATGTATCTGTATGTATCTAGAGGTATCTGTATGTATCTCTGTATGTATCTGTATGTATCTGTATGTGTCTGTTTGTATTTGTATGTATCTGTATGTATCTGTATGTATCTGTATGTATCTGTATGTATCTGTATGTATCTGTATGTATCTGTATGTATTTGTATGTATCTGTATGTATCTGTATGTATCTTTATGGATAAGTATGTATCTTTATGTCTGTATGTATCTTTATGTATCTTTATGTATCTTTATGTATCTTTATGTATCTGTATGTATCTGTATGTATCTGTATGTATCTGTATGTATCTGTTTGTATCTGTATGTATCTGTATGTATCTGTATGTATCTGTATGTATCTGTATGTATCTGTATGTATCTGTTTGTAGTATGTATCTGTATGTATCTGTATGTATCTGTATGTATCTGTATGTATCTGTATGTATCTGTATGTATCTGTATGTATCTGTATATATCTCTATGTATCTCTGTATCTGTATGTATCTGTATGTATCTGGATGTATCTGTATGTATCTTTATGTATCTGTATGCATCTGTATGTATCTGTATGTATCTGTATGTATCTCTATGTATCTTTATGTATCTTTATGTATCTGTATGTAGCGGTATGTATCTGTATGTATCTGTATGTATCTGAATGTATCTGTATGTATCTGTTTGTAGTATGTATCTGTATGTATCTGTATGTGTCTGTTTGTATTTGTATGTATCTGTATGTATCTGTATGTATCTGTATGTATCTGTATGTATCTGTATGTATCTTTATGTATCTTTATGTATCTGTATGTAGCGGTATGTATCTGTATGTATCTGTATGTATCTGAATGTATCTGTATGTATCTGCATGTATCTTTATGTATCTTTATGTATCTTTATGTATCTGCATGTATCTGTATGTATCTGTATGTATCTCTGTATGTATCTGTATGTATCTGTATGTTTCTTTATGTATCTGTATGTAGCTGTATGTATCTGTATGTATCTGTATGTATCTGTATGTATCTGTATGTATCTGTTTGTAGTATGTATCTGTATGTATCTGTATGTGTCTGTTTGTATTTGTATGTATCTGTATGTATCTGTATGTATCTGTATGTATCTGTATGTATCTGTATGTATCTGTATGTATCTGTATGTATTTGTATGTATCTGTATGTATCTGTATGTATCTTTATGGATAAGTATGTATCTTTATGTCTGTATGTATCTTTATGTATCTTTATGTATCTTTATGTATCTTTATGTATCTGTATGTATCTGTATGTATCTGTATGTATCTGTATGTATCTGTATGTATCTGTATGTATCTGTATATATCTGTATGTATCTGTATGTATCTTTATGTATCTGTATGTAGCTGTAGGTATCTGAATGTATCTGTATGTATCTCTGTATGTATCTGGATGTATCTGTATGTATCTGTATGTATCTGTATGTATCTGTATGTATTTGTATGTATCTGTATGTATCTGTATGTATCTGTATGTATCTGTATGTATCTGTATGTATCTGTATGAATCTGTATGTATCTGTATGTATCTGTATGTATCTTTATGTATCTGTATGTATCTTTATGTATCTGTATGTATCTGTATGTATCTGTATGTATCTGTATGTATCTGTATGTGTCAGTATGTATCTGTATGTATCTGTATGTATCTGTATGTATCTGTATGTATCTGTATGTATCTGTATGTATCTGTATGTATCTGTATGTATCTGTATGTATCTGTATGTATCTTTATGTATCTTTATGTATCTGTATGTATCTGTATGTATCTGTATGTATCTGTATATATCTCTATGTATCTGTATGTATCTGTATGTATCTGTATGTATCTGTATGTATCTCTATGTATCTGTATGTATCTGGATGTATCTGTATGTATCTTTATGTATCTGTATGTATATGTATGTATCTGTATGTATCTGTATGTATCTGTATGTATCTGTATGTATCTGTATGTATCTGTATGTATCTCTATGTATCTCTATGTATCTCTATGTATCTGTATGTATCTGTATGTATCTGGATGTATCTGTATGTATCTGTATGTATCTGTATGTATCTTTATGTATCTTTATGTATCTGTATGTAGCGGTATGTATCTGTATGTGTCTGTATGTATCTGAATGTATCTGTATGTATCTGCATGTATCTTTATGTATCTTTATGTATCTTTATGTATCTGCATGTATCTGTATGTATCTGTATGTATCTGTATGTATCTGTATCTATCTGTATGTATCTGTATGTATCTAGAGGTATATGTATGTTTCTGTATGTATCTGTATGTATCTGTATGTGTCTGTTTGTATTTGTATGTATCTGTATGTATCTGTATGGATAAGTATGTATCTGTATGTATCTGTATGAATCTGTATGTATCTGTATGTATCTGTATGTATCTCTGTTTGTATCTGTATGTATCTGTATCTGTATGTATCTGTATCTGTATGTATCTGTATCTGTATGTATCTGTATGTATCTGTATGTATCTGTATGTATCTGTATGTATCTTTATGTATCTTTATGTATCTTTATGTATCTGTATGTATCTGTATGTATCTGTATGTATCTGTATGTATCTGTATGTATCTGTATGTATCTGTATGTATTTGTATGTATCTGTATGTATGTGTGTATCTTTATGGATAAGTATGTATCTTTATGTCTGTATGTATCTTTATGTATCTTTATGTATCTTTATGTATCTTTATGTATCTTTATGTATCTTTATGTATCTGTATGTATCTGTATGTATCTGTATGTATCTGTATGTATCTGTATGTATCTGTATGTATCTGTATGTATCTGTATGTATCTGTATGTATCTGTTTGTAGTATGTATCTGTATGTATCTGTATGTATCTGTATGTATCTGTATGTATCTGTATGTATCTGTATGTATCTGTATGTATCTGTATGTATCTGTATGTATCTGTATGCATCTCTATGTATCTCTATGTATCTGTATGTATCTGTATGTATCTGGATGTATCTGTATGTATCTGTATGTATCTGTATGTATCTGTATGTATCTGTATGTATCTGTATGTATCCTTATGTATCTGTATGTATCTGTATGTATCTGTATGTATCTGTATGTATCTGTATGTATCTCTATGTATCTCTATGTATCTGTATGTATCTGTATGTATCTGGATGTATCTGTATGTATCTGTATGTATCTGTATGTATCTTTATGTATCTGTATGTAGCGGTATGTATCTGTATGTATCTGTATGTATCTGAATGTATCTGTATGTATCTCCATGTATCTTTATGTATGTTTATGTATCTTTATGTATCTGCATGTATCTGTATGTATCTGTATTTATCTCTGTATGTATCTGTATGTATCTGTATGTATCTGTATGTATCTGTATGTATCTTTATGTATCTGTTTGTAGCTGTATGTATCTGTATGGATAAGTATGTATCTTCATGTGTCTTTATGTATCTTTATGTATCTGTATGTATCTGTATGTATCTAGAGGTATATGTATGTTTCTGTATGTATCTGTATGTATCTGTATGTGTCTGTTTGTATTTGTATGTATCTGTATGTATCTGTATGTATTTGTATGTATCTGGATGTATCTGTATGTATCTTTATGTATCTTTATGTATCTGTATGCATCTGTATGTATCTGTATCTGTATGTATCTGTATGTATCTGTATGTATCTGTATGTATCTCTATGTATCTCTATGTATCTCTATGTATCTGTATGTATCTGTATGTATCTGGATGTATCTGTATGTATCTGTATGTATCTGTATGTATCTGTATGTATCTGTATGTATCTGTATGTATCTGTATGTATCTGTATGCATCTCTATGTATCTCTATGTATCTGTATGTATCTGTATGTATCTGGATGTATCTGTATGTATCTGTATGTATCTGTATGTATCTGTATGTATCTGTATGTATCTGTATGTATCCTTATGTATCTGTATGTATCTGTATGTATCTGTATGTATCTGTATGTATCTGTATGTATCTCTATGTATCTCTATGTATCTGTATGTATCTGTATGTATCTGGATGTATCTGTATGTATCTGTATGTATCTGTATGTATCTTTATGTATCTGTATGTAGCGGTATGTATCTGTATGTATCTGTATGTATCTGAATGTATCTGTATGTATCTCCATGTATCTTTATGTATGTTTATGTATCTTTATGTATCTGCATGTATCTGTATGTATCTGTATTTATCTCTGTATGTATCTGTATGTATCTGTATGTATCTGTATGTATCTGTATGTATCTTTATGTATCTGTTTGTAGCTGTATGTATCTGTATGGATAAGTATGTATCTTCATGTGTCTTTATGTATCTTTATGTATCTGTATGTATCTGTATGTATCTAGAGGTATATGTATGTTTCTGTATGTATCTGTATGTATCTGTATGTGTCTGTTTGTATTTGTATGTATCTGTATGTATCTGTATGTATTTGTATGTATCTGGATGTATCTGTATGTATCTTTATGTATCTTTATGTATCTGTATGCATCTGTATGTATCTGTATCTGTATGTATCTGTATGTATCTGTATGTATCTGTATGTATCTCTATGTATCTCTATGTATCTCTATGTATCTGTATGTATCTGTATGTATCTGGATGTATCTGTATGTATCTGTATGTATCTGTATGTATCTTTATGTATCTTTATGTAACTGTATGTAGCGGTATGTATCTGTATGTATCTGTATGTATCTGAATGTATCTGTATGTATCTGCATGTATCTTTATGTATCTTTATGTATCTTTATGTATCTGCATGTATCTGTATGTATCTGTATGTATCTCTGTATGTATCTGTATGTATCTGTATGTATCTTCTGTATGTAGCTGTATGTATCTGTATGTATCTGTATGTATCTGTATGTATCTGTATGTATCTGTATGTATCTGTATGTATCTGTTTGTAGTATGTATCTGTATGTAACTGTATGTATCTGTATGTATCTGTATGTATCTGTTTGTATCTGTATGTATCTGTATGTATCTGTATGTATCTGTATGTATCTGTATGTATCTGTATGTATCTGTATGTATCTGTATGTATCTGTATGTATCTGTATGTATCTGTATGTATCTGTATTTATCTCTATGTATCTCTATGTATCTGTATGTATCTGTATGTATCTGGATGTATCTGTATGTATCTGTATGTATCTGTATGTATCTGTATGTATCTGTATGTATCTTTATGTATCTGTATGTATCTGTATGTATCTGTATGTATCTGTATGTATCTGTATGTATCTGTATGTATCTCTATGTATCTCTATGTATCTGTATGTATCTGTATGTATCTGGATGTATCTGTTTGTATCTGTATGTATCTGTATGCATCTTTATGTATCTGTATGTAGCGGTATGTATCTGTATGTATCTGTATGTATCTGAATGTATCTGTATGTATCTCCATGTATCTTTATGTATGTTTATGTATCTGTATGTATCTGTATGTATCTGTATGTATCTGTATGTATCTCTGTATGTATCTGTATGTATCTGTATGTATCTGTATGTATCTGTATGTATCTTTATGTATCTGTTTGTAGCTGTATGTATCTGTATGTATATGTATGTATCTGTATGTATCTGTATGTATCTGTATGTATCTGTATGTATCTGTATGTATCTGTATGTATCTGTATGTATCTGTATGTATCTTTATGTATCTTTATGTATCTGTATGTATCTGTATCTATCTGTATGTATCTGTATGTATCTAGAGGTATATGTATGTTTCTGTATGTATCTGTATGTATCTGTATGTGTCTGTTTGTATTTGTATGTATCTGTATGTATCTGTATGGATAAGTATGTATCTGTATGTATCTGTTTGAATCTGTATGTATCTGTATGTATCTGTATGTATCTCTGTTTGTATCTGTATGTATCTGTATCTGTATGTATCTGTATCTGTATGTATCTGTATCTGTATGTATCTGTATGTATCTGTATGTATCTGTATGTATCTGTATATATCTGTATGTATCTTTATGTATCTTTATGTATCTTTATGTATCTGTATGTATCTGTATGTATCTGTATGTATCTGTATGTATCTGTATGTATCTGTATGTATTTGTATGTATCTGTATGTATCTGTGTGTATCTTTATGGATAAGTATGTATCTTTATGTCTGTATGTATCTTTATGTATCTTTATGTATCTTTATGTATCTTTATGTATCTTTATGTATCTTTATGTATCTGTATGTATCTGTATGTATCTGTATGTATCTGTATGTATCTGTTTGTATCTGTATGTATCTGTATGTATCTGTATGTATCTGTATGTATCTGTTTGTAGTATGTATCTGTATGTATCTGTATGTATCTGTATGTATCTGTATGTATCTGTATATATCTGTATGTATCTGTATGTATCTGTATGTATCTGTATGTATCTGTATGTATCTCTATGTATCTTTATGTATCTCTATGTATCTGTATGTATCTGTATGTATCTGGATGTATCTGTATGTATCTGTATGTATCTGTATGTATCTGTATGTATCTGTATGTATCTGTATGTATCCTTATGTATCTGTATGTATCTGTATGTATCTGTATGTATCTGTATGTATCTGTATGTATCTGTATGTATCTGGATGTATCTGTATGTATCTGTATGTATCTGTATGTATCTTTATGTATCTGTATGTAGCGGTATGTATCTGTATGTATCTGTATGTATCTGAATGTATCTGTATGTATCTCCATGTATCTTTATGTATGTTTATGTATCTTTATGTATCTGCATGTATCTGTATGTATCTGTATGTATCTGTATGTATCTGTATGTATCTGTATGTATCTGTATGTATCTGTATGTATCTGTATGTATCTTTATGTATCTTTATGTATCTGTATGTATCTGTATCTATCTGTATGTATCTATATGTATCTAGAGGTATATGTATGTTTCTGTATGTATCTGTATGTATCTGTATGTGTCTGTTTGTATTTGTATGTATCTGTATGTATCTGTATGGATGAGTTTGTATCTGTATGTATCTGTATGTATCTGTATGTATCTCTGTTTGTATCTGTATGTATCTGTATCTGTATGTATCTGTATCTGTATGTATCTGTATGTATCTGTATGTATCTGTATGTATCTGTATGTATCTGTATATATCTGTATGTATCTTTATGTATCTTTATGTATCTGTATGTAGCTGTATGTATCTGAATGTATCTGTATGTATCTCTGTATGTATCTGGATGTATCTGTATGTATCTGTATGTATCTGTATGTATCTGTATGTATTAGTATGTATCTGTATGTATCTGTATGTATCTGTATGTATCTGTTTGTATCTGTATGTATCTGTATGAATCTGTATGTATCTGTATGTATCTGTATGTATCTGTATGTATCTGTATGGATAAGTATGTATCTCTTTATGTATCTGTATGTATCTATATTTATCTTTATGTATCTTTATGTATCTTTATGTATCTGTATGTATCTGTTTGTATCTGTATGTATCTAGAGGTATATGTATGTTTCTGTATGTATCTGTATGTGTCTGTATGTATCTGTATGTATCTGTATGTATCTCTGTTTGTATCTGTATGTATCTGTATCTGTATGTATCTGTATCTGTATGTATCTGTATGTATCTGTATGTATCTGTATGTATCTGTATGTATCTGTATATATCTGTATGTATCTTTATGTATCTTTATGTATCTGTATGTAGCTGTATGTATCTTTATGTATCTGTATGTATCTGTATGTATCTGAATGTATCTGTATGTATCTCTGTATGTATCTGGATGTATCTGTATGTATCTGTATGTATCTGTTAGTATCTGTATGTATCTGTATGTATCTTTATGTATCTTTATGTATCTGTATGTATCTGTATGTATCTGTATGTATCTGTATGTATCTGTATGTATCTGTATGTATGGATAAGTATGTATCTGTATGTATCTGTATGTATCTGTATGTATCTTTATGTATCTTTATGTATCTGTATGTATCTGTATGTATCTGTATGTATCTAGAGGTATATGTATGTTTCTGTATGTATCTGTATGTATCTGTATGTGTCTGTTTGTATTTGTATGTATCTGTATGTATCTGTATGTATCTGTATGCATCTGTATGTATCTGTATGTATCTGTATGTATCTGTATGTATCTGTATGTATCTGTATGTATCTGTATGTATCTGTTTGTATCTGTATGTATCTGTATGTATCTGTATGTATCTGTATGTATCTGTTTGTAGTATGTATCTGTATGTATCTGTATGTATCTGTATGTATCTGTATGTATCTGTATGTATCTGTATGTATCTGTATGTATCTGTATGTATCTGTATGTATCTCTATGTATCTCTATGTATCTGTATGTATCTGTATGTATCTGGATGTATCTGTATGTATCTTTATGTATCTGTATGTATCTGTATGTATCTGTATGTATCTGTATGTATCTGTATGTATCTGTATGTATCTCTATGTATCTCTATGTATCTGTATGTATCTGTATGTATCTGGTTGTATCTGTATGTATCTGTATGTATCTGTATGTATCTTTATGTATCTTTATGTATCTGTATGTAGCGGTATGTATCTGTATGTATCTGTATGTATCTGAATGTATCTGTATGTATCTGCATGTATCTTTATGTATCTTTATGTATCTTTATGTATCTGCATGTATCTGTATGTATCTGTATGTATCTCTGTATGTATCTGTATGTATCTGTATGTATCTGTATGTATCTGTTTGTAGTATGTATCTGTATGTATCTGTATGTATCTGTATGTATCTGTATGTATCTGTATGTATCTGTATGTATCTGTATGTATCTGTATGTATCTGTATGTATCTGTATGTATCTGTATGCATCTCTATGTATCTCTATGTATCTGTATGTATCTGTATGTATCTGGATGTATCTGTATGTATCTGTATGTATCTGTATGTATCTGTATGTATCTGTATGTATCTGTATGTATCCTTATGTATCTGTATGTATCTGTATGTATCTGTATGTATCTGTATGTATCTGTATGTATCTCTATGTATCTCTATGTATCTGTATGTATCTGTATGTATCTGTATGTATCTGTATGTATCTGTATGTATCTGTATGTATCTTTATGTATCTGTATGTAGCGGTATGTATCTGTATGTATCTGTATGTATCTGAATGTATCTGTATGTATCTCCATGTATCTTTATGTATGTTTATGTATCTTTATGTATCTGCATGTATCTGTATGTATCTGTATTTATCTCTGTATGTATCTGTATGTATCTGCATGTATCTGTATGTATCTGTATGTATCTTTATGTATCTGTTTGTAGCTGTATGTATCTGTATGGATAAGTATGTATCTTCATGTGTCTTTATGTATCTTTATGTATCTGTATGTATCTGTATGTATCTAGAGGTATATGTATGTTTCTGTATGTATCTGTATGTATCTGTATGTATCTGTTTGTATTTGTATGTATCTGTATGTATCTGTATGTATTTGTATGTATCTGTATGTATCTGTATGTATCTTTATGGATAAGTATGTATCTGTATGGATAAGTATGTATCTGTATGTATCTGTATGAATCTGTATGTATCTGTATGTATCTGTATGTATCTCTGTTTGTATCTGTATGTATCTGTATCTGTATGTATCTGTATCTGTATGTATCTGTATCTGTATGTATCTGTATGTATCTGTATGTATCTGTATGTATCTGTATGTATCTGTATGTATCTTTATGTATCTTTATGTATCTTTATGTATCTGTATGTATCTGTATGTATCTGTATGTATCTGTATGTATCTGTATGTATCTGTATGTATTTGTATGTATCTGTATGTATCTGTGTGTATCTTTATGGATAAGTATGTATCTTTATGTCTGTATGTATCTTTATGTATCTTTATGTATCTTTATGTATCTTTATGTATCTTTATGTATCTTTATGTATCTGTATGTATCTGTATGTATCTGTATGTATCTGTATGTATCTGTTTGTATCTGTATGTATCTGTATGTATCTGTATGTATCTGTATGTATCTGTTTGTAGTATGTATCTGTATGTATCTGTATGTATCTGTATGTATCTGTATGTATCTGTATGTATCTGTATGTATCTGTATGTATCTGTATGTATCTGTATGTATCTGTATGTATCTCTATGTATCTTTATGTATCTCTATGTATCTGTATGTATCTGTATGTATCTGGATGTATCTGTATGTATCTGTATGTATCTGTATGTATCTGTATGTATCTGTATGTATCTGTATGTATCTGTATGTATCTGTATGTATCTGTATGTATCTGTATGTATCTGTATGTATCTGTATGTATCTGTATGTATCTCTATGTATCTCTATGTATCTGTATGTATCTGTATGTATCTGGATGTATCTGTATGTATCTGTATGTATCTGTATGTATCTTTATGTATCTGTATGTAGCGGTATGTATCTGTATGTATCTGTATGTATCTGAATGTATCTGTATGTATCTCCATGTATCTTTATGTATGTTTATGTATCTTTATGTATCTGCATGTATCTGTATGTATCTGTATGTATCTGTATGTATCTGTATGTATCTGTATGTATCTGTATGTATCTGTATGTATCTTTATGTATCTTTATGTATCTGTATGTATCTGTATCTATCTGTATGTATCTATATGTATCTAGAGGTATATGTATGTTTCTGTATGTATCTGTATGTATCTGTATGTATCTGTTTGTATTTGTATGTATCTGTATGTATCTGTATGGATGAGTTTGTATCTGTATGTATCTGTATGTATCTGTATGTATCTCTGTTTGTATCTGTATGTATCTGTATCTGTATGTATCTGTATCTGTATGTATCTGTATGTATCTGTATGTATCTGTATGTATCTGTATGTATCTGTATATATCTGTATGTATCTTTATGTATCTTTATGTATCTGTATGTAGCTGTATGTATCTGAATGTATCTGTATGTATCTCTGTATGTATCTGGATGTATCTGTATGTATCTGTATGTATCTGTATGTATCTGTATGTATTTGTATGTATCTGTATGCATCTGTATGTATCTGTATGTATCTGTTTGTATCTGTATGTATCTGTATGAATCTGTATGTATCTGTATGTATCTGTATGTATCTGTATGTATCTGTATGGATAAGTATGTATCTCTTTATGTATCTGTATGTATCTATATTTATCTTTATGTATCTTTATGTATCTTTATGTATCTGTATGTATCTGTATGTATCTGTATGTATCTGTATGTATCTGTATGTTTCTGTATGTATCTGTATGTATCTGTATGTATCTGTATGGATAAGTATGTATCTTCATGTGTCTTTATGTATCTTTATGTATCTGTATGTATCTGTATGTATCTAGAGGTATATGTATGTTTCTGTATGTATCTGTATGTGTCTGTATGTATCTGTATGTATCTGTATGTATCTCTGTTTGTATCTGTATGTATCTGTATCTGTATGTATCTGTATCTGTATGTATCTGTATGTATCTGTATGTATCTGTATGTATCTGTATGTATCTGTATATATCTGTATGTATCTTTATGTATCTTTATGTATCTGTATGTAGCTGTATGTATCTTTATGTATCTGTATGTATCTGTATGTATCTGAATGTATCTGTATGTATCTCTGTATGTATCTGGATGTATCTGTATGTATCTGTATGTATCATTTAGTATCTGTATGTATCTGTATGTATCTTTATGTATCTTTATGTATCTGTATGTATCTGTATGTATCTGTATGTATCTGTATGTATCTGTATGTATCTGTATGTATGGATAAGTATGTATCTGTATGTATCTGTATGTATCTTTATGTATCTTTATGTATCTGTATGTATCTGTATGTATCTGTATGTATCTAGAGGTATATGTATGTTTCTGTATGTATCTGTATGTATCTGTATGTGTCTGTTTGTATTTGTATGTATCTGTATGTATCTGTATGTATCTGTATGCATCTGTATGTATCTGTATGTATCTGTATGTATCTGAATGTATCTGTATGTATCTGTATGTATCTGTATGTATCTGTATGTATCTGTATGTATCTGTATGTATCTGTATGTATCTGTATGTATTTGTATGTATCTGTATGTATCTGTATGTATCTTTATGGATAAGTATGTATCTTTATGTCTGTATCTTTATGTATCTTTATGTATCTGTATGTATCTGTATGTATCTGTATGTATCTGTATGTATCTGTTTGTATCTGTATGTATCTGTATGTATCTGTATGTATCTGTATGTATCTGTTTGTAGTATGTATCTGTATGTATCTGTATGTATCTGTATGTATCTGTATGTATCTGTATGTATCTGTATGTATCTGTATGTATCTGTATGTATCTCTATGTATCTCTATGTATCTGTATGTTTCTGTATGTATCTGGATGTATCTGTATGTATCTTTATGTATCTGTATGTATCTGTATGTATCTGTATGTATCTGTATGTATCTGTATGTATCTGTATGTATCTGTATGTATCTCTATGTATCTCTATGTATCTGTATGTATCTGTATGTATCTGGTTGTATCTGTATGTATCTGTATGTATCTGTATGTATCTTTATGTATCTTTATGTATCTGTATGTAGCGGTATGTATCTGTATGTATCTGTATGTATCTGAATGTATCTGTATGTATCTGCATGTATCTTTATGTATCTTTATGTATCTTTATGTATCTGCATGTATCTGTATGTATCTGTATGTATCTCTATATGTATCTGTATGTATCTTTATATATCTGTATGTAGCTGTATGTATCTGTATGTATCTGTATGTATCTGTATGTATCTGTATGTATCTGTATGTATCTGTATGTATCTGTATGTATCTGTATGTATCTGTATGTATCTGTATGTATCTGTATGTATCTGTATGTATCTGTATGTATCTGTATGCATCTGTATGTATCTGTATGTATCTGTTTGTATCTGTATGTATCTGTATGAATCTGTATGTATCTGTATGTATCTGTATGTATCTGTATGTATCTGTATGGATAAGTATGTATCTCTTTATGTATCTGTATGTATCTATATTTATCTTTATGTATCTTTATGTATCTTTATGTATCTTTATGTATCTTTATGTATCTTTATGTATCTGTATGTATCTGTATGTATCTGTATGTATCTGTATGTATCTAGAGGTATATGTATGTTTCTGTATGTATCTGTATGTATCTGTATGTGTCTGTTTGTATTTGTATGTATCTGTATGTATCTGTATGTATCTGTATGCATCTGTATGTATCTGTATGTATCTGTATGTATCTGAATGTATCTGTATGTATCTGTATGTATCTGTATGTATCTGTATGTATCTGTATGTATCTGTATGTATCTGTATGTATCTGTATGTATTTGTATGTATCTGTATGTATCTGTATGTATCTGTATGTATCTTTATGTATCTCTATGTATCTGTATGTATCTGTATGTATCTGGATGTATCTGTATGTATCTGTATGTATCTGTATGTATCTGTATGTATCTGTATGTATCTGTATGTATCTTTATGTATCTGTATGTATCTGTATGTATCTGTATGTATCTGTATGTATCTGTATGTATCTCTATGTATCTCTATGTATCTGTATGTATCTGTATGTATCTGGATGTATCTGTATGTATCTGTATGTATCTGTATGTATCTTTATGTATCTGTATGTAGCGGTATGTATCTGTATGTATCTGTATGTATCTGAATGTATCTGTATGTATCTCCATGTATCTTTATGTATGTTTATGTTTCTTTATGTATCTGCATGTATCTGTATGTATCTGTATGTATCTGTATGTATCTGTATGTATCTGTATGTATCTGTATGTATCTGTATGTATCTTTATGTATCTTTATGTATCTGTATGTATCTGTATCTATCTGTATGTATCTATATGTATCTAGAGGTATATGTATGTTTCTGTATGTATCTGTATGTATCTGTATGTGTCTGTTTGTATTTGTATGTATCTGTATGTATCTGTATGGATGAGTTTGTATCTGTATGTATCTGTATGTATCTGTATGTATCTCTGTTTGTATCTGTATGTATCTGTATCTGTATGTATCTGTATCTGTATGTATCTGTATGTATCTGTATGTATCTGTATGTATCTGTATGTATCTGTATATATCTGTATGTATCTTTATGTATCTTTATGTATCTGTATGTAGCTGTATGTATCTGAATGTATCTGTATGTATCTCTGTATGTATCTGGATGTATCTGTATGTATCTGTATGTATCTGTATGTATCTGTATGTATTTGAATGTATCTGTATGTATCTGTATGTATCTGTATGTATCTGTTTGTATCTGTATGTATCTGTATGAATCTGTATGTATCTGTATGTATCTGTATGTATCTGTATGTATCTGTATGGATAAGTATGTATCTCTTTATGTATCTGTATGTATCTATATTTATCTTTATGTATCTTTATGTATCTTTATGTATCTGTATGTATCTGTTTGTATCTGTATGTATCTGTATGTATCTGTATGTTTCTGTATGTATCTGTATGTATCTGTATGTATCTGTATGGATAAGTATGTATCTTCATGTGTCTTTATGTATCTTTATGTATCTGTATGTATCTGTATGTATCTAGAGGTATATGTATGTTTCTGTATGTATCTGTATGTGTCTGTATGTATCTGTATGTATCTGTATGTATCTCTGTTTGTATCTGTATGTATCTGTATCTGTATGTATCTGTATCTGTATGTATCTGTATGTATCTGTATGTATCTGTATGTATCTGTATGTATCTGTATATATCTGTATGTATCTTTATGTATCTTTATGTATCTGTATGTAGCTGTATGTATCTTTATGTATCTGTATGTATCTGTATGTATCTGAATGTATCTGTATGTATCTCTGTATGTATCTGGATGTATCTGTATGTATCTGTATGTATCTGTTAGTATCTGTATGTATCTGTATGTATCTTTATGTATCTGTATGTATCTGTATGTATCTGTATGTATCTGTATGTATCTGTATGTATCTGTATGTATCTGTATGTATGGATAAGTATGTATCTGTATGTATCTGTATGTATCTGTATGTATCTGTATGTATCTGTATGTATCTGTATGTATCTGTATGTATCTGTATGTATCTAGAGGTATATGTATGTTTCTGTATGTATCTGTATGTATCTGTATGTGTCTGTTTGTATTTGTATGTATCTGTATGTATCTGTATGTATCTGTATGCATCTGTATGTATCTGTATGTATCTGTATGTATCTGAATGTATCTGTATGTATCTGTATGTATCTGTATGTATCTGTATGTATCTGTATGTATCTGTATGTATCTGTATGTATCTGTATGTATTTGTATGTATCTGTATGTATCTGTATGTATCTTTATGGATAAGTATGTATATTTATGTCTGTATCTTTATGTATCTTTATGTATCTGTATGTATCTGTATGTATCTGTATGTATCTGTATGTATCTGTATGTATCTGTATGTATCTGTATGTATCTGTATGTATCTGTATGTATCTGTTTGTAGTATGTATCTGTATGTATCTGTATGTATCTGTATGTATCTGTATGTATCTGTATGTATCTGTATGTATCTGTATGTATCTCTATGTATCTCTATGTATCTGTATGTATCTGTATGTATCTGGATGTATCTGTATGTATCTTTATGTATCTGTATGTATCTGTATGTATCTGTATGAATCTGTATGTATCTGTATGTATCTGTATGTATCTCTATGTATCTCTATGTATCTGTATGTATCTGTATGTATCTGGTTGTATCTGTATGTATCTGTATGTATCTGTATGTATCTTTATGTATCTTTATGTATCTGTATGTAGCGGTATGTATCTGTATGTATCTGTATGTATCTGAATGTATCTGTATGTATCTGCATGTATCTTTATGTATCTTTATGTATCTTTATGTATCTGCATGTATCTGTATGTATCTGTATGTATCTCTGTATGTATCTGTATGTATCTGTATGTATCTGTATGTATCTGTATGTATCTGTATGTATCTGTATGTATCTGTATGTATCTGTATGTATCTGTATGTATCTGTATGTATCTGTATGTATCTGTATGCATCTCTATGTATCTCTATGTATCTCTATGTATCTGTATGTATCTGGATGTATCTGTATGTATCTGTATGTATCTGTATGTATCTGTATGTATCTGTATGTATCTGTATGTATCCTTATGTATCTGTATGTATCTGTATGTATCTGTATGTATCTGTATGTATCTGTATGTATCTCTATGTATCTCTATGTATCTGTATGTATCTGTATGTATCTGGATGTATCTGAATGTATCTGTATGTATCTGTATGTATCTTTATGTATCTGTATGTAGCGGTATGTATCTGTATGTATCTGTATGTATCTGAATGTATCTGTATGTATCTCCATGTATCTTTATGTATGTTTATGTATCTTTATGTATCTGCATGTATCTGTATGTATCTGTATTTATCTCTGTATGTATCTGTATGTATCTGTATGTATCTGTATGTATCTGTATGTATCTTTATGGATAAGTATGTATCTTTATGTATCTCTGTATGTATCTGGATGTATGTATCTGTTTGTAGTATGTATCTGTATGTATCTGTATGTATCTGTATGTATCTGTATGTATCTGTATGTATCTGTATGTCTCTGTATGTATCTGTATGTATCTGTATGTATCTGTATGTATCTGTATGTATCTGTATGTATCTGTATGTATCTCTATGTATCTCTATGTATCTGTATGTATCTGTATGTATCTGGATGTATCTGTATGTATCTTTATGTATCTGTATGCATCTGTATGTATCTGTATGTATCTGTATGTATCTGTATGTATCTGTATGTATCTGTATGTATCTGTTTGTATCTCTATGTATCTCTATGTATCTGTATGTATCTGTATGTATCTGGATGTATCTGTATGTATCTTTATGTATCTGTATGTATCTGTATGTATCTGTATGTATCTGTTTGTATCTGTATGTATCTGTATCTGTATGTATCTGTATGTATCTGTATGTATCTGTATGTATCTGTATGTATCTTTATGGATAAGTATGTATCTTTATGTCTGTATGTATCTTTATGTATCTGAATGTATCTGTATGTATCTCTGTATGTATCTGGATGTATGTATCTGTTTGTAGTATGTATCTGTATGTATCTGTATGTATCTGTATGTATCTGTATGTATCTGTATGTATCTGTATGTATCTGTATGTATCTGTATGTATCTGTATGTATCTGTATGTATCTGTATGTATCTCTATGTATCTCTATGTATCTGTATGTATCTGTATGTATCTGGATGTATCTGTATGTATCTTTATGTATCTGTATGCATCTGTATGTATCTGTATCTGTATGTATCTGTATGTATCTGTATGTATCTGTATGTATCTCTATGTATCTCTATGTATCTGTATGTATCTGTATGTATCTGGATGTATCTGTATGTATCTGTATGTATCTGTATGTATCTTTATGTATCTTTATGTAACTGTATGTAGCGGTATGTATCTGTATGTATCTGTATGTATCTGAATGTATCTGTATGTATCTGCATGTATCTTTATGTATCTTTATGTATCTTTATGTATCTGCATGTATCTGTATGTATCTGTATGTATCTCTGTATGTATCTGTATGTATCTGTATGTATCTTCTGTATGTAGCTGTATGTATCTGTATGTATCTGTATGTATCTGTATGTATCTGTATGTATCTGTATGTATCTGTTTGTAGTATGTATCTGTATGTATCTGTATGTATCTGTATGTATCTGTATGTATCTGTTTGTATCTGTATGTATCTGTATGTATCTGTATGTATCTGTATGTATCTGTATGTATCTGTATGTATCTGTATGTATCTGTATGTATCTGTATGTATCTGTATGTATCTGTATGTATCTCTATGTATCTCTATGTATCTGTATGTATCTGTATGTATCTGGATGTATCTGTATGTATCTGTATGTATCTGTATGTATCTGTATGTATCTGTATGTATCTGTATGTATCCTTATGTATCTGTATGTATCTGTATGTATCTGTATGTATCTGTATGTATCTGTATGTATCTGTATGTATCTCTATGTATCTCTATGTATCTGTATGTATCTGTATGTATCTGGATGTATCTGTATGTATCTGTATGTATCTGTATGCATCTTTATGTATCTGTATGTAGCGGTATGTATCTGTATGTATCTGTATGTATCTGAATGTATCTGTATGTATCTCCATGTATCTTTATGTATGTTTATGTATCTTTATGTATCTGCATGTATCTGTATGTATCTGTATTTATCTCTGTATGTATCTGTATGTATCTGTATGTATCTGTATGTATCTGTATGTATCTTTATGTATCTGTTTGTAGCTGTATGTATCTGTATGTATATGTATGTATCTGTATGTATCTGTATGTATCTGTATGTATCTGTATGTATCTGTATGTATCTGTATGTATCTGTATGTATCTGTATGTATCTTTATGTATCTTTATGTATCTGTATGTATCTGTATCTATCTGTATGTATCTGTATGTATCTAGAGGTATATGTATGTTTCTGTATGTATCTGTATGTATCTGTATGTGTCTGTTTGTATTTGTATGTAACTGTATGTATCTGTATGGATAAGTATGTATCTGTATGTATCTGTATGAATCTGTATGTATCTGTATGTATCTGTATGTATCTCTGTTTGTATCTGTATGTATCTGTATCTGTATGTATCTGTATCTGTATGTATCTGTATCTGTATGTATCTGTATGTATCTGTATGTATCTGTATGTATCTGTATATATCTGTATGTATCTTTATGTATCTTTATGTATCTTTATGTATCTGTATGTATCTGTATGTATCTGTATGTATCTGTATGTATCTGTATGTATCTGTATGTATTTGTATGTATCTGTATGTATCTGTGTGTATCTTTATGGATAAGTATGTATCTTTATGTCTGTATGTATCTTTATGTATCTTTATGTATCTTTATGTATCTTTATGTATCTTTATGTATCTTTATGTATCTTTATGTATCTGTATGTATCTGTATGTATCTGTATGTATCTGTATGTATCTGTTTGTATCTGTATGTATCTGTATGTATCTGTATGTATCTGTATGTATCTGTTTGTAGTATGTATCTGTATGTATCTGTATGTATCTGTATGTATCTGTATGTATCTGTATGTATCTGTATGTATCTGTATGTATCTGTATGTATCTGTATGTATCTGTATGTATCTGTATGTATCTCTATGTATCTTTATGTATCTCTATGTATCTGTATGTATCTGTATGTATCTGGATGTATCTGTATGTATCTGTATGTATCTGTATGTATCTGTATGTATCTGTATGTATCTGTATGTATCCTTATGTATCTGTATGTATCTGTATGTATCTGTATGTATCTGTATGTATCTCTATGTATCTCTATGTATCTGTATGTATCTGTATGTATCTGGATGTATCTGTATGTATCTGTATGTATCTGTATGTATCTTTATGTATCTGTATGTAGCGGTATGTATCTGTATGTATCTGTATGTATCTGAATGTATCTGTATGTATCTCCATGTATCTTTATGTATGTTTATGTATCTTTATGTATCTGCATGTATCTGTATGTATCTGTATGTATCTGTATGTATCTGTATGTATCTGTATGTATCTGTATGTATCTTTATGTATCTTTATGTATATGTATGTATCTGTATCTATCTGTATGTATCTATATGTATCTAGAGGTATATGTATGTTTCTGTATGTATCTGTATGTGTCTGTTTGTATTTGTATGTATCTGTATGTATCTGTATGGATGAGTTTGTATCTGTATGTATCTGTATGTATCTGTATGTATCTCTGTTTGTATCTGTATGTATCTGTATCTGTATGTATCTGTATCTGTATGTATCTGTATGTATCTGTATGTATCTGTATGTATCTGTATGTATCTGTATATATCTGTATGTATCTTTATGTATCTTTATGTATCTGTATGTAGCTGTATGTATCTGAATGTATCTGTATGTATCTCTGTATGTATCTGGATGTATCTGTATGTATCTGTATGTATCTGTATGTATCTGTATGTATTTGTATGTATCTGTATGTATCTGTATGTATCTGTATGTATCTGTTTGTATCTGTATGTATCTGTATGAATCTGTATGTATCTGTATGTATCTGTATGTATCTGTATGTATCTGTATGGATAAGTATGTATCTCTTTATGTATCTGTATGTATCTATATTTATCTTTATGTATCTTTATGTATCTGTATGTATCTGTTTGTATCTGTATGTATCTGTATGTATCTGTATGTTTCTGTATGTATCTGTATGTATCTGTATGTATCTGTATGGATAAGTATGTATCTTCATGTGTCTTTATGTATCTTTATGTATCTGTATGTATCTGTATGTATCTAGAGGTATATGTATGTTTCTGTATGTATCTGTATGTGTCTGTATGTATCTGTATGTATCTGTATGTATCTCTGTTTGTATCTGTATGTATCTGTATCTGTATGTATCTGTATGTATCTGTATGTATCTGTATGTATCTGTATATATCTGTATGTATCTTTATGTATCTTTATGTATCTGTATGTAGCTGTATGTATCTTTATGTATCTGTATGTATCTGTATGTATCTGAATGTATCTGTATGTATCTCTGTATGTATCTGGATGTATCTGTATGTATCTGTATGTATCTGTTAGTATCTGTATGTATCTGTATGTATCTTTATGTATCTTTATGTATCTGTATGTATCTGTATGTATCTGTATGTATCTGTATGTATCTGTATGTATCTGTATGTATGGATAAGTATGTATCTGTATGTATCTGTATGTATCTGTATGTATCTTTATGTATCTTTATGTATCTGTATGTATCTGTATGTATCTGTATGTATCTAGAGGTATATGTATGTTTCTGTATGTATCTGTATGTATCTGTATGTGTCTGTTTGTATTGGTATGTATCTGTATGTATCTGTATGTATCTGTATGTATCTGTATGTATCTGTATGTATCTGTATGTATCTGTATGTATCTGTATGTATCTGTATGTATCTGTATGTATCTGTATGTATCTGTATGTATCTGTATGTATCTGTATGTATCTGTATGTATCTGTATGTATCTGTATGTATCTGTATGTATCTTTATGGATAAGTATGTATCTTTATGTCTGTATCTTTATGTATCTTTATGTATCTGTATGTATCTGTATGTATCTGTATGTATCTGTATGTATCTGTATGTATCTGTATGTATCTGTATGTATCTGTATGTATCTGTATGTATCTGTTTGTAGTATGTATCTGTATGTATCTGTATGTATCTGTATGTATCTGTATGTATCTGTATGTATCTGTATGTATCTGTATGTATCTGTATGTATCTCTATGTATCTCTATGTATCTGTATGTATCTGTATGTATCTGGATGTATCTGTATGTATCTTTATGTATCTGTATGTATCTGTATGTATCTGTATGTATCTGTATGTATCTGTATGTATCTGTATGTATCTGTATGTATCTGTATGTATCTGTATGTATCTGTATGTATCTGGTTGTATCTGTATGTATCTGTATGTATCTGTATGTATCTTTATGTATCTTTATGTATCTGTATGTAGCGGTATGTATCTGTATGTATCTGTATGTATCTGAATGTATCTGTATGTATCTGCATGTATCTTTATGTATCTTTATGTATCTTTATGTATCTGCATGTATCTGTATGTATCTGTATGTATCTCTGTATGTATCTGTATGTATCTGTATGTATCTTTATATATCTGTATGTAGCTGTATGTATCTGTATGTATCTGTATGTATCTGTATGTATCTGTATGTATCTGTATGTATCTGTATGTATCTGTATGTATCTGTATGTATCTGTATGTATCTGTATGTATCTGTATGTATCTGTATGTATCTGTATGTATCTGTATGCATCTGTATGTATCTGTATGTATCTGTATGTATCTGAATGTATCTGTATGTATCTGTATGTATCTGTATGTATCTGTATGTATCTGTATGTATCTGTATGTATCTGTATGTATTTGTATGTATCTGTATGTATCTGTATGTATCTTTATGGATAAGTATGTATCTTTATGTCTGTATCTTTATGTATCTTTATGTATCTTTATGTATCTGTATGTATCTGTATGTATCTGTATGTATCTGTATGTATCTAGAGGTATATGTATGTTTCTGTATGTATCTGTATGTATCTGTATGTGTCTGTTTGTATTTGTATGTATCTGTATGTATCTGTATGTATCTGTATGCATCTGTATGTATCTGTATGTATCTGTATGTATCTGAATGTATCTGTATGTATCTGTATGTATCTGTATGTATCTGTATGTATCTGTATGTATCTGTATGTATCTGTATGTATCTGTATGTATTTGTATGTATCTGTATGTATCTGTATGTATCTTTATGGATAAGTATGTATCTTTATGTCTGTATCTTTATGTATCTTTATGTATCTTTATGTATCTGTATGTATCTGTATGTATCTGTATGTATCTGTATGTATCTGTTTGTATCTGTATGTATCTGTATGTATCTGTATGTATCTGTTTGTAGTATGTATCTGTATGTATCTGTATGTATCTGTATGTATCTGTATGTATCTGTATGTATCTGTATGTATCTGTATGTATCTGTATGTATCTCTATGTATCTCTATGTATCTGTATGTATCTGTATGTATCTGGATGTATCTGTATGTATCTTTATGTATCTTTATGTATCTGTATGTATCTGTATCTATCTGTATGTATCTGTATGTATCTAGAGGTATATGTATGTTTCTGTATGTATCTGTATGTGTCTGTTTGTATTTGTATGTATCTGTATGTATCTGTATGGATAAGTATGTATCTGTATGTATCTGTATGTATCTGTATGTATCTGTATGTATCTGTATGTATCTCTGTTTGTATCTGTATGTATCTGTATCTGTATGTATCTGTATCTGTATGTATCTGTATGTATCTGTATGTATCTGTATATATCTGTATGTATCTTTATGTATCTTTATGTATCTGTATGTAGCTGTATGTATCTGAATGTATCTGTATGTATCTCTGTATGTATCTGTATGTATCTGTATGTATCTGTATGTATCTTTATGTATCTGTATGTAGCGGTATGTATCTGTATGTATCTGTATGTATCTGAATGTATCTGTATGTATCTGCATGTATCTTTATGTATCTTTATGTATCTTTATGTATCTGCATGTATCTGTATGTATCTATATGTATCTCTGTATGTATCTGTATGTATCTGTATGTATCTGTATGTATCTTTATGTATCTGTATGTAGCTGTATGTATCTGTATGTATCTGTATGTATCTGTATGTATCTGTATGTATCTGTATGTATCTGTATGTATCTGTATGTATCTGTATGTATCTGTATGTATCTGTATGTATCTTTATGTATCTTTATGTATCTGTATGTATCTGTATCTATCTGTATGTATCTATATGTATCTAGAGGTATATGTATGTTTCTGTATGTATCTGTATGTATCTGTATGTGTCTGTTTGTATTTGTATGTATCTGTATGTATCTGTATGGATGAGTATGTATCTGTATGTATCTGTATGTATCTGTATGTATCTGTATGTATCTGTATGTATCTGTATGTATCTGTATGTATCTGTATGTATCTGTATGTATCTAGAGGTATATGTATGTTTCTGTATGTATCTGTATGTGTCTGTTTGTATTTGTATGTATCTGTATGTATCTGTATGTATATGTATGTATCTGTATGTATCTGTATGTATCTGTATGTATCTGTATGTATCTGTATGTATCTGTATGTATCTGTATGTATCTGTATGTATCTGTATGTATCTGTATGTATCTGTATGTATCTCTATGTATCTCTATGTATCTGTATGTATCTGTATGTATCTGGATGTATCTGTATGTATCTTTATGTATCTGTATGCATCTATATGTATCTGTATGTATCTGTATGTATCTGTATGTATCTGTATGTATCTGTATGTATCTGTATGTATCTCTATGTATCTCTATGTATCTGTATGTATCTGTATGTATCTGGATGTATCTGTATGTATTTGTATGTATCTGTATGTATCTTTATGTATCTTTATGTATCTGTATGTAGCGGTATGTATCTGTATGTATCTGTATGTATCTGAATGTATCTGTATGTATCTGTATGTATCTTTATGTATCTTTATGTATCTTTATGTATCTGCATGTATCTGTATGTATCTGTATGTATCTCTGTATGTATCTGTATGTATCTGTATGTATCTTCTGTATGTAGCTGTATGTATCTGTATGTATCTGTATGTATCTGTATGTATCTGTATGTATCTGTTTGTAGTATGTATCTGTATGTATCTGTATGTATCTGCATGTATCTGTATGTATCTGTATGTATCTAGAGGTATATGTATGTTTCTGTATGTATCTGTATGTATCTGTATGTGTCTGTTTGTATTTGTATGTATCTGTATGTATCTGTATGTATCTGTATGTATCTGTATGTATCTGTATGTATCTGTATGTATTTGTATGTATCTGTATGTATCTGTATGTATCTTTATGGATAAGTATGTATCTTTATGTCTGTATGTATCTTTATGTATCTGTATGTTTCTTTATGTATCTTTATGTATCTGTATGTATCTGTATGTATCTGTATGTATCTGTATATATCTCTATGTATCTGTATGTATCTGTATGTATCTTTATGTATCTGTATAAATCTGTATGTATCTGTATTTATCTTTATGTATCTTTATGTATCTTTATGTATCTGTATGTATCTGTATGTATCTGTATGTATCTGTATATATCTCTATGTATCTGTATGTATCTGTATGTATCTTTATGTATCTGTATAAATCTGTATGTATCTGTATGTATCTGTATGTATCTGGATGTATCTGTATGTATCTGTATGTATCTGTATGTATCTTTATGTATCTGTATGTAGCGGTATGTATATGTATGTATCTGTATGTATCTGAATGTATCTGTATGTATCTGCATGTATCTTTATGTATCTTTATGTATCTTTATGTATCTGCATGTATCTGTATGTATCTATATGTATCTCTGTATGTATCTGTATGTATCTGTATGTATCTGTATGTATCTTTATGTATCTGTATGTAGCTGTATGTATCTGTATGTATCTGTATGTATCTGTATGTATCTGTATGTATCTGTATGTATCTGTATGTATCTGTATGTATCTGTATGTATCTGTATGTATCTGTATGTATCTTTATGTATCTTTATGTATCTGTATGTATCTGTATCTATCTGTATGTATCTATATGTATCTAGAGGTATATGTATGTTTCTGTATGTATCTGTATGTATCTGTATGTGTCTGTTTGTATTTGTATGTATCTGTATGTATCTGTATGGATGAGTATGTATCTGTATGTATCTGTATGTATCTGTATGTATCTGTATGTATCTGTATGTATCTCTGTTTGTATCTGTATGTATCTGTATCTGTATGTATCTGTATGTATCTGTATGTATCTGTATGTATCTGTATGTATCTGTATGTATCTGTATATATCTGTATGTATCTTTATGTATCTTTATGTATCTGTATGTAGCTGTATGTATCTGAATGTATCTGTATGTATCTCTGTATGTATCTGTATCTTTATGTATCTTTATGTATCTGCATGTATCTGTATGTATCTGTATGTATCTCTGTATGTATCTGTATGTATCTGTATGTATCTTTATATATCTGTATGTAGCTGTATGTATCTGTATGTATCTGTATGTATCTGTATGTATCTGTATGTATCTGTATGTATCTGTATGTATCTGTATGTATCTGTATGTATCTGTATGTATCTGTATGTATCTGTATGTATCTGTATGTATCTGTATGTATCTGTATGTATCTTTATGTATCTTTATGTATCTGTATGTATCTGTATCTATCTGTATGTATCTGTATGTATCTAGAGGTATATGTATGTTTCTGTATGTATCTGTATGTATCTGTATGTGTCTGTTTGTATTTGTATGTATCTGTATGTATCTGTATGGATAAGTATGTATCTGTATGTATCTGTATGTATCTGTATGTATCTGTATGTATCTGTATGTATCTCTGTTTGTATCTGTATGTTTCTGTATCTGTATGTATCTGTATCTGTATGTATCTGTATGTATCTGTATGTATCTGTATGTATCTGTATATATCTGTATGTATCTTTATGTATCTTTATGTATCTGTATGTAGCTGTATGTATCTGAATGTATCTGTATGTATCTCTGTATGTATCTGGATGTATCTGTATGTATCTGTATGTATCTGTATGTATCTGTATGTATCTGTATGTATCTGCATGTATCTGTATGTATCTGTATGTATCTAGAGGTATATGTATGTTTCTGTATGTATCTGTATGTATCTGTATGTGTCTGTTTGTATTTGTATGTATCTGTATGTATCTGTATGTATATGTATGTATCTGTATGTATCTGTATTTATCTGTATGTATTTGTATGTATCTGTATGTATCTGTATGTATCTTTATGGATAAGTATGTATCTTTATGTCTGTATGTATCTTTATGTATCTCTGTATGTATCTGGATGTATGTATCTGTTTGTAGTATGTATCTGTATGTATCTGTATGTATCTGTAGGTATCTGTATGTATCTGTATGTATCTGTATGTATCTGTATGTATCTGTATGTATCTGTATGTATCTGTATGTATCTGTATGTATCTCTATGTATCTCTATGTATCTGTATGTATCTGTATGTATCTGGATGTATCTGTATGTATCTTTATGTATCTGTATGCATCTGTATGTATCTGTATGTATCTGTATGTATCTGTATGTATCTGTATGTATCTGTATGTATCTGTATGTATCTCTATGTATCTCTATGTATCTGTATGTATCTGTATGTATCTGGATGTATCTGTATGTATCTGTATGTATCTGTATGTATCTTTATGTATCTTTATGTATCTGTATGTATCTGTATGTATCTCTGTATGTATCTGTATGTATCTGAATGTATCTGTATGTATCTGCATGTATCTTTATGTATCTTTATGTATCTTTATGTATCTGCATGTATCTGTATGTATCTGTATGTATCTCTGTATGTATCTGTATGTATCTGTATGTATCTTCTGTATGTAGCTGTATGTATCTGTATGTATCTGTATGTATCTGTATGTATCTGTATGTATCTGTATGTATCTGTATGTATTTGTTTGTAGTATGTATCTGTATGTATCTGTATGTATCTGTATGTATCTGTATGTATCTGTATGTATCTCTATGTATCTCTATGTATCTGTATGTATCTGTATGTATCTGGATGTATCTGTATGTATCTTTATGTATCTGTATGTATCTGTATGTATCTGTATGTATCTGTATGTATCTGTATGTATCTTCTGTATGTAGCTGTATGTATCTGTATGTATCTGTATGTATCTGTATGTATCTGTATGTATCTGTATGTATCTGTATGTATCTGTTTGTAGTATGTATCTGTATCTATCTGTATGTATCTGTATGTATCTGTATGTATCTGTATGTATCTGTATGTATCTGTATGTATCTGTATGTATCTGTATGTATCTGTATGTATCTGTATGTATCTCTATGTATCTCTATGTATCTGTTTGTATCTGTATGTATCTGGATGTATCTGTATGTATCTTTATGTATCTGTATGTATCTGTATGTATCTGTATGTATCTGTTTGTATCTGTATGTATCTGTATCTGTATGTATCTGTATGTATCTGTATGTATCTGTATGTATCTGTATGTATCTGTATATATCTGTATGTATCTTTATGTATCTTTATGTATCTGTATGTAGCTGTATGTATCTGAATGTATCTGTATGTATCTCTGTATGTATCTGGATGTATCTGTATGTATCTGTATGTATCTGTATGTATCTAGAGGTATATGTATGTTTCTGTATGTATCTGTATGTGTCTGTTTGTATTTGTATGTATCTGTATGTATCTGTATGTATTTGTATGTATCTGTATGTATCTGTATGTATCTTTATGGATAAGTATGTATCTTTATGTATCTCTGTATGTATCTGGATGTATGTATCTGTTTGTAGTATGTATCTGTATGTATCTGTATGTATCTGTATGTATCTGTATGTATCTGTATGTATCTGTATGTATCTCTATGTATCTCTATGTATCTGTATGTATCTGTATGTATCTGGATGTATCTGTATGTATCTTTATGTATCTGTATGCATCTATATGTATCTGTATGTATCTGTATGTATCTGTATGTATCTGTATGTATCTGTATGTATCTGTATGTATCTCTATGTATCTCTATGTATCTGTATGTATCTGTATGTATCTGGATGTATCTGTATGTATTTGTATGTATCTGTATGTATCTTTATGTATCTTTATGTATCTGTATGTAGCGGTATGTATCTGTATGTATCTGTATGTATCTGAATGTATCTGTATGTAACTGCATGTATCTTTATGTATCTTTATGTATCTTTATGTATCTGCATGTATCTGTATGTATCTGTATGTATCTCTGTATGTATCTGTATGTATCTGTATGTATCTTCTGTATGTAGCTGTATGTATCTGTATGTATCTGTATGTATCTGTATGTATCTGTTTGTAGTATGTATCTGTATGTATCTGTATGTATCTGCATGTATCTGTATGTATCTGTATGTATCTAGAGGTATATGTATGTTTCTGTATGTATCTGTATGTATCTGTATGTGTCTGTTTGTATTTGTATGTATCTGTATGTATCTGTATGTATCTGTATGTATCTGTATGTATCTGTATGTATCTGTATGTATTTGTATGTATCTGTATGTATCTGTATGTATCTTTATGGATAAGTATGTATCTTTATGTCTGTATGTATCTTTATGTATCTGTATGTTTCTTTATGTATCTTTATGTATCTGTATGTATCTGTATGTATCTGTATGTATCTGTATATATCTGTATGTATCTGTATGTATCTGTATGTATCTTTATGTATCTGTATAAATCTGTATGTATCTGTATTTATGTTTATGTATCTTTATGTATCTTTATGTATCTGTATGTATCTGTATGTATCTGTATGTATCTGTATATATCTCTATGTATCTGTATGTATCTGTATGTATCTTTATGTATCTGTATAAATCTGTATGTATCTGTATGTATCTGTATGTATCTGGATGTATCTGTATGTATCTGTATGTATCTGTATGTATCTTTATGTATCTTTATGTATCTGTATGTAGCGGTATGTATCTGTATGTATCTGTATGTATCTGAATGTATCTGTATGTATCTGCATGTATCTTTATGTATCTTTATGTATCTTTATGTATCTGCATGTATCTGTATGTATCTATATGTATCTCTGTATGTATCTGTATGTATCTGTATGTATCTGTATGTATCTTTATGTATCTGTATGTAGCTGTATGTATCTGTATGTATCTGTATGTATCTGTATGTATCTGTATGTATCTGTATGTATCTGTATGTATCTGTATGTATCTGTATGTATCTGTATGTATCTGTATGTATCTGTATGTATCTTTATGTATCTTTATGTATCTGTATGTATCTGTATCTATCTGTATGTATCTATATGTATCTAGAGGTATATGTATGTTTCTGTATGTATCTGTATGTATCTGTATGTGTCTGTTTGTATTTGTATGTATCTGTATGTATCTGTATGTATGTGTATGTATCTGTATGTATCTGTATGTATCTGTATGTATCTGTATGTATCTGTATGTATCTCTGTTTGTATCTGTATGTATCTGTATCTGTATGTATCTGTATGTATCTGTATGTATCTGTATGTATCTGTATGTATCTTTATGTATCTTTATGTATCTGTATGTAGCTGTATGTATCTGAATGTATCTGTATGTATCTCTGTATGTATCTGTATCTTTATGTATCTTTATGTATCTGCATGTATCTGTATGTATCTGTATGTATCTCTGTATGTATCTGTATGTATCTGTATGTATCTTTATGTATCTGTATGTAGCTGTATGTATCTGTATGTATCTGTTTGTATCTGTATGTATCTGTATGTATCTGTATGTATCTGTATGTATCTGTATGTATCTGTATGTATCTGTATGTATCTGTATGTATCTGTATGTATCTGTATGTATCTGTATGTATCTGTATGTATCTTTATGTATCTTTATGTATCTGTATGTATCTGTATCTATCTGTATGTATCTGTATGTATGTAGAGGTATATGTATGTTTCTGTATGTATCTGTATGTATCTGTATGTGTCTGTTTGTATTTGTATGTATCTGTATGTATCTGTATGGATAAGTATGTATCTGTATGTATCTGTATGTATCTGTATGTATCTGTATGTATCTGTATGTATCTCTGTATGTATCTGTATGTATCTGTATCTGTATGTATCTGTATCTGTATGTATCTGTATGTATCTGTATGTATCTGTATGTATCTGTATATATCTGTATGTATCTTTATGTATCTTTATGTATCTGTATGTAGCTGTATGTATCTGAATGTATCTGTATGTATCTCTGTATGTATCTGGATGTATCTGTATGTATCTGTATGTATCTGTATAAATCTGTATGTATCTGTATGTATCTGTATGTATCTGTATGTATCTGTATGTATCTAGAGGTATATGTATGTTTCTGTATGTATCTGTATGTATCTGTATGTGTCTGTTTGTATTTGTATGTATCTGTATGTATCTGTATGTATATGTATGTATCTGTATGTATCTGTATGTATCTGTATGTATTTGTATGTATCTGTATGTATCTGTATGTATCTTTATGGATAAGTATGTATCTTTATGTCTGTATGTATCTTTATGTATCTCTGTATGTATCTGGATGTATGTATCTGTTTGTAGTATGTATCTGTATGTATCTGTATGTATCTGTAGGTATCTGTATGTATCTGTATGTATCTGTATGTATCTGTATGTATCTGTATGTATCTGTATGTATCTGTATGTATCTGTATGTATCTGTATGTATCTGTATGTATCTCTATGTATCTCTATGTATCTGTATGTATCTGTATGTATCTGGATGTATCTGTATGTATCTTTATGTATCTGTATGCATCTGTATGTATCTGTATGTATCTGTATGTATCTGTATGTATCTGTATGTATCTGTATGTATCTGTATGTATCTCTATGTATCTCTATGTATCTGTATGTATCTGTATGTATCTGGATGTATCTGTATGTATCTGTATGTATCTGTATGTATCTTTATGTATCTTTATGTATCTGTATGTAGCGGTATGTATCTGTATGTATCTGTATGTATCTGAATGTATCTGTATGTATCTGCATGTATCTTTATGTATCTTTATGTATCTTTATGTATCTGCATGTATCTGTATGTATCTGTATGTATCTCTGTATGTATCTGTATGTATCTGTATGTATCTTCTGTATGTAGCTGTATGTATCTGTATGTATCTGTATGTATCTGTATGTATCTGTATGTATCTGTATGTATCTGTATGTATCTGTTTGTAGTATGTATCTGTATGTATCTGTATGTATCTGTATGTATCTGTATGTATCTGTATGTATCTCTATGTATCTCTATGTATCTGTATGTATCTGTATGTATCTGGATGTATCTGTATGTATATTTATGTATCTGTATGTATCTGTATGTATCTGTATGTATCTGTATGTATCTGTATGTATCTTCTGTATGTAGCTGTATGTATCTGTATGTATCTGTATGTATCTGTATGTATCTGTATGTATCTGTATGTATCTGTATGTATCTGTATGTATCTCTATGTATCTCTATGTATCTGTATGTATCTGTATGTATCTGGATGTATCTGTATGTATCTGTATGTATCTGTATGTATCTTTATGTATCTTTATGTATCTTTATGTATCTGTATGTAGCGGTATGTATCTGTATGTATCTGTATGTATCTGAATGTATCTGTATGTATCTGCATGTATCTTTATGTATCTTTATGTATCTTTATGTATCTGCATGTATCTGTATGTATCTGTATGTATCTCTGTATGTATCTGTATGTATCTGTATGTATCTGTATGTATCTGTATGTATCTCTATGTATCTCTATGTATCTGTATGTATCTGTATGTATCTGGATGTATCTGTATGTATCTTTATGTATCTGTATGTATCTGTATGTATCTGTATGTATCTGTATGTATCTGTATGTATCTGTATGTATCTTCTGTATGTAGCTGTATGTATCTGTATGTATCTGTATGTATCTGTATGTATCTGTATGTATCTGTATGTTTCTGTTTGTAGTATGTATCTGTATGTATCTGTATGTATCTGTATGTATCTGTATGTATCTGTATGTATCTGTATGTATCTGTATGTATCTGTATGTATCTGTATGTATCTCTATGTATCTCTATGTATCTGTTTGTATCTGTATGTATCTGGATGTATCTGTATGTATCTGTATGTATCTGTATGTATCTTTATGTATCTTTATGTATCTGTATGTAGCGGTATGTATCTGTATGTATCTGTATGTATCTGAATGTATCTGTATGTATCTGCATGTATCTTTATGTATCTTTATGTATCTTTATGTATCTGCATGTATCTGTATGTATCTGTATGTATCTCTGTATGTATCTGTATGTATCTGTATGTATCTTTATGTATCTGTATGTAGCTGTATGTATCTGTATGTATCTGTATGTATCTGTATTTATCTGTATGTATCTGTATGTAGCTGTATGTATCTGTATGTATCTGTATGTATCTGTATGTATCTGTATGTATCTGTATGTATCTGTATGTATTTGTATTTATCTGTATGTATCTGTATGTATCTGTATGTATCTGTATGTATCTGTATGTATCTGTATGTATCTTTATGTATCTTTATGTATCTGTATGTAGCTGTATCTGAATGTATCTGTATGTATCTCTGTATGTATCTGGATGTATCTGTATGTATCTGTATGTATCTGTATAAATCTGTATGTATCTGTATGTATCTGCATGTATCTGTATGTATCTGTATGTATCTAGAGGTATATGTATGTTTCTGTATGTATCTGTATGTATCTGTATGTGTCTGTTTGTATTTGTATGTATCTGTATGTATCTGTATGTATATGTATGTATATGTATGTATCTGTATGTATCTGTATGTATCTGTATGTATTTGTATGTATCTGTATGTATCTGTATGTATCTTTATGGATAAGTATGTATCTTTATGTCTGTATGTATCTTTATGTATCTCTGTATGTATCTGGATGTATGTATCTGTTTGTAGTATGTATCTGTATGTATCTGTATGTATCTGTAGGTATCTGTATGTATCTGTATGTATCTGTATGTATCTGTAGGTATCTGTATGTATCTGTATGTATCTGTATGTATCTGTATGTATCTGTATGTATCTGTATGTATCTGTATGTATCTGTATGTATCTGTATGTATCTCTATGTATCTCTATGTATCTGTATGTATCTGTATGTATCTGGATGTATCTGTATGTATCTTTATGTATCTGTATGCATCTGTATGTATCTGTATGTATCTGTATGTATCTGTATGTATCTGTATGTATCTGTATGTATCTGTATGTATCTCTATGTATCTCTATGTATCTGTATGTATCTGTATGTATCTGGATGTATCTGTATGTATCTATATGTATCTGTATGTATCTTTATGTATCTTTATGTATCTGTATGTAGCGGTATGTATCTGTATGTATCTGTATGTATCTGAATGTATCTGTATGTATCTGCATGTATCTTTATGTATCTTTATGTATCTTTATGTATCTGCATGTATCTGTATGTATCTGTATGTATCTCTGTATGTATCTGTATGTATCTGTATGTATCTTCTGTATGTAGCTGTATGTATCTGTATGTATCTGTATGTATCTGTATGTATCTGTATGTATCTGTATGTATCTGTTTGTAGTATGTATCTGTATGTATCTGTATGTATCTGTATGTATCTGTATGTATCTGTATGTATCTCTATGTATCTCTATGTATCTGTATGTATCTGTATGTATCTGGATGTATCTGTATGTATCTTTATGTATCTGTATGTATCTGTATGTATCTGTATGTATCTGTATGTATCTGTATGTATCTTCTGTATGTAGCTGTATGTATCTGTATGTATCTGTATGTATCTGTATGTATCTGTATGTATCTGTATGTATCTGTATGTATCTGTATGTATCTGAATGTATCTGTATGTATCTGCATGTATCTTTATGTATCTTTATGTATCTTTATGTATCTGCATGTATCTGTATGTATCTGTATGTATCTCTGTATGTATCTGTATGT